>CM047430.1:73380005-73980005 GCA_026168455.1 Theocolax elegans | reverse complement strand
TCGTAGAGTGCTTCGTTGTCGATGCAGTAAGTTTCGTCGGTGTTCTCGACCAACTGGTGGACGGAGAGGGTCGCGTTATAAGGCTCAACAACGGTATCCGAAACCTTTGGCGATGGCATGACCGAGTAGGTATTCATGATCCTATCGGGGTATTCCTCGCGAATTTTCGAAATGAGTAGAGTACCCATACCGGAACCGGTACCACCACCCAACGAGTGCGTCAGCTGGAAACCTTGGAGGCAATCGCAATTCTCGCATTCCTTGCGCACGACGTCGAGGACCGAGTCGACGAGCTCGGCGCCTTCGGTGTAGTGACCTTTGGCCCAGTTGTTACCCGCACCTGATTGACCAAACACAAAGTTGTCCGGTCGGAAAAGTTTCCCGTACGCGCCTGATCGCACGGCATCCATCGTCCCGGGCTCCAGATCCAGCAGTATGGCTCGCGGTACATATTTTCCGCCATTCGTCGATGTGGCCACTGTAAATAATTTTTAACATAAGATTCAACCTTTTTTTTCACCTGTCCTAATTATTTTTAATATTCACAGTGTATCTAAATCTATTTTTTTAGAGTTTAACGGAATATTGGACTCAAAGTATAATTACAATACAATGAATAGTTGAATATTTTAAACAATTAGTAAAACAATGGATTCAGTAAGTCCAATTATATCTATAGCCGTATATGCATCAAACCCATATTTTTTCTTAAAAAATCCTTTAGAACAGGGAACATGACATAAATATGTGTCATGCCATCCCCAACCTGTTAATTAATAATACCCAGATGTTCAGCATAGAAACCTTGCATATCTAATGTTATAAAACTTTTCACCAAAATTTGATTATTCTTTACGAAATTGAGGATCAAATTTCACAACACATTTTCCCCAAATGAGGCTGCTTGAAATTTTTGGTCATTTTTAGCAAATAATGTGATAGTTTACATTAATTAATTAGGGAATATTGTACCCAAATTACACAGATATACATATTTTAACGCAAAAAATTATATATCTAAAATATTAAATTAAAAATCTGAACAAAAATTCACATAAGGATAGCTTACTACGTAAGGGAAAGGGTTTGGTCATTTATTATGAGTTGAAGAAAATACGTAAACTTTCACTCAAACATCCTTTTTAAATTAGCGATTTAAAATGTGGAAAAACTTCCGAGTCTGACATGTCTTTAAAGGCGAAACTCATAAAATAATACAAAAATAAATAAACTTGGAAAAATTTTGTGCTGATAAATTATTTATTCTTAGTAATGCAAATAAAAGAAGATTAAATTAAATAGCACTTTCCATTTATAAAGAGTAATAACGAATTTCCCGATTGTTTGTAACAAACAATTAAGCAGCAGATTTAAAACTTCAATTTGTTATACAACAATCTTGAAATACCGGTAGCAAAATTTAAAGTTTTATCGATTCACCTCTAAAGATATTTAATTTACAGTCGAAAAGGTATAATATAATTTTTATTACTTAATAATGCTTTAGCGTTTCAGCTGATTATAATTGTACAAAATTAATTACTAACTAATTAGGAAGGTGTCTATAGGATAGTACCGTATCTCAAACGGATTGAACCACAATTTTAGGATATACATTTACTTATGCAAAAATGTAATAAAAAACGTAGTAACAAGTAACAAAACTCTATAAATTATGACATTTAATTTTCGCAGAAAATCATAACATAGTATAATATTTACTTAAAATTATATGCTCTTCACCAACAAAAACTATTAAAAAACAAAAATTAAAAATGGAATACCAAAAATTATTAAAAATTTATTATTTATTATTTCTTTTATAACTTTGGAACGAATTAACGCGTTTGAGCCTACCTGTTTCTTAAATTAACGTTACTATTAAACATGAAACTTTGCACAACTATCGACACAAAAGGTCATAATTCTCGTAAACATTAACTTTTATATAAAAATAGTTATTCTCAGTCGACATAACTTTAAGTACGAAAAAATTTGAATTATTAATGGACTTTAACGCGCGTCTCGTTAAACAGATATATATATATATTTTTTTAAATATTATATTAAAAATTATTCAAATGTATATATAATAAAAGGAATGAAGGATGATAATATCGGTGTAGTAACAAACAATGTATCGAATATTTACACTGAGAAAAATTTTTTAGTAAAAATTTTTCTGAGTGTAATAAATCATTTCAATACCGATGAAAAAATTAAAAGTACCTTAAGCGTCCTGAAGCAAATATCGTAGAGTGCTTCGTTGTCGATGCAGTAAGTTTCGTCGGTGTTCTCGACCAACTGGTGGACGGAGAGGGTCGCGTTATAAGGCTCAACAACGGTATCCGAAACCTTTGGCGATGGCATGACCGAGTAGGTATTCATGATCCTATCGGGGTATTCCTCGCGAATTTTCGAAATGAGTAGAGTACCCATACCGGAACCGGTACCACCACCCAACGAGTGCGTCAGCTGGAAACCTTGGAGGCAATCGCAATTCTCGCATTCCTTGCGCACGACGTCGAGGACCGAGTCGACGAGCTCGGCGCCTTCGGTGTAGTGACCTTTGGCCCAGTTGTTACCCGCACCTGATTGACCAAACACAAAGTTGTCCGGTCGGAAAAGTTTCCCGTACGCGCCTGATCGCACGGCATCCATCGTCCCGGGCTCCAGATCCAGCAGTATGGCTCGCGGTACATATTTTCCGCCATTCGTCGATGTGGCCACTGTAAATAATTTTTAACATAAGATTCAACCTTTTTTTTCACCTGTCCTAATTATTTTTAATATTCACAGTGTATCTAAATCTATTTTTTTAGAGTTTAACGGAATATTGGACTCAAAGTATAATTACAATTCAAAAATTCTATTTAAAATATTGAATGAAAAGATACTTTAAAACAAGGGAGGGTAAAAGGGTGCGTATTGATTTTTTTGTAAATAAAAATTATTTTTGTAATAATAATAAAGTAAGCAAATTTTCAGGTACATTGTTTAACCCATGCATAAGAGCTTGACGAAAAAAATTTTTTCAAAAGTTAATTTATTTATTTATAAAACCCTACTTCTTGAGTTCGACATCCACTTCAAAGAAAGAGTATTGTTTTATATACAAAATTAATCTATTGTTAATTAAAAAATATTAATATATTTTAATCTTTTGATTACTTCAATTCAAAATTTATTATTTTTCAACCCAAAAATAAATTGTAGCTTACGAGTCTGAATGAAAAAGATGAACGATATATTCGTAAGTGTGCTTTCGGTTTACATGTCGACTATTTAATCCTTGATACTTTCCAATCAACAATTTCACATGAGTTATGCGGTTTTTGCTTATAAATCAAATAAGACCGATAAAAATATGTAAGAGTGAAAATAATTATTAATGTGAAATGCAATGACCGAACATGTGTACATATAGTAATACAAACATATGATAACAAATATTTCGGGAAAAGGTTGATTTTCCACGCACAAATGAATCTATATAATTATATGAAAACGTACGAAAAGGACGGCTCGAATGTAACTTTATGTACTGCCTTGTTCCTAATATACATACTCACAGTGCTGTTCTTTTGAAAAGAAAATTTGAAAAATCAGACGCTGTAATTGGAAAGAGCAGTTGATTAAATATGAAAGACCATATCTCACACCTTGATGTGCATATACTTTTATCACCTTAACACATTAACGCCTAAGATGACCATTTTCGTATACCCTATACCCTGTGAGGCTCTGTAGTTAATGCTATTTGCTGTGGAGAATTTGACTGCTACTCACTAAAATGTATTCTTGTAATTACAGGACGAAAGGAAATCCACTTGATATATTTAACAATTCTTAATTTCATTACCCATAAAATTCGATTTCAATTTATATTAGTGAGATATCTTGATTTTAATGGAATCTACTTGGTAATGTAGAAGAATCGTTAAATATATCAAGTGGATTATCCTTTTGAACCATATTCCAGCTGACAATCCCCTAACGACAACAATACGTTTTTTTGACAGTGTGGACAATATTTTTAAAGTTCAAGATTTGTTCTTTTCAACAATATGATGTGAAATCCGATAAAAATTGTTTGACCGTGCAGAGTAAATTGAGTTTAAAAAAACTTGATTCTAAGAAATAATTGTATATGTCAAAATCGTCAATTTTATTTTCCCACTTTCATTTCAGATTTTGAGGTTCTAATGTTATAAAATATGGTATAAAACTATTGTGGAAGATGTTTTTTTACTCGTTTCGCTCGTGCGAACAACCTCGAGAAAGGTAGAAAACCATCTCCCACAACAGTGTCATAATATACTATAACTCAATTTACTCACGGTCAAACAATTTTGGTCAAAAATGTTGAACTTTAAGATTCCTGTCCAGTCAAATTGTTCGACAGTAAATAGCATTAGCTACAGAGCCTCATAGGGTGGTGTCCGAAAATGGTCATCTTAGACTTTAACGGGATGGCGGACCTAAATTACAGAAATTTACACCTATCAACCCAAAAATCGTGTCTAAATTATTATACATTAAAATTCTGAACAAAATTCATACGGATAACTGACGTTTGGATTTACTTAAGAAAAAATATTTTTTGTTAACAATAATTGATTAAACAATTTTTGGTCGGTAATTATTAATCAAACAAGGCATAAATTTTCAACCCAAGCATCGTGGTCGAATCATGGATTTAAAAATCTAGAAAAATGTGTGATGTTCAAGTTTTTTTAAAAAATGTATTCATTTGTGTATAAAAAAAGTAAAAAAACGACCATTTTATGAGTCAGACATTCCCTTAATGGAATGTGCTTTCTGAACGAAAACATTACACTACTATTGTAAAATGATGAAGTCTAAAGAAAATTTAGTTTAACATTATACACACCATATAATGATAGGAGACATCAGGTAAAATTCAGAGTCGATTATATATGCAAATTATTAATTTATACAAATCATAAACAATTCATAGAGACATTGTCAAAAACAAAAAAATCATACTCCTATATGTTATTTGTAGAAAAAGCACACTTATTTTCAAGGTCCTATATCAATGGTTCAAAAAAAACGAAAAACCGAATCTCCTCGTAATTTTGAAAGAGAGACAAAACCCTTATACACCCAAGTGAAAAAATAAACCACAGGCAGAAAAAGAAACATTAACGAAAAATAAAGTTAAAGTAGCTCTTTTTCTCTCTCTTTCTCTCGTCCACCCCCCCCCCCTCGTCCCAGAAAAATTGAGATGTAAAAAGGTATAGAATGGCGTATAGTCGCGCGTTCCGTCACCGCACGAAACTCCTACAAAGCATATTTATTTCCGTCGCTCCTTCGAAGTTTATTTCGCTTTTGGAATCCCCCAAGCGCGGTCGTCGACGGGTTCCACGCGTTCCTCTCCTGGTGCTCCGTTTTTAGAGTAAACTGCCGTTTATTCTTTCTCTCTCTCTTACTCTCTCGTACCCTCTGTATATACCTTTGAACGTCCCAAACTCACTTTAGACATTGGCCTTTCTCGGCTATCTCAAAAATGTCACGTTACGAACGAAATCTATTTCCAACGAGCAGAGAAAGGGAGATAATACAGATAAGTTATTTAGTATATTTTTTTGCTCTCTCTCTCCCTCTCTCTCTCTTTCTCTCTCTCTCTCTCGGTTTCTCTCTTCTTCTTTATTTCTATGTAAAAGTAACTTACCCGACGCTTCGTTGTAATAGACGGAGATACGCTCGAGCTGCAGGTCGCTGTCGCCATGGTAGATTCCCGATTGGTCTATGCCGTGTTCCTCCGAAATTACTTCCCAGAACTGCAACCAAATGGGTTTTAGGTCAATTATTTTAAGTTCACCATTATATATGTGTGTGTGTGTGTGTGTGTATAGTTTTATTCGGTTCACTCTATATCTATACACTCTCGTGTTTCATCATTTGTATTACTTAATTAGTAACCTTTAATTTATCTCATCTTCGCAATGTATGTATATTTGTATGGGTAAAACTATTTTGTATCGAGTGGTATATACGTACATAGGGGAGGACGGGGCTAAGTTGACCACGGGGCTAATTTAACCTTTTTGGAATATTTTCACGAAGAATACGTTTTATAAAATTGTGCCCCGGAAAAAAAGTTACTCTCTCATTTACAAATCTTTGTCTCGAGACACATTTAGATTCAAACTAAATTGAACAATAGTTCTTACGTACATGTATTTAGTATTTTATAGAGACCGTTTTTCAATATCAACGTTCGTTTTTAAATCTCTGTTGGTGAGGTAGCGCGGTAAGTGGTATCGATAGAGAACCTTTTCCAGACCGTAAATTTTCGAACTACGCGGATTACGCATACTTTTGAGTATCTCTAGTTAAGAACGTAAAATATCCGCATGAACTTTTCAAAGAACAGTAATCTTTCAAAAACTGATAATTTACCGAAAAGTCGAATTTTTGGCGTTGGAAAAGAAAATTAAAGCCTAATGCAAGATTAAATGGACATACTATACAAGTATAAATAAAATGTTATTAGTTAATTATTATTAGTTATTAATACTATTAGTAAAAGATTCGAGGGATTCGAGGTATTATACTGAAATAAAAAATATTACTAATACCGCGATGGATACAATGCAGTTTAATCGTAATACGGGATACCGGATATATATACGAAAGATTAATGGATTGCCTATTAAAAAATAGGGAATTAGAGCGATAAATATAGTGATATACGTTTGAAATCCGAACTAAAAAAAGGATGTATATGCCGCGAACTACGAAGTGCCTTTTGAGCCATTAAAGGACAGGGAGTAATTTACTTAAAGATTAACGATATATAAATAGCGAGGGGACGAATATAACACTGAGTGGTGTAAAGCGATGCATGCAACTAACTTTCTTATATTATCGTTTCTCCGTAGAGGTCTGTGGTGTGTATATAACTACGCGGTTACAGTCAAGTCCTTAACGTCGTTCCCTTATGATCCACACACACTCACACACATACACTCCGGCCCGATTCTATTTCCTACCTATTTTATTAATAGGACTTCCTTGGCATATATCTCGGTCTATATACTTGGATTCGCTTCTACATCCGTGCACCTTTTACTCCTTCGTTACCTTTACTTATATCATTCGGTAACCGATTCTCATTTCGGTTGGTTTAATTTGTCTCTGTGTCTGCACGTGTCTCCGTGTGAGCGAGATAATTTTTATTAAATATTATCTAACAAGGAGAGTGTCACACCTGCGGGAAACGGATCTTTACCAATCTTTAGGATATGATCGAGACTGGACAAAAATATGAAAATACCCGAAACGATCAATTTCCCCAATAAATTGTTTACATTGATCGCTCATCACTCGAAAACAAATAGAAACAAAGCTGAGATCGAGTTAATTTCATCTAAAACAAAAGAAGCTCAAATATCTTGATGTGAGCAAAAGTCACGGAAGATTAACGCATTTAACGATCCCGTACGTCACACCTATCCAACTCTTTATCATTTCAGACCAATCTCTGATTCTCTTTTTCGAAGATTATATATTTATTTATCACTTTCAATTTATTATTAGTTTTATAGGATTCTATATTATTGATCTATTAATTAAATTTTGTAACTGAAATATTCAAATTATCATGAACCGAGAGGTGATCAACTATTGGGTGGATATACCATTATCATTTAATGACAATTTTGAATTTAAAAAATTGTTGATTCTTATTTAACTTCT
Organism: Theocolax elegans; assembly: GCA_026168455.1. Lineage (NCBI taxonomy): Eukaryota > Metazoa > Arthropoda > Insecta > Hymenoptera > Cerocephalidae > Theocolax > Theocolax elegans. The sequence goes on along the minus strand of CM047430.1, from coordinate 73,972,277 downwards.
TATTCTTCTTTCTTCTATAGCTTTTGCACAAGTCACGATATTTGACATTCCTTTTTCTTTCAATCAAATCTACTCGATCTCAGCTTTCTTTTAAACTTGAGTTTCAGAGCACATATATATATATATATATTTGTTTTTGAGTTGTAAGGGATCAAAGTCAATAATTTTTTTGACGAAATTTTTCGTTATTTGTTTATAAATTTCGAAAAAGGGGTATTGGACACTAAATCTCCGGGTTTCTTCATACAATTTTATAATAGAAATCATATCCTAAAGTTTCGTAAATATCCGTTTTCCGGAGATGTGACATTCTCCTTGTAAGTGATCGTCGAAATTAAAAATTTCTCGCGTAAAAATGTTGAATCTAATAGATCAATTTATGTTTAGGGAACGTTTATATATCAACGTGTCCAACGTTACTGTCCCAAACTTAGGAAAATATTAATTAAACAACTGTATAAAGTTTACATAAACTTTAGATAAAACAAGGTCGGTTGTTATTGATTTTAACATCCCCTGGAAGGCATAATGTTTATACATAATACTTAATACACCATGATTGCCATCGTATAAGATTGACTTATAATCGTTTATTTCAAACAAATCATTTTGTCTAATTATCTAATCGTATCAATAAACAGATTATAATAACAATAATCGATGTTTATAAAAATAAACCAAATTATATATAATATAAAATTATATAAAAGTAATGCATCAAAAGATTGAACATAATGAAAAAAGTAAAAAAATGGGAGTATATATATATATAGGTATATTAAAAAGAAAGGATGAACAATATATAGTCGGTGTGATAGAATATAGTGAAACTGTGACAACTCGTCGATTTCTCGTGGCGAGTAAACGCGAAGACGATCCCGAAAAGCCGTTGACCCAACCCCTCTCAACGCCGGCGGTATGCAGCGCGCTCGCAGACGTTCCGAAAACGTCGCGCAAAATCGAGCAGAGCAAAGGAAATCCAGGCGTGCCACGTATATATACTTAAACAGAGCCTCGAAATATAATATCAAACTGCGCGCACACCGAGAGCCCTCATACTTAGTCAAGTTTTTTAAATTGTTTATCGATCGCAACATCTTCCTAGAAATCATAGAAGGAAAATAATGAATTTTATCATTATTCGTGATCGCTATGTAATATATACAGAAATTTAATTTAATAAATTTCGTAAGTTCTTGTACATACTTTACTTATTCTAATTAATCGATTGCTAGTCGATCAATTTATTCATTTAAGTATCGATCATATGCGTATATATGCGATTTAAAAAAATTCATTTATAATCAATTAGTGTTGTATAAGTATATATTTTAATTTCGGGGCAAAATTTAATTAAGGATATGTAACTAATGTATTCGAGGGGTTTTTTTCAGTGACACATGGCGAGACGCGTGGCTGTAAATCCAGAGGTGACTCATAGGGCGCACTTATGATTTTTAAATCGTCGATTCAAATCACCAAAATATAACTACAATATTTCATTTTCTTAAAAGCTTCTTTGTCAACGATCGTGACAACATTTTTATAAATTAAATTTTTATAAAATTTAATGGAACGATTATGCGATATACTGTGCTAAGAACAAGTAAAAATATAACAGTATAAATATTACTATTTTAGTGGTAAAAAGAGGTAAGACTCGTTTTTCTATCAAAATTACCATATAGGTATATAATTTTATTAAATATTCACATTAATTTCGTATTGTTTTCTAAAATGCTGTATGGCAACTTTTACAATTATTATTAATAGTGATTTTTTATAAAAGGACAAATTTCTCTCTTCGCTTGTTACCATTGTATTAGTATTATAAGTATATTTACATTCTTATTTTTATCAGTATAATAATGTTCATATTACAGTGTGACTAACGAGATTTATAAAAATCATGTTTGTTTTTTCTTAACACTAAATAATTGTGTATAGTCTGAAATAAATACATTGAAAATAAAAATATAAGCATGCATATTTTATAAAATATTCTGCAGCCGAATACACGTGAAAAATATAATGGTTGACGTTATCTTTCTATTTATACAAGTACATCCAAAATTATACGTTTGTTTTTTTTTAATAAACATTTTTTTAGTTTCAAACAAAAAAAAATGTATTTTTTTTTGACAAATGATCGTTCAATGAAAAGTCTGATTTTCTTCTTTGACATTCATGTTTTTGAGCGTATAATTAATAATTATTAATAATATCAGTACACACGCAATTACCTAAAAAAGAACTATAAATAAAATAACTAAGAAAAAAAGAAAAAAACATATAGAACATTATAGTTAAATATAGAACAACTATATGCGTTAAATTGTTTATCATATCATTATAATAGTTTAAGTAATTTGTTTATGTCTTCGAACAGTATAACTAGAAATAAGAATCTACCTATTCCAAGATTCAAAAAAACTGTTAGCAAAAAAAATAGTTATATCAAAGCTATAGGTTTGTTTAATAAGCTACCAATTAGTCTAAAAGAATTAAATAAGAAAAACAAAAAGATAAAATTGAAAGACTGGATAGTTAATAATATTTAAAAAATCTATACAAATTTTATTTATAAATTGAATCTTAATTATGATTGTTTTGTTTAATGTTTTCTTAGTAATTTTATGAGTTTAGTAGCCTCTTTATGGATGTTATATATTATATATTGAAAGAATTTAACTATGTCATTTTAGTATGTAAGTATTATGTAATTTTAGTATATAAGTCTTAGATATTTTAGTATCTTGCCAGTTCCACCAACAGATATTTGCATTATATCTCTGTGGGGAATTCTATGTAATTCTAAGGAATTCTATGTATTTCTGATACTGGTTAATAAATAAATAAATAAACATGACTTAGGGAGCACGTACGCGACGTCTATTAAGGGAGCCAGAGGCACTGTTTCACCTATAAAATTCTTAAAAATTAACAATTTCAGTGAATAATGTAATTTATGGTAAAACAGAACATCTTTTAAAATATACATTAATTAACGTATATTGATTTCGCAAACATTTTGAAATATTGGTTAGTAAAATTGACAAACCCTGGTAGAAAATAGCGCAGATTCTGACCAGAATTTCTGGTCAACACATGTTAAATTGGTGTATATCTAGAAATTCTGCAAATTTTCTGAAAAGGATTTCTAACAATATCTTATTTTCAAAAATTTTTACCAGAAATTCTGACCAGAAATAGGCTCAATTTTCTACCAGGGAAGTCTGACATGTCGATGCGAAGGACCAAAAATCAGTCTCATTTGTCGTAAGGTTTATTTTTCACTTTTCATTGGATTGGTCATAAACGTTGTATTAGAAAGTAAATAGAACAAAAATAACGAAAGAACATTATCAACTTTGTTTAAAATAACATTTTAGTAAAAATGTTGGTAAGAGATGAATAAAAAGTCAAATGGTAAGGGAACTGTCCGGTAAGCAGGAAACCGTCGGTTCGATTTCAACCTGGGCACTTTGATTTTATCTTTCTCGATCTTCCTTTAATTAATTTAAGAAGGTGTTGCGCAATATTTGTAAAAATATTGAATAACGCAATGTAGCTCGGATATACCGATTAAAATCATACATATACATGATAAAAAAAAAAGCTGTGTAAAAATAAAGTTTTTCTTTGTCGAATAAGATTTAATTAATGTTTTGATATAATTCGGTTGCATTAACTTACCAACGGTTTACTTAAAGAAGGTTCTCTCAAAATTTCAGGGCAATCGAATGATAAGTCGAAAAGGAGTGAAAAAATGAATTTTAGTACCCGAGAAAGAGAAGGAGAAAGTGAAAGAAAGAAAGTTTTCAAAGAAAAGTTTCATTCGTGGAAAAATGTGTCAGGAGAAGGTGAGCGAGAAGGAGATGAAACGAATCAGGTAAACACATGGTAGACACTGGAGATGTAAAGATATAAGATTACAAGTGAACGAGTTGCGTTTATATACATTTGCATCGACTCGCAAGCATACAAACTGTAATTATATATATAGTTGAAACGGTTTGCACATAGATGTACTCGTAGATGTATGGTACACGGAAGCGCAGTAAAATCCAATGGTTTATGAAACGGAACGTCGTCGTCGACTTTGACCATGATCGACGATCCCCTCCTCAAGCTTTCGGATGAACGTGCGTTCAACCGGAAAATCGCGGACCGCTCGTTCGAACGGTAAAATATACTTGGTTGTAAGATTATTTCATTTCTCTCTCTCCCTCTGTGTAGGTATATGCGTGTGAGCGGTTGCAACAAATCGCCCGCGTATCCGGTCGACGTGCCGTTTAACTCCAAGTTAAACTCGAAAGAAAACAATGTGTGCGCGCGCGCGTGTGTGTGTGTGTGTGTGTGCAGTGTATACATATATATACCTATGCGAGGATGATGTACCGGTCGAATCGACAAAACGACAAACCGTGATTTGAATTTTTATTTTAAGAAATATATATATGTATACATGTTGATAAGTAGGTGAACGTATACGTATAAGTACACGTGTACATTGTCGGTTGTTAATTTGACTATAGGGATTAATGTTATGGCGCGATTTTATAACATATAAGTATTACGGTTACGACGTCCCCGTAGATATAACTGATGGTGCAATCGCGCTGCGTTCTTCTCTTTAATCTACTTCTTTTCAATCCACTCGATTCGAACTTGAACTGCATGAGTATACGTTATCGGGTGTCGACGAGAGAGAGAGAGAGAGAGAGAGAATATGCCAATGAATCGAGCGATCGTTGCCCCGGTTGTTGTCAACGTCGTGATATATACGCGGAAATTTATAATTGTCGAGTAAAAATAATTGAACAATACTTGTTGAAAATTTGTTAAAATATACATAGTTATATATACGAAATGAGTAACGATGTCTTTAGTAAATTACATACTCGATATATTTCTTAAATATCGAAGTTTGCTCGAGTAAAGATATTATGTGCTGAAATGTATTTGTTATCGTATTTCTAGTTTACATATACATTATTATAATCGCTAGTATACACATTTTTTTCCAACGTACTGCATATACATCGTATATTTTTAATTTCCATTTTAGAGGGTATATATATATATAACTTAAGTAAGAACGACTAAACGATTCATAATACTGTTATCGTACTCCAATTAAATAATTATATAATTTATCGAGGTATCTTACGTATAATAAGTATATATGAATATAATTATAAATTTTATATTAAAAAATTTGATATAGGTATATACATTATTTTCCCTTGGAATGGGAGTTAGGCTACCCACGTGTATATTTATATGCGCCTAAGCTTAAAAACGCTTTTCCGGTCGTGGATACACACGCGCGAGTCGCGAGATAGAGAGCGTGAGTGAGAGAGAGAGAGAGAGAGAGAGAGAGAGGAGGGGTCGGTAAGCCAAAAATTAACCGGAGGAGGTGAACGACACAAAGCGCATCTTGAAAAGGATGTTAACGTCGGGTGGAACGGAGAAGGGTTGGTTACGTAATGTCGCGAAGATTCTCGTCGGACGCGGAGTTAATTAGACCGAGCGAGCTCGAATCGACCCGACCGGTCGACCAAACTTTCAGATATTGTACTCACTCTTCTTAACGAGCCTCTGCATACGTATAGCTACTTACTCGTCATTCAATCGCGAACAAATTCAACCTCTTATATTCTTTCTTTTTTTTCCGCGAGTTTATATATATATATACCTATATGTATATGCTATGCTGATTCTCGCAATCGCTCGTATATGTACGACCAATTCGTATATTAACTGCTTTTCAATGGTCTGTATATATATATATATATCGACGTCTCGTACGAAGAAAAGCACAACTCAGATTTAGTAATGTTATTTTAAATGAGAAAATCTGAGTTGGGCTTTTCTTCGTATATGAGGTGTCGATATATACTGAAAGGAGAAAATTATTTTGTCAAAATTAAGTGTCTTGGTTGGTTGTAGGATGCACACAAATAATAATTTTGATTTATTCCGATAGTTGGTATACAAACCCAACGTAATTAGTCGTACGTACAGTGAATCAAAACCAATTGAATGAATTCAATGAAATAATTATATGAATAGTTGTAAAAATACATTTGTTGGAAAATATTTATTCGGTAAATATTTAATAATATTTCATCCAAATAATCGTATAGAAAGTAGATATCTTTATTTTTGACACCACCGGTAATTTGAAGTTACATTGATTGTTGTACATCAATTTAAATTATCCTGTTTTTTAAAAATAATTTCGAGTCTTAACTGAAAAAGTACTGTAGAATATAGTTAACTCGCCAGCCCTAGATAGGTTGGAGTTTCCCGAGTTCAAGCCACGAACCAAAGCTCTTTATTTCATGGTTATGATTTCGAATTGCATTTTTAAGATTACCGGACCACACCCGGTATAAAGTACTTTTACTCCCCAGGATATACCTATAGGGTATTAAATGCAAATTAACTCCCCGTTTCGAGTCAATAAACTCGAGGAGGGTTTCGGGTGGTTTCTCTCAAAAATATTTTATTGAATTCACTAGCTTTTTCGGTTCACTGTACACTCAAACAAATAAATTCGATACAGATTCGATTAATCTTATAAAAAGAAGAATAATCTTAATCTCGTTATAGCTATCTCATTATAAATTCGATATTTTCTATAGATATACCAGAAAAACATAATAACAAAAATAATAATATTTACCATATATATTTTTTAGAACGATATTACTTTACATTATATTACATTATACTAATATGTGCAGTACAAAAATCGCAGAACGCAAACGGCATAAAGTAAAATTTATATCCAATAAAAAGAAATTGCAACGTGCATTGTCACCGTGCACATTCCGAATGACAGGGTGTGTAGAGCGATTTGAATATGTGCGATTTAAAAAAAAAACAATTCTGCACCACTGATGCGATCCACACGCGAAGAAAAACCCTTGAACGATACGATATGCTTTGCGCGTAGACCACGAGGCGATCGGAAGCTTTCTTTTCGAGCCCCGGTTACAAATTATCAAATCCACACGCGTCCGCGGTTTAATCAAATTCCAACGACGCGCGTCATATTTTCATTTTCTATATATATATATATGTATATATATCTGCCTCGTTAATGTACAGTGAATATAGATGGATGCAAAGACAATTTCAAGTTATACGATTGTACGTTCTTAAGATTTCTATAATACGTAACTCGTAGAAATTCGATTCTTTCTTCTTGTTTTTGCAATTTCTATCTATAATATATATTATATTACGTATAGGTATTTACGTAACGCTCGGAGAATCACGAACACTTGGTCGATTACTGTCTATATGGACTAATTAAACTGTCGGTCGGTACCGTATCAAACAATAATTCCGATAAACCGGTTACCGAAATTCGTAAAAACCAGTGTTGTTATACTATACTTACCCGGGTGGCATCTAAAGCCTCAATTTAATTTTTACTTCATAATTTATACTTATAATTCAAACATTTTTAAATTATCTGTATAACCTATTCAAATCCAATTTTCACGTTTTTTCCAATTTCAACGTTTAATTTTCATATTTATGAAAAACTTCATCAAGCTCCTAGTTCATGCTATCTATAAAGTGTAAAACTTGACGCTGAATGTTTTGATTAAAAATTCAACTCTTGCAAGAAGTAAGATGAATGTATTACACTTTTAAAAATTATTAAGTAATAAAAATAATATTAAAAAAAGAAATTAATATTAGATTTTTTGCTCTTTAAGGTTAAAAGTAAAATTCTTAAATACTTTCCGTATATTGATAGTATTTAAATGAAAAATCTTTGATACACATATATGTAAGTATACGTGATTTCACGCCAAGTGTACATGTCAAAATATATTGCAGGGTGTGCAAAAAAATTTTAAGTCAAAGTATTAATTTGCATCAGAGTTGCGCATGTTCAAAAAACAGTTATTTTTCAACATTTTAGATCTTAAATAACTCAAAATAGGTTAAATTTGCACATTCAATAGGAAAAACTTTTGAAATACTGAATTGAATTTTTACCATATTTTTACAAGTACCTAATTTGCAGTAATACGATTGGCTATTGATGACTCATTTTGTCAGTTTTGATTTTGGTCAGTACATATAACATTAAGTTTGTAACATGTTCATGGTTGAGGTATATTTACGAAAATAAACGCATATTCCAACTACAACAATTTTTAATACAACTTTTATAGGTCGTATAACGATATTAAAAGTAAAATTATATTCATAAATTGAAAAAAAGAAGTTGAAGAGTAAAAGTGCGGGAACTTTTTTTCTATCATTGTTATCAATGATCAATCTATTATATATCTTATATTAAATAGAATAGGACTAGTTTTGTAAAGACGAGAATATTTCATAATTCAATAAATTTTAGAACATGCGAAATTTCGATGTATTTTTATAGGTTACGTTCTATACCGATAATTGAAACGATTAAAAAACGGGAGTTTTTGTTTAAATAATACGCATCTGGGCAAATCGTTATGCGGAGTTTTGAAAAACGCATATATAAAGCATACGGCTGCAGCGCGGCTGTATGCACAGCACACATGCGGGATGATATCTCGAAAGTATAAGAAAGGGGGTAAAGCACAGATATACCGCACACGCGACTTTCGAGTGAGTCACTTTTACCACGGACCTTATATGTGTGTGTGTGTGAGTGAGTAATATATTAGCAAAAATTCATCATTCAGTATTACCATGGAGATCTATATATATATATATTACTCTTATACGAAGAAGTTTAAAAGTGTTTGACTTTCCTCGAAAGTACCAAGTATATATATATATGGGTGGTTCTCTGTGACATCGAAGATGAAAAAAATAAATATTGCTATAACTGTGGGAATATGTTTTAGAGGTATCCAGTAGTTCTCCTGAATTTTTTCAGATTTTTTCTGGGCCATTATTTTAAGTTACAGAGAGTCAAACTTGACATTTTAGCACTTTTTTGCATTATATGCCCATTTTCATGAATTTTTACCTCCCAGGGGATGCATTTTTCACTAAAAACATAAGTATGACTTTTTTTGTAAAATTTTCCGAACTTTTCATTAAAAATACTTTTAAAGACATAAATGTATGCTGTCACACTCTTGTAAGCCATTTAAACCTTAAATAGTGAAAATCAGCAATTCTGCTCCGGATTCTGGTAACCTAATACTGTCTAAAAGATGTCTTTTTATAGTCAGAAACTGCCTAAAAATTTCCAGAATGGGTCTAAATCATTAAGATCACTTATGGTCAAAATATCCGGGAAAAGTGCCCGAAATATTAATAGAAATGTATATTTGTTGCCTTATAACGATGAATCTATTAGCATGATCATTGCAAAAAAATTTGTGCACTTACCTTGGAGTAGTAGAAAAGTATCTTCACTTGTTTCAGTATCCATCTAATCCCCTGTAAGCTGCCAAAAATACAAATATTATTATACAAATGTAAAAAATTAATTTTTAAACATTTATAATGCTGAATTTTTAGTTTTACATCCCTTACAAGAATTATAATACTAATCTGAAGGATTACTATAAATATATAAACATCATTATTACAATAACTGAATATACGTATTTAATACAAAAGATATATAAATAAATCGGATATATAATTATAATGAATAATATGATAACGTGACAGTGACAAGTTTGTGAAATCTAAACAATGTATTGCTGAATAATAATAATAATAATGTTCATACTTTTATAGTAATGCTTCAGATTAGTATTATAATTCTTGTAAGGGATGTAAAACTAAAAATCCAGCATTATAAATGTATAAAAAATAATTTTTTATAATTTTATAATAATATTTGTATTTTTAGCAGCTTACAGGGGATTAGAGGGATACTAAAACAAGTGAAGATACTTTTCTTCCACTCCAAGTTAAGTGCATAAATTTTTTTGCAATGATCATGCTACTAGATTCATCGTTATAAGGCAACAAATATACATTTCTATTAATATTTCGGGCACTTTTCCCGGATATTATGACCATAAGTGATCTTAATGATTTAGACCCACTCTGGAAATTTTTAGGCAGTTTCTGACTATAAAAAGACATCTTTTGGACAGTATTAGGTTACCAGAGTCCGGAGCAGAATTGCTGATTTTCACTATTTAAGGTTTAAATGGCTTACAAGAGTGTGACAGCATACATTTATGTCTTTAAAAGTATTTTTAATGAAAAGTTCGGAAAATTTAACAAAAAAAGTCATACTTATGTTTTTAGTGAAAAATGCATCCCCTGGGAGCTAAAAATTCATGAAAATGGGCATATAATGCAAAAAAGTGCTAAAATGTCAAGTTTGACTCTCTGTAACTTAAAATAATGGCCCAGAAAAAATCTGAAAAAATTCAGGAGAACTACTGGATACCTCTAAAACATATTCCCACAGTTATAGCAATATTTATTTTTTTCATCTTCGATGTCACAGAGAACCACCCATATATATATATAACCAACTCGATAAGAGAGACTGTCGTCTGACGAATCGCTGATACTACGAGAAAAAGAGAGATCCATATAACCCTCTCTCTCAATTGTTTTCTTTTTGTTTATATATTTATACAGTACCATCTATAACTTCAGGATCATTTTGAAATTTTCTATTAAAATCTGTATATTTTATCTGATATTTAACAATCCGCTGCATTCGAAGATAATATCGTAGAATGATTTGAAAGAAAACGCAAAATGCAGATGTTTTATTGATCTTTAAAGTGATATCACTCAGAATAGCCTAAACTAATTATCGAAAAAAATGAAACTAATTAAACGATAGTTTTACATGTTAGAAAATAAACATTTACATTATTTTAAATGGGAGGGTTTTTTAATTTTTGTTTAAAAATCGTCCCATCAGATAGATTATTTGTTTTAAAATAATCAATGCTAGTACAATTTTGAGTAACATCAGTTGAAAGATAAATAAATATCCTGCATTATGCTTTTTTGTTTGAAAGTTATGCATTACTAAACATTAGACGTACACCAAATGATCCTAAAGTTACGGACGGTATAGTATAGTGTACTTGATAATTCATTTAAAAATTACGTACATATACGACACACCTTTATACCAGATCGCGAGTAATATTATAGATCGGATGTTATAATATAGGTTTATTGGACACATATATATGCATGAAAACGATGGGTAAGCACGTGTACACGGTGTTCGATTTAAAATGTGATATGCGAGAAAGAGAAGACCGAGTGAAGGGACAAAAATATTAATTTGCGTACTATCTATATATATATATGTGCGATCAGTGAAACGCAAACGTATCGTATTTTCCTGACGTATCTCTCTATATAAGCAGAGACCTCGACTATAAAAGGGTTGGATTTTGTTTAAGGGAACCGATCGCGCGCAGTGTATAGGAAGTACTACAAGGTCGGATAGACGCTACTCCTCTTCGCGAAGATCGGTTTACGTATTTCCGTTTTCTTTTTTTTTCTTTTTTTTTAATTTGCATCGAGTGACAGTTGAACCTACGTATAAGCCCATGTAGACCACGGAAACATAAACAATTTTTCTTCCAAGATAAATATTTATATTATATATTATTACACATAAAAATATATATTTCTTATTCGCGTTTTCTAAATAAAAAATAAACTAAACTAAAACTCTAAAGCTTTTTATAAACGAGTGTGCGGTTCGACATATATATATATGTACGTTACCGTGATAATGCGCCCTAACGAATAAATACATATACGTTAACACGTTACGACTGGTTCATCTACAAAGCGTAAAAAAGATACTGGATCGATATACATATATATACATATATATATATATATATATATTTATATACCAGATGAATGGGAACCCTGACAAGTTTTACGAGGTCCAACCGAAAAAAAATTTGCGACGCTGCAGAGTGCAGCTGCGCGCATTCCTTGTATACATATGTATCAACATCTATCCAGATCGAATGCAAAAGTTAAGGAGATGTAAGCCTCAAAAATTTGGAATCCTTATTTATTTTCTAATTAATAATGAGTTAACTTTTTCCAAAAAAACCTCTCTTTAACGCTCTTCTACTTACTTTGAATAGTACGTATGATTTTTTTCAAAATTTTTTATCACTAAATTATCGAAATTTTCGTGCACCCGCAAGGATCAATTTTTCACCTGATCGTTACCGTTAATTAATTAAATAAATCTCTCTGCCAGCTTCTTCCATATCACTCAAGTGTCACGTATGAATTTTTCCATATTTTCAGTTCGATAATTGAAGAAAACTTTTGAGTTTTTAAAAGTATATTATGTATACCCCCCGCGTCCACTGTTCGGTCGCGCGTTCGCCGAAACAAAATTAGCTATTTCGGTAAAGGGAAACTCCTCTCATACGTATATGTATATATTGCGTGCGTGCGGGTCTGTATACGAAACCCAGTTGAAATTAATTTATACGTATATAAAGGTAAAAGCACATTTATTCTCTTTTTTTTATTTTAATGTTTATATATATAATAATGTAAGCAGTCTTGCAGTAACGTGCAGGTTCATTGATCGGTTAATTATATGATTATAATCAAATTTTAAAACAATCTTGCGGGACAGATGTAATTTTCCCGAATAGAAAAGAAAATGATCGGTAATATTTATTTTTTCACCTTGATCATCTAAAAAGTCTATTTTATTAACCTCTGACTCGTCGAGTAAAATTGCATTTTGTTCCTTCGATCACTTTATTCCTCGTAGACTCACTTTACTTCCCGTAAACTCATTTTATTCGTTCAAGACCCTCTTTTTTGCTTGTAACCCCTGGTCTAGCCTTTTTTTACAAATACAACATTCAATATATTATTTTGTGACACCCTATAAGTGAATAAATAACTATTATTTCGTTTGGATGTGGATGATGATAAAAAGAAACAGTTACATATGCGTCACCGGTTAACTACATATTTAATTGATAATCTTGTTATAATTATTAATATAATATACAATTTTTGATTGTAATTACTTTTAAATTACTTTAAAATATCGTATCTCGAGAGTCAATATTGTAAGAAAAAGGAAGATATGTAGGAATGCGTATAATTATTTAATTATTTATACAATTAGATTTAACGCAATTAAGAGACGTGATTTGGTGATTTATTTAAACAAGAAAAAAAATAAAATAGTCTGTAACGATTGGCATTAAAAAAAGGAAAGGAAACATTGCGTTTCACTCGCGAAAGAAGAATCGGAGAAAAATCCGAAGGAAAACAATCGATTAAGACAAAGTGACGGTTTATATATATAATGTGTGTATAAATCGCGCAATAACCGAACCCTTGAAAGCATATCACACTCTTTCTCTCTTTTTCTCATCGCTCTCATCGCAATCTTTCAATCAGGCTCTTAAATTTCGTTTCAACTAGTCTTCGAGCGTTCAATTCCCCAAGAGCGCGCGTGCTTGTACCGCTTTATCAAGACATTAAATATTGATCGATCGATGTATAGTGCATGTATACATATATATATTATTTGTTTAATATTATACCCAAGTATACCATACATATATAACATATCTATATGCATAATCATCGTATGATATAAACAAAAAAGAATAAAAATGTTGACCGCGTGTATATGTATGTATATAAAAATGAGTAAAATATATGTATATATATAACGTTGTTACCTTAGCTCCGATCTGATTGCCGCACTGTCCAGCCTGCAAGTGTACGATTTCCCTCATCTCGACGTAATGTACGTATTTAACAATTTATCAAACTTTATGAAATAATAATGATGAATAATAAATAATAATACGGTCTGAATTTGTGTATATATATAAAAACTCCGAGTAGTGGTACTCTAGTCGTCGATGTCTGGAGCGCGAATGGGAGAGGCTCGTTTCGTTGAACAGCCCGGTTCTTTATACGTGCGCCTCCTGGTGAACTGTTGCGCATTTTATTAAAAGAAGAGAGAGAGAGAGAGAGAGAGAGAGAGAGAGAGAGAGAGAGAGAGAGCGGAGGTTCTCTTCAAAACTGACGCAGCTGCAGTATACACTGCGCAAGTGCGCGCGTTTCTAAAAATGCCGTTTCTCCACTTGTCGATTGGATGGTGCAGTACATTCATATTATTTTCTTCCTTTTCTTTTAGACAACAATTAATATTGCGGACAGTTATTTAAGAACGGATTCTTTAGTTTTTATCTCTTGTCTCTGCACCGCGACCGAGTGATCAAGCCATCTCAATTTATATTTACGACATTTTAGACATTCTTCAGTTTTTTTTTCCTCGTTAATTCGCACGTGTTTAATTAATTGTTCTTTATTATACGGTTTTCTTTCTTCTTCGTGTACTTACGGCAAATTCTTTCAAAAGTGTCGTTTGTATGCGATATATCGATTTCATTCTATATGTAGATAATTTATTTTAATAATGTGTAATACACGTAAGAAAAATGAAAAAAAATTTTTGTAAAAATGAGCATATTGTTTATTAATGAGGAGAGAAAGAGAGAGTTGAGGATTGATAAGAATTACTATTTTGTTATGGGAACTATTTTCTTCATATCTTGTAAATTGTTCGTATAAAGAATTTTCGTAATTTTTATTATTTGTCAAGTCTATACCTTCCTACTACTATAGATAACATTCTCATTGTTACTGGAACATTTTTGTTTAATGTAAAATATATAGTTTGATAGAGCCCAAAGAAAAGAAGACGATCGTGCGTTCCGTTAGTAAAGATACATCGCGAGTTTCCCTTCGAAGCGAAGATCTATATACATGTGTGTAAAAATGAGTCTTTGTAAAAGGGTACATGTACATCTTGAAAATGTATTTTACTCGGTTGAGTTCACTTCTCGTTCGGTCGTTCTCGCGTACCAACCAACAAAAAGGAGAGAGAGAGAGAGAGAGAGGAACGACGGGGGAAGCAGTTTGAGAAAAAAGAAGAAGTAGTAGAAGAAAAAGCGTCTGTAACAGCTATACTATACCTCTCCGCGGGTTTTTAAACTATGGAGATCCCGAGGAATTTAAAAGGCTTTCCTGATGGTCAGAAGAAACGCGTTACTCACTTTACCAATTTTTCTTACCTCTTACACCTATATATATGGGTGGTTCTCTGTGACATCGAAGATGAAAAAAATAAATATTGCTATAACTGTGGGAATATGTTTTAGAGGTATCCAGTAGTTCTCCTGAATTTTTTCAGATTTTTTCTGGGCCATTATTTTAAGTTACAGAGAGTCAAAGTTGACATTTTAGCACTTTTTGCATTATATGCCCATTTTCATGAATTTTTAGCTCCCAGGGGATGCATTTTTCACTAAAAACATAAGTATGACTTTTTTTGTAAAATTTTCCGAACTTTTCATTAAAAATACTTTTAAAGACATAAATGTATGCTGTCACACTCTTGTAAGCCATTTAAACCTTAAATAGTGAAAATCAGCAATTCTGCTCCGGACTCTGGTAACCTAATACTGTCTAAAAGATGTCTTTTTATAGTCAGAAACTGCCTAAAAATTTCCAGAGTGGGTCTAAATCATTAAGATCACTTATGGTCAAAATATCCGGAAAAAGTGCCCGAAATATTAATATAAATGTATATTTGTTGCCTTATAACGATGAATCTATTAGCATGATCATTGCAAAAAAATTTGTCCACTTACCTTGGAGTGGTAGAAAAGTATCTTCACTTGTTTCAGTATCCATCTAATCCCCTGTAAGCTGCTAAAAATACAAATATTATTATACAAATGTAAAAAATTAATTTTTAAACATTTATAATGCTGAATTTTTAGTTTTACATCCCTTACAAGAATTATAATACTTATCTGAAGGATTACTATAAATATATAAACATCATTATTACAATAACTGAATATACGTATTTAATACAAAAGATATATAAATAAATCGGATATATAATTATAACGAATAATATGATAACGTGACAGTGACAAGTTTGTGAAATCTAAACAATGTATTGCTGAATAATAATTATAATAATGTTGATACTTTTATAGTAATCCTTCAGATCAGTATTCAGTATTATAATTCTTGTAAGGGATGTAAAACTAAAAATCCAGCATTATAAATGTTTAAAAAATAATTGTTTATAATTATATAATAATATTTGTATTTTTAGCAGCTTACAGGGGATTAGATGGATACTGAAACAAGTGGAGATACTTTTCTACCATTCCAAGGTAAGTGCATAAATTTTTTTGCAATGATCATGCTACTAGATTCATCGTTATAAGGCAACAAATATACATTTCTATTAATATTTCAGGCACTTTTCCCGGATATTTTGACCATAAGTGATCTTAATGATTTAGACCCACTCTGGAAATTTTTAGGCAGTTTCTGACTATAAAAAGACATCTTTTAGACAGTATTCGGTTACCAAAGTCCGGAGCAGAATTGCTGATTTTCACTATTTAAGGTTTAAATGTCTTACAAGAGTGTGAGAGCATACATTTATGTCTTTAAAAGTATTTTTAATGAAAAGTTCGGAAAATTTTACAAAAAAAGTCATACTTATGTTTTTAGTGAAAAATGCATCCCCTGGGAGCTAAAAATTCATGAAAATGGGCATATAATGCAAAAAAGTGCTAAAATGTCAACTTTGACTCTCTGTAACTTAAAATAATGGCCCAGAAAAAATCTGAAAAAATTCAGGAGAACTACTGGATACCTCTAAAACATATTCCCACAGTTATAGCAATATTTATTTTTTTCATCTTCGATGTCACAGAGAACCACCCATATATATATCAGATTCTCTTATATATATATATATATATCGCCTATTGTGTGTATATATGTTTTGTGTTTTTTTCTTGATACGCGTATTATGCATATTATAAGCAGATGAATGTATATCATTTTTTTTTAAATATATTTGTTATATATAAATGCGATTAGCTTGATAAAATTGGATGCGTGCAATTTTCACTATATAATTATAATACGTTATGTCTAACTAGAAAAAATTTCATATGGAGATTTATATAACGAAACACGAGAAACGCCCTTTTTCGTTTAAACGTATAAATATTCTTGATCTTTCCCTGGTAGAAATATTCACGAGTTTTCTAGTCAGTTCATAGCTAATTTAAAGAATTCACTGCAAGTATATTAGTCATAAATAAACAAAAAAAACAAAAAAAAGTATATTTTTTTAATTCCTTTTATATATAAATGATTTATTAAGAAGTTCGTATTCTGAAAAATTAATAGTTTTGATTAATTAATTGCTAAATTCTCTAAAATAATGACTGAGGAGGTGCTGATTGTATTATAATATGCATTTTTTCACAGTATCACTACCTATGGTATAATTGCTTGGGGTGGTGCTTACAAAAGCAATCTAGAATTATTAATTAAAAAAAAGTTTAATTACTCACAAGGAGAGTATCCCAGGTCCGGATCACGGATCTTGTCCTAACTCTAGGATAAGTTTTGTAATAAAAAATATGAAGAAAGCCAGAGTTATAGACCCTAACGCTCGATATTACGGAAGTTATACACTGTTAATGCTATTTTTAAAAAAAAAGAACCTTTACTTCAAATGCTTATAACTTTTAAACAATAAACTATCAGCCCTCAAATATAAATTCATTTAAAAGCTGAGATAAAATAGATACAGTTTAAAAAAAAATAAGCTCAAATCCGTTGCAATGGAGCAAAGTTATAGCAGAAATAAAAATTTGTAGAAATTTTGACGAAAATTAAGCACTGCGATTTGTTAAGCTAATGCCAGACCTACGCACAGATAAACATGTTTTATATATATATATATATCGCCTATTGTGTGTATATATGTTTTGTGTTTTTTTCTTGATACGCGTATTATGCATATTATAAGCAGATGAATGTATATCATTTTTTTTTAAATATATTTGTTATATATAAATGCGATTAGCTTGATAAAAATTGGATGCGTGCAATTTTCACTATATAATTATAATACGTTATGTCTAACTAGAAAAAATTTCATATGGAGATTTATATAACGAAACACGAGAAACGCCCTTTTTCGTTTAAACGTATAAATATTCTTGATCTTTCCCTGGTAGAAATATTCACGAGTTTTCTAGTCAGTTCATAGCTAATTTAAAGAATTCACTGCAAGTATATATTAGTCATAAATAAACAAAAAAAACCAAAAAAAAAGTATATTTTTTTAATTCCTTTTATATATAAATGATTTATTAAGAAGTTCGTATTCTGAAAAATTAATAGTTTTGATTAATTAATTGCTAAATTCTCTAAAATAATGACTGAGGAGGTGCTGATTGTATTATAATATGCATTTTTTCACAGTATCACTACCTATGGTATAATTGCTTGGGGTGGTGCTTACAAAAGCAATCTAGAATTATTAATTAAAACTCAAAAAAGATTACTCAAGATCATCAGTAAAAATACCTTCTTAACAAGCAATTACCCAATAAGACTGCAACAATCCTTTGCTCATGAAGCATATTAGTTTTCCATTATTATAAACTAAGTGATATGTTTAAAGAAAGAACTATTATTACTAGAAATAAAAGCATACCTTTGCTTTAAAATAACTAAATCTATAAGTAATAAAAATAGTTACATTGTAGCTATAAGACTATTTAATGATTTGCCTAATGAATTGAAAGTATTATCAACTAGTAGACCAAATATAAGATTTAGAATTAAAGATTGGATTAAAGCAAACACATGAAACTAAATAACATGGAAAAAATTAATTGTGTTGAAGTAAAAACTATATTTTATATGCTAGTTAATCAAGTAAACAATGGTTTAGTTGAGTATATACAAATCCTGCATTGGAAGTCCGGCAAGATACTGTTTTGCTTAGCAAATTGTTTCTTGACACTAGAACATATATTTGTGCAAATAACTTATGTTTTTTAAATAACAATAGATCACACCGGCGTATCTCAAAATATATTTGGAAAAAAATGATTAATAAAATGGATGAAACCAATTTAAACAATATAATTGAATTACCTAATTGAAATAAAAAATACGTGTAAATTCGAATGCGATAGAATAAAATGTGCTTCAGTTTTTAAATACATAAAATTTGTGAAAGAATCAGTAAGCTTGAAAAAAGAAATAAATGAAAAAGAGAAATATTTACCTATTGAAACATCTTTTCTTTGAACATGAAATATATTATATTTGAATTTTGATTGATGATCTGAACAATTTGATTATATATATTTGAACATGAAACATCGTTTTTTCTAAAATAGACACTATAGCGAATGAAAATAGTAAAAGAATGAAACTTGATAATTTTACAGAAAAAAAGGTTCTACAACATAATGCCATTCGTATGTCTTACGCAGGGTTGCAAAAATTGTAATTACGAGAAAATTTAATTAGTAATTAATTTTTGGCTTAATAATTAAACTCCATATTAATTCGAAATTACTTTTGTACTGAGTAATTAAACTTTATTTTAATTCTTAATTACTTATGTACTGAGTAATTAAACTTTATTTTAATTCTTAATTACTTATGTACTGAGTAATTAAACTTTATTTTAATTATTAATTACTTTTGTACTAGTAATTAAACTTTTTTTTAATTAATAATTACTTTTCGACTGAGTACTTAAACTATTTTTTAATTAATAAATACTTTAGGACTGAGTAATTAAACCTTATTTAAATTAATAATTACATTTGAAATGAAATGTCCAGAAGCGTGGCAATCGAAAAAAGCCTCTCTACTGGAGCGGATGATGGTAAAGCAGTATTAAATTTTAAGAATAATTCAAAAACTGATGGGTAATCCTTATGCAGTGCAAAAGTAATTATTAATTAAAAAAAAGTTTAATTACTCACAAGGAGAGTATCCCAGGTCCGGATCACGGATCTTGTCCTAACTCTAGGATAAGTTTTGTAATATAAAAATATGAAGAAAGCCAGAGTTATAGACCCTAACGCTCGATATTACGGAAGTTATACACTGTTAATGCTATTTTTAAAAAAAAAGAACCTTTACTTCAAATGCTTATAACTTTTAAACAATAAACTATCAGCCCTCAAATATAAATTCATTTAAAAGCTGAGATAAAATAGATACAGTTTAAAAAAAAATAAGCTCAAATCCGTTGCAATGGAGCAAAGTTATAGCAGAAATAAAAATTTGTAGAAATTTTGACGAAAATTAAGCACTGCGATTTGTTAAGCTAATGCCAGACCTACGCACAGATAAACATGTTTTATCTCTGTAGGAGTTACGGCATTGTCAAATGTTTGTAATTTTTTTCTGGTTTAATAATAAATAAATAAATAAATAATTTTTTATTTATTACTGCAATGACTATTATTTTTTACCAAAATATTGTTAAATTTATTTACTAATGCATTTATGCGTGATGGGTACAGTGTATACAAATACTAATTTGATTTTGTATATATGGGCAAATCCACAATAGTTTTAACATTTTATCTAACAAGGGAAGTACATGACCTCCGGGAAACGGATCTCATCCTAACTTTGGTATGTCTTTTATAATATAAAAATATGAAGAAAGCCAAGTTATCTCTTGCCAATGGCCACTTTTACGGAAGTTATTCGACATTCAATAATAATAGCAGTAAAAATTACTTCCAATTCGGTCGCTTATAACTCGAAAACAAATAAAGATAAACAATCGAACCAAAAACCAGAAGAAAGTTGAGTACAAGTAGATATGGTTTGAAAAAAAAGAAGCTCAAATTGTTTAATTTGAAGTAAAGTTATGAAGAAAATAAGAAATTGAAGAGTATTAGACTAAAAGAAACAATACATTTTTCATATTAAATTTTGGCCTAATAGTCTTCAATTTTTTATTTTCTTCATAACTTTGCTTCAAATTAAGCAATTTGAGCTTCTTTTTTTCAAACCATATCTACTTGAACTCAACTTTCTTCTGGTTTCTGGTTCGATTGTTTATCTTTATTTGTTTCCGAGTTATAAGCGATTGAATTGGAAGTAAATTTTACTGCTATTATTATTGGATGTCGAATAACTTCCGTAAAAGTGGCCATTGGCAAGAGATAACTTGGCTTTCTTCATATTTTTATATTATAAAAGACATACCAAAGTTAGGATGAGATCCGTTTCCCGGAGGTCATGTACTTCCCTTGTAAGTGAAACATGTTATTTTTTAAACTCTGTAACTTGGTTTCCTGAAGGAGCACATCATTCTATTTGGACTTAATTTGTTTGTTCTACGGCCAATGGAACAGTTGTCAATTTTGAGGAAAGTGGCTAAAAGGGCACAGTTAATATTTCCTTAAAAGTATAAAAACAATTACGTTTTTTAGCAAACTAATTGAAAAAACCGGAAATTTTAGGAATTTTATTGATTTTTTAATTGGGCCGTTCGACAGAATTGCATAATAATAATAGGGTATGATTCTTGGCTTTAATACAAAGAATTAAGGCCCTCTAAAGATTGAGTGCCTTACTCGAAATTGATTTAAAAATTTTAATGTTATTAACTAATAATACTTTAAATGTATCTGCAGTTTTCAAATAAGGCACACAACTGATATGGGGCTTAAATTCTTTGTATCAAAGCCAAGAATCATATCCTACTATTATAATATTATGCGGTTATATTGAACGGCGCAATTAAGAAAGAAATAAAATTCCTAAAATTACAGGTTTTTTCAATTAATTTCCTGGAAAACGTAACTGCTTTTGTACTTTAGGTAAATCCATCACAATAAAATTAGGTTTTTCTTACGCCAATCTATTAAAAAATGCATACAATATGTTTCTAATTACTTTATTGAGTGGAGAAATATATTTCCGATAGTTTTTTAACCATAAAACTATTTTTGTTGATCAAAAGTTGAATGTGAGTAAAATATGTATAATACAGTACTCAAATCTCAATTAACAGTATCAATATATAAGTTACATACATATTAATAATTCAATTTTTGGTTATTGGATTATTTTCTGACGATTTAACAAAAAAAACATAATTGGGGGGGGGGGGGGGGAAGAGGTGAAAATAATTAAAAATAATTAAAAATAATTAAAAAAAACATTTCTTCAAAAAAATAAGTATTGGTTATAAAATTTTATGTAATTTTTTAACGATTTATCAAAAAATAATCTAATTTGTTGGGGGGGGGGGGGGGGGGGGTAAAACGAAAAAGATCCGTATTTTTAAGGAAATATTAACTGTGCCGTTTTAGCCACTTTTCCAAAATTGACAACTGTTTCATTGGCCGTACAGTAAACAAATTAAGCCCAAATAGAAACCAAGTTACAGACTTTAAATAATAACATGTTTCATTTAGATAAAATATTAAAACTATTGTAGATTTGCCCATATATAAATGAAAAAAGATATTTGAATCCGCTTCCGCAATTTAAAAACTTGTTGAATGGAAAAACGCCGTTCCTCTAAGATTATTCTTTTTTATACAGGGTTGTTATATAGAAACTTATTTTTCGTAATTTTTCAATGTGCTATATATTATTTATTAGATAGTGTACGTTGATTAATCTACATATCAAAGTTTGGAAAATTTTCGTCGATGTATTTCGATATTAAATTTCGTAAAACATAATTTCTGGAGATGTACTCCTTTTTTCTTAAAATGCTTCGTAATACTTTGTGTAATACACAATATCAATTAATCTCGTTGAATTGTCTGGTATCCAGCAATATTTATTTTATTAAAAATTGTTTAAAATTTACTTAATAGGTAATCAATTAATTATTAATTTATATGATAATTTAAACAAAATAATTAAGACTAATTTTATGAATAATGATAAAGTAAATGGTTAATTTTCATATCAATTAACTATTAACGATATTACACTTACTTAAGGTAAACAATTATTTGTTGTCAAATTTATTGTCACAATTAATTCCATTAATAGTTACATAACTATTAATTAATTAATTTGTTAATTATCTAAATGACACATCTTTATATCTAGTATATTATTGCAAGTACATATTATGTTTCGGATTAATTTTATATCCTTTAATTTCCGTTGTTGATTCATATATTTTTCACAATTATTTGTTATTTATATATTTTTAAACGCGTGATATTTTAAAAGGAAACTAATAATTATAAATTTAACATTCTTTATTCTCTCTTCTTTTCTTCTTTCTATTTGCTTGCTCATCATATATACATTTTTACCGTTTAAAAGCGGAATCGTTCTAATTGAATTTCCTATAAACTATTCCATTTATGAAAAATTTTTTTTCACAATAAAATAATAGCTGTTTGTCTGATTCGTACTTATCCCCACAAGCAGAATATAATATTAATCATTATAATATATTAATTATTATTTGTTTATTGTCCCTAATAAAAAAGTAATTCAAAGAATTAATTAAAGATTAATTTTTTTGATAAAAAATTTTGATAATTAGTTAAATAAAATGGTTTCAAATAACCTCAGCAATGCTCAGTTCCCATCAGAGATATATTATAATGTATTAGATATTATTATAAAGTTTTATATTATTATTATAATCGATTATATTGTCACATTACAATATTTATTGTATTATATAATTTTTACTACTTAATAATAAAAATACCATATTATTCCTGAATTCGTTTATCCTTTTTCTCTCGTCGTTTCCGCCGACAACCCGCACCATTCTTGAATCCGTGGAAAAGTAGAATATCTTCCCCCCACATTCTGATTTTTTTTATATATTAAATCGCTCGATGAGCCACCTTAAACGAACGATAAACGTCTGTTATTCGAGTGATGCTGAGCAAGAACGCCGAGTATATACACACCCATTATATCGTTTCCTCGCTCCTCGTAAACGTTTTTTCACCATTATTCTTTTTTTTCCTTTCGTTCAACGTCCCAGAGACTTCTCGTTTGCTTTATATTTGAAAATCGAAGAATACCTCGTCACTCTCTGTCTCTATCTCATCGTCTACATAACTACTTTTTATTACTGCAAACGTAAAATCCGCTTATAATTAAACATAAAACTTAATTAGATGAGTAAGCGGATTTCTTAGAAGGGTTAATATTTTCTAGTTTCTACGCATTGAAGTTTACAATTTTGTGTATAAATTTTGGAATGGAATTATATATGGTATTCAAATATTAATTTAAACAAAAATTTATAAATTTATATAAGATATACACTTAAAAATTTGAAATGCAGTTAAATGCAGAACTCTTTAATATAATACTATAATCTTACATTGAAAATTTGATTACATTTATAAAAAAAAGTGGAAATTCTGTAAAAGTGGGAAAAATTGATGGAAATTACGTTTTAACGAATCATTGTTTTAAATTTAAACGGCTAAGAATGGCTTCTATTTACAAACAACCCAAATTATTAATTTAAAAAAAACAGTTAATATGAAACATGAATGGTAATCATTGTTTAAAACTATATCCCACTTTATGCATACTTTAAAGAAAAAATCCTAATGCTTTGAATAGTATATTCAAATGGTGGAAAATTGTTTGTTTAATTATTATTAACAAATTTATTTTTTCTAAAAAAATCAAAACGTCAACTCATTTCTTATGTTTTAATCTTTCCGTATGAATTTTTTCAGATTTTTAAATCGATATTTTCAACATAATTTTTATGTTGAAAAGTGTAAATCCCTGTAATTTGCGTCCGACATCCTGTTAAGTACTATAATAATTTTCACTATTTTGACGGTTTGTTCATTCTCTGTTCAGCAATATTCTCATTTTTTATACAACATGTTTCTCTTTGTGGAAATACATTAAAAAAAAATAAAATATATAACTTTTAAAGTCAACGTCGTTTTAAAAACAATCAGAACAAGCAATTGCTTACAAAATAATAACTATACAAAGTATATACCATAGGTAGTAGAATTAAATAAACATTTGAACTGCATTCGATTCGGTAAAGACGTACTCAATCAACGTTTTCGTATATAAAGATACGCAACCTACCTACTTTAAGACCTTGCCAAAATACCAAAAGTTTACCTATACTATGTAAAAACTCTTAATACTGTTTGAACTTCAACCGTCAAACGAAAAGTGTCCAGACGCTCAAGAAAACGGTATTAAGTATAATATTAATTACTTATTTTACTAATACAAATAATCCACTTTAAATGTGTATACAATTATAACTAAACATTTTTGTTATCTAATTTAGTATTAGTATTAATTTATTAAAGTCAAACAATTTAGCGGATTAAACTATACGACAGTTATCTGCCTTATCGACGCTGTGATATACAATGAATATCGCGAACAGTTATCCTATCAAGGTAATGATGCTATATTAATCATTTTTTTAAAATGGTTATAATATAATTATTTTAAACGCACTGTCCGTTGATATAAAAATAAAATGTAATACAATTTACAAAAATTTGATTTATAGAAAAAAAAATTAAAATACACCTTTCGTTACTAAAGTATTCAATTAATGATTACGATTACGATTGTATATTAATTACTTACCTATATCATTAGCGGTTGTGAATAAAAAAATGTATTTAAAAAAGGAATTCAAATTTTAAAGCAACTAAAATTAATTAGTAAACAACCACAGCAAATATCGGAATATGATGTGCTCGTGTATACAAAATTTACAAGCAATCAATTTTTTGATACGTATAGTTTATTAAAATATTTTCAACATAGCATTCAAAATATAATTTTAAAGTAAAATAAAGCTTAAATATATATTTTACAAAGATGAATAAAAAAGTGATACTTAAAAAAGAAGAAGTAAATTAGCCAAAGCGATTAAATCCGAATAAATCTGTATTTAATAATTTTGTTTTAATTGAAACAAAAACCGTACGGTACAGCCATCTGTAGGAGGAAAGTTCACGCTGAGTTGAACTAACACTTACATCTACTGTAGATAATACCAAATGCAGGACAATGTCAACGAAAAAGTAGTAAACAAGATTTAAAAAGATCAGAATAATAAATTGTAAACGAGGCAACGGAACATGGAGAGAGAAGTGGAGAGAAAAGAAAATCGCGCAATTTAGACGGGATTCGCACAAATGTTTTACAATGTACAATATAATGCATTTGTACGAATCTCATCGACGCGCAGTTTTTTCGTTTACGTTCACTTCCCTTTCCGCGTGACGTCGCTTCCTTCGAAATGTTATTCGTCTGACATTTTCGACTCTTGCGCGGTAATGATAATCCCTAGGTTCGTCCTTGTTTAATTTTCATCAACCTCCTGCTCGGCTTCCTCGTCAAACTCGGCATCCTCGTCCGCGGTAGCCTCTTGATACTGTTGGTACTCTGAGACGAGATCGTTCATGTTCGACTCGGCCTCGGTGAATTCCATCTCATCCATACCCTCGCCAGTGTACCAATGCAAGAAAGCTTTCCTTCGGAACATAGCTGTGAATTGCTCGGAGATGCGTTTGAACAATTCTTGGATGGCGGTGCTGTTACCGATGAAGGTAGCAGACATCTTGAGACCACGAGGTGGGATGTCGCACACGGCGGTCTTTACGTTGTTCGGGATCCATTCGACGAAGTACGAGCTGTTCTTGTTTTGGATGTTCAACATCTGCTCGTCGACTTCCTTCATCGACATACGACCACGGAAGATGGCGGCTACGGTGAGGTAACGTCCGTGTCGTGGATCGCAGGCGGCCATCATGTTCTTAGCGTCGAACATCTGTTGGGTGAGTTCTGGTACCGAAAGAGCTCTGTACTGTTGACTGCCTCGCGAGGTCAATGGGGCGAACCCAGGCATGAAGAAGTGGAGACGGGGGAACGGCACCATGTTTACGGCCAGTTTCCTAAGATCGGCATTCAGCTGACCGGGGAACCTGCAAGCAATACAATATTTATTATAAAATTTCTATTATATTCATTTTATGATTGTAGGAGACGTAATATGTAACAATTAATATCATTAATTTTTGATCATGCGAATGACCTCTACAACATTTTTTTATTTGCTCTGAAGATGTTGAAATGATCAAAAATTTTAATTAAGCTTCTTTCGTATTATTTAGGCGTCATACGCACGCATTTTTTTTTAATTTTAAATTTTATATTAGTTACAAATTTCGGATATTTGGAGAATTACAAATACATTTTGTTTAATTAAACGAACATTGTATAATAAATCATGTTAAATTCTCTAATTATAAGCAGATGGTCGTTACTCAATGAAATGCCATTTCGTTACAATCTAATTATCTTGTACTAGTAGTTTTAACTTTGAAAAGAAAAAGAGCAACAACAACAACGGTAATTGCAGAACACGAAATAAGCCGATTAGATTAAGACCACGACTAGCAATTTCTCGTAACGAGACTAATTGTAGCTCGTTGGACCGTAGGTCCTTTAACATTAAATATTTTTTTAACCTTCCCAATGCTTAAGTCGAATAATAAGAAAAGTGAACGAACCTGAGGCAAGTTGTGACGCCAGACATTGTGAGAGAAACGAGATGGTTGAGATCTCCGTACGTAGGTGTGGATAATTTGAGCGTTCTGAAGCAAATATCGTAGAGTGCTTCGTTGTCAATGCAGTAAGTTTCGTCGGTGTTCTCGACCAACTGGTGGACAGAGAGGGTCGCGTTGTAAGGCTCGACGACGGTGTCGGAGACTTTGGGGGAAGGTACAACCGAGTAGGTGTTCATGATTCTGTCGGGGTATTCTTCACGGATCTTGGAGATGAGAAGCGTACCCATACCGGAACCGGTACCACCACCCAACGAGTGCGTCAGCTGGAAACCTTGGAGGCAATCGCAGCTCTCGGCTTCTTTGCGCACGACGTCGAGGACCGAGTCGACGAGCTCGGCGCCTTCGGTGTAGTGACCCTTGGCCCAGTTGTTACCCGCGCCCGATTGGCCAAAGACAAAGTTGTCCGGTCGGAAGATCTGACCGAACGGTCCCGATCGGACCGAGTCCATGGTGCCGGGCTCCAAATCCACGAGGATCGCGCGTGGTACGTATTTGCCACCGGAGGCCTCATTGTAGTAGACGTTGATCCTCTCGAGCTGGAGATCGCTGTCGCCGTGGTACGCACCAGTTGGGTCGATTCCGTGCTCGTCGCTGATGATTTCCCAAAACTATAAACATAACAAAAAAAGCACACAATTAGTTTCTTCTTTAGATGTAACAAATTATAATTTTATTTTTCGTAAAATCTAAATACAGCAATAAACGTAATATCGTCAAGATTGATTTAAAGCGTTTACACTTTTTCAAAACGTGAAATACATACATATAACAAAAATTAAACTGTCAAATGTACTGTTCGATGTTTAAATAATTACCGCATTTACAATCATATTTAAACTACGAATTTAATTCTTTATAAAATCGAAAAACAAAGCTGCACATCGAAAATTTTCAATACAAAACGAAAGTTACGTAAAAAAAAAGAATAGCAAAAAAAATTGATTAGAAAAAGATATATAAACAGAGACTAAGGCATCGCGTGTATAGTTTACGTTACATCCTTGTTCCCAATTCACCTCTCGTCCTCGTTTAATCCCGGCAGCATCCGCGAAAAATTATTGAACGAAATGACCGCGATTTCCGCGGAGGGTCGGGTTTCGCTACATAGAACGGAGTCAAGCGGCAATCGAAACCAATTAACGAGTCTTCCAAGCTACGGGTTACGTATAGATATATAGATTGCACGAATGAACATGCACGGCAAGATCCCAGACGACCGCAAAGACGCGCTCGCTATGCAACTTCCTTCCGTCGTGCAGAGTAGTTTAATCGCCAAGAGGGAGAGTAGAGAGGGAGAAGGAGAGGGAGAGGGAGAACGAAGTGGAGAAAGAGACGAGCAACTCTATCGACTGTGGCATGCCGAGGAATCGTTTTCTCCATCTTTCTTTTGTGTCTGCGGCTGCTTAATCGGATCGATGATTTTCGCATTAACGGGGGGGAGGATGTAGGATGTACTGATTAAACGTCCAAGTAAACAACAATTATTAGCAATTGCATTTAAATAGTTTTCACAAAGTATTTAAATTTTAGTAAATATAAACATTCAAAAATCTTATATTAATTTAATCTTTGGGACTGATTAAACAAAAATTAAATGCCCCAATTTTTTCTTCAAATTCTTCTAGAGTTCCGCCTCAGATTCCGTAAAATGAATATTAAAACACATTTATTATATTGTACCGCGTGCCATTTCATATTAATTATATAATTCAATTATTCTATCAAAAATCATATTATTTAATTATTCAATGTAGTCAAATAAAAATTTGTATAAAATGTCTTATATTTATAAAAAAATTTTTTTAAATTACTAGTTAAAAAAATGTAAAATTATTTTTTGGTGATCGGTATACCAACTGCGGACAGTTTACCGATAGAGTGAACGGAGATTTTCGATGTAATTGGTATAGATATACAACTAAATTTTTAATTACTTTGCTAACCATTTATTTTCATGCAATTTTAATGTCCTACGCGTAGATATATATTTGATAAATATTTATGCTAAACTCTCTTCAGGCGATCGAAATTTAAAGTGGCATACTGTAGTGAAATGTCAATAAAAAATAGATTTAAATCTCTGAAACGAAAAATTCCACGTGCACAAAATGAAAGCTCGTTGAGAAACGAAACTTTCCCGGAGATGACGGGGGGAGCGTCTTATACGGGAGCAAGAGTGAGAAGAGATTTCAGGTCGAGATATATATTGTAATAGTTAATGTAAAAGATATATTGTAATAGTTAATGTAAAAGATATATTGTAATAGTTAATAGAAAAGATCGTGAAAGTTAACGATCGGTCTACGATTCATCGGGAAAAACTAGATCTAGTTCATCCAAGCGGGTTTTCGATCGACGAAACCGTTCGCGTAAATCAAACGTTAAAAGCCTCATTAGAGATGTTACATTTTACTACACATGTATGCACGTATGTGTGATGTATACAATTAAAATGTAAAATACAAAAAAAATATATATTCGATATATCTTTTCGCGACGACAAGCGACTTTTCTTTTGTAATATCCATGCCACTTGTATTTGTAAACAAACGAAAGCATTTGAAACGGAAACGTCGTTGACGTTCAGTCGTGAAAAACAATGTAAACATTTACGGACGACGACGACGACGACGACGGCGGTAGAAAAAATGCGAGAACGGTAATCGCGAAGCGATAGTTGCTAAAATTCACGAACGATACCTTTTCTATATTAACACCGTTCACAAGAGCAACCCACCTAGCCGTTCTATTTCTCATCAAGGCCAAGTTCAAGTTCGCGCTCAGTGGTAAATCAAAAAAATAATGTAAATTTCTCAAAGTAGTTGAATATGAAGAAGAGTGAGAGAGTGAGAGAGAGAGAGAGACGGGTACACACGCGTAAATCTCTAATGGAAAGCCGAGGAATTGGACAAAAGTGATGCCCATATATGTGCATCGAATCGCGTTGACTCTCGCGCGCCTCCGCGCTCGCCACCTCCCACGCGCCTACGAGAAAGACAGAGTGAGAGAGAGAGAGAGAGAGAGAGAGAGAGAGAGAGAGAGAAAGGGTGTGAGTCACCAATGTCATCGCTATATATAGAGATACGCGCGTTGACCATAAGCGAGCGAAAAAGGTGTGTGTGAACAAGAAACGAGAGTATCGAGCGCGAAAAAGGGTCGCGAATTTACATATAGTATATACACGCGCGCAAAAGAAAAAAATCAAGAGAAAGATTTCGTTGAGCATTTAAGGGGAGAAGGGTAATAAATCGGCTTTCTTCCTTATTCCTTTTCAGATTTCACGAACGATTATGTAAATGTTATTTTAAAACTTCTTTACACAATTACAGTCCCTTGTTATTAAAAAGTTACGTTACATTGCGTAATTCGTATTTGTTTATTAATAAAAAATAAAACGTCGCCGTACACTATTTCGTAGATTCGATGTATGTACCTTTGCCTCATTCCAATTACCACGCAAGAAAAGATTCATTCATAAATTAGCATCGTATTCTAACGAAAATTTGTTACAACCATACACACACACGTGCATAAATATATAAAAAGACCAAGTTACGTCAATTGCATTGTAAATTGTAAGAATAAAAAAAGTTTAACGAGGACACGCAATCGACTTGAAACGTGGCTGTGTACGTTAAAGGTCTCGACAATTGTCTTTTGTTAATTGACACTTCCGAGCAGGAAACCTACACTTGGCCTACAATATACACGTATATTATACACGTAGAAAAGTTGAATCGCGGTATGATTCATAAATAAAACAAATAAAAAACTAGAGCCATCGAGCACCTACACGTACAAGTGACGTAACCCATCAAATTATGTAAAATTATGTTTAATTTCTCGTTGACGGCCCGATTGTCCGATTGTCCGAAAAATGTTAGTATTTTAATAATCGTCGTGCATCCGTTTTTGGTATTTAAGCGAAAGAATAAGGAGAATTCGCACCGGATGCGAAATAGAAATTTATGCGGCGCGGGACGCGAGAAAGACGCTGGGAGACGAGTAACTTTGGAATTTCCTCGACGACAGCTGAACCCGAACCCGAGCCCGACCAGCAGCTGCCGTGAGACGTTTCCCTCCCTTTTTACTCTATACCTGAGAGCTTGGGCCAACGTTCTTCAACCGCAATTTCTTGGGAAACTGCGCTTAACGACACGTGTAACTCCGGTCATAATTATAAAATATATACCTTTCTTTTTTTCTTTTTTTTCTTTTTTTTCTTTTTTTTTTCGTTATTATTATTCGCAACTTCTAAGATTAACTCGAGAGTGCTCTTATTATACTTGAATTATGCGGTACAACTTATATACATTCAAACAATCGTGATTTCATACTTCCGATTTACAAACGTCCGCGCTCCTTCTTTTCTCCCCCGACACATTGTTCATAGTTACTATTTACCGATGAGTCTTAAAATTTATACTCCAACTCCAAACGTATATTCTGATCGTAATATATGCAACGACGATAATTAAATAAATTGAACAACCCCACATTTGAATAAAATAAAATGAAATGAACTTGGAAAGTAAACGCCAATACGAAATCTACACGGCAAAACCGCGTGTACGTCGCTCATTATCGCGTGGATCGTATCAGTCCCCTATCGACCCGTATTATCATCACGCTGCACTTCGGCCTTGCGCGACAAAAAAAAAATACGTCGCGACAAAACTATGTATAAATATATACATATGCCGTTGAAGGAAGCTACGCGAAGAAAGGAGAAAAAAAAAGAAGCGTGGTTTCTCCTTTATTTGGCCAGTGTCTCGGGATTCAGTGATTTTATACGCAACACTCGGTGTCCTTGGTCCCAAAGACATCATCGTCGGTGTTGTCTCTCCCTGCATGGAGCGACCGCGTAATCGTTGCGCAACAACCAACAACGAGATCGCGAACGTCCCATTTTGGTCCGTTCAATGGGATATTTTATACGATTTAAAATCTTTTTTTTATTTTTGTTTTTACTCCTCTCTCGAATTTATTTTACATTATCGGGGGGGTCTTTTTAACCACACGATGTACTTGACGTCACGCATAAAATAAAGTGTGTGATTCGAATTCAATGGTATTGAAAAAGATGGGTATTTCGATTTTCCAACGACACAAATACGGTAAATCATCTGATTGGAAAATTGTCAAAAATAAGTCTCCGATGTGTTTATAAAGATAAAATGAGAAAAAATAGTATATTAAAAATTTCTATATAATTCCATCGTAATTTCCGTTAGATTTCATAATAAATAGATGCAAATGTATAAAATGCCTTTGACAAATATTTCCTATATAAATTGTAACGAAAAATTGCTGGTATACCCTTACCTTAAATACAAAAATATAGTAAAAGTGATTATACTACATATATCGGTGTAAAAATTAATAATTCAATTGGCACAGAACGGATGCACGCAATTTAAAAAATAATAAACAGCTACATATCTCTGTTTCTCCGAAATGGAGTAATTTCCGAATTAACTGACATAATACATTTGTTTGTTACTTCACTCGAACTTTCGTTAAAAAATCATTTTATTTCTCTTGTGAGCCGTTTCTCACGAAATGAAACCAGCAGCGTTTCGTTGATAGAAAAAAAAAACAAATCAATTTCGCGAATACTAAACAACCTAAACTTTATTTATATACCTTCTGGAGAGTGAGGCGAGTATCGCGCGTAAATGCTCGATCAATTAAATCGAACGTTTATTCGTAAATAAATACACTCGTTACATTGTACGTTGTGTGCGTGTGTGTGTGTTGTGCACACACGCTTATTACATTATATGTAAAGGTACAACGAATATCATCCGCAGTGCGGTATTTAAATTTTTATCTTTTCATGTCGGTCGCGTGCAATTACTTTTCCTTAAAAACTCCGTTCTCCAAGTTACGACAGTTAAAAGGAACGTGTATATATAATGTTATAAAAAGTTGTAATAAAACTAAAAAAAAGTAAAATATAGCCAGCAGGAGAAGAAGAGGGGGAGGGGGAGGGGGAGGGGGAAGAAGGCAGAAAGGGTCGATTGGAGGTATAAGGCACCGATGGGCAAGGCGCGAGAAGAACGAAGGAGGAGAACCACCGTCGGGAGCGCAGCGCGGGCATTGACTCGATGCGATATCCTTGAAAGCCGCGGGAGCGTGACGATAAGCGTGGTTACTTCATCTTCTCTTTATTCTTTTTTTAACGATCAAACGGACCTCGATGAAAATCCTGAGAGTTATCTTCTTCACAGAAGTGTAACGATCTTCCTATACCTATCCCCATCGATGTATATATTCATATATATTCCGAGTAAATTTTAAAATTGGGTAAATCCATATTTATTTCCTTGTGTTGGTATTTCGCGGGCGCGCGCACGTAATAATTAATGACACGTTGTTTGCGTTACGTAACAAAGTGACTCACATGCAGCTTAAACCAAGTGGAATCACCGTCTAAACGTTATCGGTACATTTAAAGATGAAAATCTATATGTCACTACTTTGTATACAACATGAGCATGGGAAAATTTAATTATTATTATGCTTATTTATTAAGAATACGATTTGAGATGTTAGATGTTAAAAATATATATAAATTCGGTAAAATCCGTAAAGATAATTAAAAAAAAAAGGAATCTTCATTTTTCTCTTTATATTTTATCCGGCGAAATGTAATAGTTACAGATCCATATACGACTCGGATAATTTTTCATTATCTTTCTCTGTCTGTCTACCGGTACAATGCACAATCCTAGAGATAAAGTATTACAAGGCGAAGTATTACGACGCGAGCGTAATACACTTTTAAACAACATTTCATCGACTTTGTATCCTTATAACACTACCGTTTGCACGATATTCTCTTCCTTCGTCAACTAGTGTAAACTTGGTTAACAATTTACCAATATGCTGTCAACTCGGAAAGTAATGTAATTTTAAACGACGATTCGGCATGAAATACAAGCAGTGCCGTTAAACTAAAGATCGATCAGTGAATGCAAAGAGAAAGAAAGAAAGAAACGTAATAACGGCGAGGTGAAACGATTAATGAAAATTGTACACGCTAACTAAGTTCGTAAGGTCGTGTCAAGGCGAGGAGTACTCGATCTACGTAAGCAACTCGGTTTCTACATCTACAATTATACTCGGAAAAAAGGAAGGAAGCAGTTTAGTTGCAAGGTCATGAATGAGAATTCTTCTTCATCTTGGCGGACGAAATGTATACCTCGAAGAAAGAAAATTAAAAGGATGAGAATTTAAAATAATAAAGAAACAACGGGCACGCGATTTAAATTTGAGACAAACAATTCCGATGCGGTATGACCAAGTACAATGGAGAAAAAGACGAACAGGTGATGCTGGTGCGTCTACGATCGTATTATATATATATATATATATATATATATAGACGTGCGGAGGTATACCTTTTACCGTATACTTTTCAATTGCACAGATCATAAGGTAATACGGAATAGTACTATCGCAATAGTTATAGGGTGCAGGAGGAATAAAAATAGAGGAAAAAAAACTTTGCGATAACGATCGTAACGATCCAACACACTTAATAATTCTACAGATTTTTATCGATTTTTCGGTTATTTTATCTCGACGATTCTGCATTCCGGCATATCCGTGCTAAAATATACATATACACATATAAATACATAGACGCGAGTAATAAAAATTACGAAAAAATAGACGTCGTGTTGTAAAAGAAAAAAAGTAAAGAAAGATAAAATATTATCGAGATAAAAAGTAGTTAATAACAATAATAACCGCAAGGAAGCGTTACACATTATTCTTCCTCCTCCTCATTCGCCTCATTCTCCTCATTCTCCTCATTCTCCTTTATATATAGAAAATTATAAGGAAATAATTGAATATCCTTGAGCGTATCCACCCCTACTTCCCCCATCCACAACCCGGTATCTCCGTGTCCAACGAGAATTTCTCGTTCGCGTGTATCGTTCGCGCACACACACACACACAAGAAAACAGCGCGACGAGGCTGCGCGCGCAACCGCTCGATGCCGTTGCCGCATCAACGCCGGTGTTACTCAGCGCTCTTGAATCTGTGTGTACCACACTCTCGCTCGCACACAAACACACACACACACACACACGCACGCACACGAGGCTGAACAACGTCCTGCCCACGGTAACGTGAACTCTCGCGCGCGCGCGAGAGAGAGAGAGAGAGAGAAAGATCAGCCACACCCAGGGATTGCCGTTCGCTATAGATCGCGCACCCACTCTCTCGGTCTCTCGGTCTCTCGATCGCACACTTGTAACGTTTTTCCATATACGCCCTTGTACACGTACGCACCCAACTTCCAAGACACATCGAAATGAAGAAAAAACAAAAAACAGAAAAAGGTGCAACGCCAACTTCGCGGTGCTGTCCAACTCGTGCGAAAATGGCGATCGAGCGAGATACAGAAAAAAAAACAATAAATGAGATCAATCACGATTTGCCGACCGTTGGGATTTTTCGAAGAAAAAAAGATGATGTTATTCCGTTTGCCAGATGCGTGATAATCAATAATTTTTTGCTGGGGTGAGGCGCACGGGCGGAGTGGGGGGGAAGTTTGGTTGAAAAAAACCGTTAAAGCCGGCCGGCCGGTGAAGCGCGCGCATTCTTCCCGTCTTTGTCGTTCGCGCGGGCGAATGTACATCTATACAACGGGGACACAACACAATCGCGCGCATACACACGTACGTGCAGAAGTGATATAGAGAGAAAGAGCAACTACTGGATATATAACGACGACTCGTCGCCATACCCCGAGTTCCTCGACCCAATGTACACTCTTCTCTCGTCTATTTCGCGCGCGCACACGAATAGGTTTCAGCTGCCTCTATATATCTCTCACTCGCTCTTTCTTTTCCTCACCCAACCCCCCCCCCTTCCGCCCCACGAATTTTCCAGCTGCAACGGTCGGAATTCGTCAACGGCTTTTTCTTCGTCCCCCTTTGTTCGATAAAAACCGCGCGAAGGCGAAAAAAAAGCAAAGGTTTCGCGTTGCCAACCGAGAGATGAAATAGAACGAGAGGTAGAGAGAGAGAGAGAGAGAGAGAGATGCACAACGTTGTATAGAGGTGTACGTATACGTATATATACTAGGTACAAGTCGAACGGTTAACGGTTTCCCTGTATAGAGAGAAAGGCGAAGCTCGAGAGAGAGCGCGCGCGCGCGCGCGTGCTAGACACCGCGTCGGTTTCCTCGAGAGTCGCGAAAAAGAGAAAAATGGTCCCGCGAAGCGATGCTCGTCGAAAGAAAATGTATACGAACGCGAACGCGAACGCGAATACGAAGAAAAGAAGGAATGGTGGAGATGATCTTACCTTGGCTCCAATTTGGTTACCGCACTGACCAGCCTGGATGTGCACGATTTCCCTCATCTTGTCTGTCGTCGACTCGTACTCGGGAGTCCAAAAATTTCCGTAAAAAAAAAGTGAAGAGGTTAGCTTGCACGAAGCGTCTATATATAAGAGGAGGTAACTCGGTGTGAGAGAGAGAGAGAAGCGTGTTTGGCGAAACCCTCGTGGCACTGCGCGAGCCAAAAGACGAATGCCGGCCGCCGCGCCGCGTCCGTTAGAGATTTTCAAGCCCCCGGCTCGTTCGAAGTGGGCCGAAGGGGGGGAGGTAGAGACGGGCTCGCCCGATTGGTCGACTCGCGCGACTCCCGGCGTATCCCCCCACCCCGCCGCCCCACTTCACCGGCCGTTTCGCGCCCGCGCGTCAGCCTCGCTCTCTCTCTTTCTCTCTCTCTCTCTCTCTCTCCCTCTCTCCCTCTCTCGCTCTCTCGCTTCGCGACCGAGCAACGACCGACGGGTTCGCGGCGCGCAGTGTTGCCAATTGCTCGATCGAGCCGCGTGCGAAACGCTGCTCTTGCACACACACACGCACGCACACGGACGCGCAATTATAATGGGAGAGCCGCGCCGTGCGGAGTTGTTGCTTCTCTTCTCTATACGATATATCTATACCTACGTGCGCGTATCGTCCCTCTCTCTCTCTCTCTCTCTCTCTCCCCGTTCATCTGTGTGCGTGTGTGTGTATGCCCACTCTCTCTCTATAGGTTTGTAGCGGTAGAATAACGCCGCTCGGCTCTCTCTATATGTTCCTCTGCGTGTGTGTGTGCGTGTGTGTATAGATGCCGAATCGAGTGAACGTGTCTCGACGAGCGAAAAATAAAAAAGGGACGAATGTTTATGTATATATGTATACACACACACGTACTGTATAATATCGATCTGACAGCTGCAGAGATGTTTTAAATGTTTGATATTAGTTTATTATTAATTCGCGGACCGGCGGTTCTTTCGTTCGTATGTAACGAAATGAGGATGTTATTCCTCCTGACGAATTGATTAATCTTCCGTTAATTATCTGAATTATATATTATATATTGTTGGACAACCCGATGTATATCTATATATACACCTATAATATGCCTATCACGCAACAGCTAATTATCTGGCTAATATTATAGATTTTTAACCAAAAACACAATATATTATATCCTTTAGTGTACAAACCGAATGTCAAAAAAAGAACATTTTTATAAAGCATATTTTTTTCCGTTGTGCTTTTGCGAATTTGAGGCTATACCGTATTATTTAAAATTTTAAATATCATATCGATAAATTTAAACATATGTTACCGAATTTCCGTATACATACGTACTTACATATATAAGTACCAAAAATCAAAATTTCGCGAATTTAATAAAATATTTTTTTTATTCAACGTACCGGACTTTATATATAAATATATATAAATCATACCGTAATGATCATGAAATTGTTGTAATGAAATATTAACAAAAAAAAGTAATTGTTCGAAAAGTAATAATAAATTAATAAAAAAGGATGTTACATATTTTATTATATTGGAATAAATATAAAATAAATTTATACGATCAAGATCGAACACAATATAATTAAAGTTAGGTGATGTGCGTTTATTGAAAATATAAAAAGGTAAATAAGTAAAAAGGTAATACTTATATAATGTAGTCAATGGAAACATCAGTTTTCAATATATATATATATATATAAATAGAACGCGTATTCTTAAAAGTGTATTTTAATAAATTGTCCAAATAAATATTTTGGAAAAGTATATAGGTATAGTAATATCGAAGAATAATGATATATAGAAAAATGTTGTATTATGTTGTACATGTCTTTATAAACATATCTCCAAATAGAGAAGAAGGAAACTAAATATTAAATCCGAGGTATGGGCAAGTATTCGAGCGCAACTTTTTGTCAAATGTTTTTTAAAAATTGTATAAAAATGATGATACAGAAAGAGCTAAATGCGATATCTATAGGTGATCGCAAGCGAGGTATATGTAAATTTAAAATAATTTCGAAAAGTACTCGTAGAAAAAGTTACTGGTTGAAAAAAACGTTGCGGTTGACAACTCGGCCTGCACACCTCTGTATTACATAAAAATTCGAAATTCCCTTGCGAATTTTACTGCGTATTAAGTATAACTTACTAACAATTAATTCCGTTATAATATTGAAATACGTATATATATTTCGACATTTTCGTCGATGTATAATAGAGAATGGATGCACTTGAAAAAAAGCGCAACCTCTCGCCGTGCGAAACCCCTTAGCCCTCATCTCCCTCAAGTGAAAAGAAAAGAAAAGAGGTGTAATTAAGATATATAGAGAAAAAAGTCGGGATTTAGAGAGACCCAGCACAGAAACAGCAAGGCCATTGAAATCCATAAAAG
The DNA here is from genome assembly GCA_026168455.1 of Theocolax elegans. Lineage (NCBI taxonomy): Eukaryota > Metazoa > Arthropoda > Insecta > Hymenoptera > Cerocephalidae > Theocolax > Theocolax elegans. The sequence goes on along the minus strand of CM047430.1, from coordinate 73,933,083 downwards.
TAGAGTGGTATACAGGTTAAATCGAGGGTGTGTGTATTATATAGGTATATATATATATAATGCAGGTGTAATCGCGTGATGGTGACTCGTCATCCCGAAAGGGGGATGATTCACCCTCGACGTTGCCAACTCGTATACGTACTTGTGGGTGTGTGTGCCTCTGTGTTTATATCACTCCTCGTAAATTAGATCCTCCCTTCTTTTCGTATATACCGTTTGTAGTTACTAATTTCGCTGCATTAGCGGTTTCCACCCAGTAGTGTTCTCGGTACACCTATAGCTATAGGTATATATATATATATATATATACTACAAACCAATTTCCTGGAGTACTTACAATACTTTCGTAGGTTAATTTTCTTTTCTTCCTTTTTTTTAATCTTCTGACTGAAGGAGTTAAACTTTCGGATATAATATATTATAGATATAAGTATATTAATAGTTAAGTCGATCATAATCTCTAACGTGATATTGTACGTCATGTACCTCAGGCGACCTCAGGAGTCAGAAGTCAGGAGTCAGGAGTCAGGACCTTGCGCACAAAAACAATTAACTATTACAAACTCTACATTTTTTTTATCATTGACAATATGTTGTACCTCCTATTTTTTCTCCGAGTATCTTCGACAACTCATCCAAGGGAAGAGAATTTTAATTTTACAGCGGGATAAAAATGATTAGCCGTCGAGTAAGCGCAGTAGAAAAAAAACAAATATCTATTTTTTATTTCATCTCCAAGTAAATCTCGTATGTTATATACCTATAAATATATAAATTTTCACGAACGGCTCTCTCTCTCTCTCTCTCTCTCCGTTTGCCGTAAAAACCCGCATTTCTGTCGTACACAAGTACTTACGCGCACAGAGGCTCAGGACGAGAAGAAGAAAGTCGATACGTGACTCACCTTACGTCACGTACACACCCGCGCACACACACATCGGTGCGCATCGCAGGAGACGATCCTATCGTCGTCGTCGCCGGAGCTTTTCTAATTCGCCAAAATCGATATTTTGACACACGAACGCAAACGCGCTTTATTCACACGTATACACATACACACATACATACATATATATAACAACTAATATATTCTAACCGCGAAAACTTGAAACGATCGAAATGTATCTTTGAATTGTTATGTACACACACATACATATTATGTATACATATATATTACTCATCTGGTGCATCAGCTGACTAGTCGAAAATTTCTTTTATCTTCCCTTTAAATTTACGATATATTATTTTATTTCGTGTACACAGGTGCGTATACAAATAACGCGATCATTATAACTTGAACGTTTTGATTTTTTTTCTCAATTATACGATATTATTACATTTTGATAAACTATCTTTAATAGCATAGTCTTTTACAACGAACGTAGTTGGATCAAAAGGAAGAAAATATTTTATAATCACCATTCTGCCCAACTTTGCGTTTCCGTTAGTCCAATTTTATATATATATATATATATATGTTGAATAATTCGCAATGTTATCGCTCAAGTATATCCGTCAATATTTGATGAGCATATAATCATCGTTTCATTGTCACGCACACACACACACACACACACACACACACACATATGTATATATACGTATCCTTGTTTAATCTATACGAATTATAGATATCTTTATTTTCGTTGTCACGCATTCATCGATTAAACCACGAGGTACAATTTTGTATATTTAATATTATTCGTGTATTATAGTACTATATAGAAATCGAGTTCGTTTTAGGGGAATAACATGGGTGTGTAAATATACACGCATACAAACAGACAGAAAGTTAAAGCTATTAAAGCTTTAGATTTTGATTTCAAGTTATCCTTATATAGTATAGAAATCAATGCGTTTGTGGAACGTTATTTTGCCCAAAAGCAAAAATTACTTAATATCCAAAAGATGCTTTCAACTTTTCCTCGAAATCTTTAATTTCCACTAAAGATATAATATAAGCATATTAAATATATAATAAATTGTGCTGTATGCGTGCAGTGCGTGTAACTATGCGTACCTTGTTCCGTATATATATGTACGAAAAATGTATATGAAAACGACGGAAAAGCATTGTTTATAGAAAATATTTAGATTTGTGTGCGTGTACACACTCACATATATATATATATGTATATGTAGCTGCTGTCGCGAGTTTCACAATGACTAATATATTCAATCGTTGAAAACACACACACACACACACAGACAAAGGACATGTTTTTACGATAAAGATCGCACACCCCCTTTTACGATATGGGAATTCCAATCATTACCACGGTCAACAATGTCAAGTATATATTATATATTATATACATAACGAATATTACAATGACCTCGATTATATCGACTTTTTGTGTGTGCGTGTGTGTGTGTGTGTGTGCGTGTGTGTGTACGTGTGCACATATATAAACTGAGAGAAATATTCTATTTTGTCGCAACTCGCGAGTGTTTTAAATAAATGCAATTCGTTCTTTTTGCTTTTATATTGGCGTCGAATGTCTTTTACTCCTTTTCCAAAACTATAAGTTCATGGTTCTAGGAATTTGAAAAATACTTTTTAGGCGTCGCGAATCTTTATAGTGCTCGATGATTTCATCAAACGTACCTATATAAAAATTTAACGGGACAGATTTTCTGTATATAGTCACCGAGGTAGGCTCCAATTTCTTTTCTATAGAATAATTACACTCGCGTGATTGATCGCGGTATTTCTCTTTTTCGTTTTTTATTCTATCGAATCTATAGACCGCCCAGATATATATAATGATTTTTAATGAACAATCTCTATATACTTATCGGTATTTACGTCATTTTAATAACTTTTTGTACGATTTTTAATTGGGTTCAATTTATGTATGCTCGAAGTCCAATAAATACATTATTATTTAAGAAACTTCCATTTAATTTTATTTACTAATAAATACTATTAACAATCGCTTATACGATCATTTTTATACGAACATATTAGAATATATATACGTGTATAAAAATATTGTTTGCAAAGATATAGGCAATTGTAAGAAAAGCTTGTGATGAAAGGTTTATTGTTACATAATATGTATACAATATGACAACGCAATATATCCTGTAACGTAGTAGTTAAACACAATGTGATATTACATAATTTTATAAACATTTTTTACGTTATATCTTTCATTTAAATAAAGAATTGAACTGATTAACCCTTTTAAACAAATTTATGATTTCGCTGTGTTTATTAATATTCAAATTATATGTCGATCGTTTTATCACTTTAAAGGTCTTGCGCACCAGCTTGCTAATTGCATATTTATTAAAAATTGATATATAAAACCCTAATAACAAAAATATCACTTGTAGTTTTTTTAACGAACCGTACTTTATTAAAAAAAAGGTCTATCACAGTGCATTGAATTTTTTTTTAAATTATGTCTAAATTTTGTCAAATTTGTATAAACAGATCAGCGAGATTATTATCGTTTTCCGTGTTATTAGATTTCTGCTCGTAAAATTTATTTATGTTTTTAATTTTCAGTGTACAAATCAAGTTCTTACCTTGCTTTTTATTTTCATCAATTATTAAAATCGTTTAATTTTATTATAAATAAATAAATAAATAAATAAATAATAAAAATATTCCAATAACAAACTTTTGTTTTTTGTATTTTCCCAGAAACTATATACCTATATAATAATCAATGTACACATTATACGTAGGTATATATGTAAAAAAAACACTTGACAATAATTTGATAAAAATTTTTCCAATTATATCACATAAAATAGACAAAATAAATTTGCCGTAAGACGTGTAAGCTCTTCGCTCTGTTACCCCAGGTACGAATACAAAATTAAAGCTCTCGCAAGTCTATGGAATAAAATTCGATGTAGCAATGAAATTCTTGATATCTCGGACAATATATAGGTTAAAATTAATATATTATACGAGAAACATATGGATTTAGAAGTTAAAGAGAAAAGAAAAAGATGAAAAAGAAATTGGTGATATAATATACAACAGGGTGGATTACGGCGGCGCGTGTCTCCTTGGTACTTGACTCGTGTTACCTTATATGTATGGAACATGCGCGCGCGAGCTCAAGACCAGTGAAAAATTCGCGATCTCCGTGTATAGGCGCTCCCCCTCCGTATTCCGTATAGAATGGTCATAATCTCGCGACAGCTACATCTATATATACATATATATACATACACACACACACACACACACACATTACTCCTTATATACCGGTAAGATTTGATATATGTGTGCATATCATTTGATTTTTTTAAATAAAAGGCGTTTAAAAAGATCATTTTCAGAAACGAATGACGAATCGATTGAACGTGAATCATTAACTACTATTAAAAACAATGGGTGTGGTTATAAATCCATATTTGGATTAATTTTTATTAAATAAAAAATTTATAAAATAGACGACGAAAAAATAGAAGCATATATATATATATATATATATATATATAAGTATATATAATCCTATTAAATAAGTTTATGATAAATATATATGACGTTAAAATGAACTGTCTTATTTGCTTATATTTATCATAAAAAAGGGCATTGGACACACTAACTCTCCGGGTTTCTTCATATTTTTATAGTACAAATCATATCCTAGAGTTTGGTAACAATTCGTTTCCCAAAGGGTGTGGACTCTCCTTGTCAGTGACAAAGTAAACTGGTCAGCGAATTCAAGAGTGACTAGCCGGTGAACGTGTTATTTTCGTCAGGTTTTTTAGCATTTCACTAAACTCTGTCCATTATCTTACAAATTACAAAATATATATTTCACGATTTCTAGCGTTTAAAATAATAATATTTGAAATATAATAATAATCAAAACAGATAATAAGTTTATAAAAAAACCATATTAAATAATTTATAAAATTTTAATCTCAAACTACCAGAAAGTTAGCATAAAGTTATAAAAATTGGATATATTATTCAAGTAATGTTATTTTAAAGGAAAAATTAATTTATAAATTAATAATTGGTAACGTACAGTGAATTGCACGCATATATTCAAAAAGATGTTATAAAGATTGATTGTTTGGCTAAACAGTCAATTTAAGTAAATTAGCAATTATGATCAATCATTGGTACTTTGTAAAATATATCAATTTTACTTGATATTAAATTTTTAAATTAAATTATTTATTATTATTGTTACTTAAGCAATACTTTACCAGTGTCTAAACTTCGACACTGGCCAGTTACTCCTAGTTAGAGACTAGTCTACTTAGCAGTTCCACTGCTTTATTTTCTACCAGGGCGTATGCACACCGTTAATTTATTTTATCTTATTTATTTATTTACATACTTATTTAAGTAATAATATTTATATTTATATATTATTTATCATTTTATTCTATTAAATATCTTAATAAAGAAACGATATGGTAATTTCTTCATTTGAAATACCTATTCTTGTGTTCCAACCCTTTATAAAAGAAACACCATTGACAAAAATATGTCAAAAGGTACTGGCCCAACTCCTTTCAAAAAGGTGATATAGTCAAAATTAACAGTCAAACGTAACGTTAGAAAAATGTGAATTTTAAAGAAACTTTTAATCTGATAAATTTCTAATGATGTTTTGATATACATTTAATTATTTTTATATCAATATACCCTTTCACATAAGTGTAGAAGATGCTCCAAGAATTTCTCAGTGCATATTTAAGCAAAGATAATAGATCCTTATAAATGCTGTAACATTTTTTAGGCTATAAAATATCCAAATGTCACAAAATACCAAAAAAAGTGACCATTTAATAGCAAAATTCGAGTTTTATTTAACCTTTGAGGGGAGGTTAGAACAATTGCTTCATGTTTTGGCCACCTAGAGAGGTGATAGGTCAACTCACGTAACACTATTTAACAAAAAAAAGCAAAGAGGGGTAGTCATTATTCTAATATATTATTTTCTTGTATCAGACATCATGATAAATCCGTAATTTTTCATCAACATGCCTGATATAAAAAAATGAAATATTTTATTAATAACTACCCCACTTAGCTCTTGGTTTTCGTATTAAGCCGTTTATCTTTTAGTAATAGTAAATAATTTAATACAGCACCCATTACGTACGCGGCTAGTTTGAGAAACTTTTGGTTTAGCCTTCCCTTAAATGTTACATTTCTACTAGAGGATTCCACTTCTATTTCTATACACTGTTGTATACATTTGTAGAAGTAAGTCCATGTTTTTTTCCGAACCAAACACACATTTGGAAACATCGATTGAATTTCGACCACTGGTAAATTCGAATTTTTGCACGTATATTATAACTGGAAGTATAATACTTGTTAATTAAATTATTTAAGTGTTCTTTGTTATATATATACTCGTTATGCAAGCTATAATTGTTTTTGGTAAGTGTAAAAAAAAGAACATGCACTATATAGGCATATTTATTTTTTGTTACTCACGAAGCGTCTAAAGTAATTAAGATACAAGCTTAGATATTGAAATTGAAAATTACGGAGTACTAAGGAGATATAGAGATATAGTACTGGGATTGCTAATGTGTGTGCACATCAGTGGTGTAGCCTGTGAACAGGAAGTATTTCAATTAAGTGGATTACAATTGAAGTAAATGCAGTGACGCAACTGCAGTTATTCATTCATTTTGTTATACTGGAAACTCCAACTCCTAGATATATAGGTATATACACTTGGATTCTATTATCCATATAAATTTAAAAGAGTGTATGTGTATAGCTTTTAAGGATTAGTCAGATGAGAATGAATGAACAACATTAGTCAATACACCTACATATATACATATATAGTGAATTTTAATAATATATATCAGACGTATATTTATAACGAATATATAATTTATTAATAAATAACGTTTATTCGCATTGTATAAAAACAATTATATTAAAAAAATACGTAAATATATAAATATTATATAATATATTTCATAAAATAAAACTTAATTATTGACATGCGTTTAAAGCGTATTAAAAGTGTAATGAAAATTTAATTGTTTTCATTGTATAAGTATACTTTGTAATTGTTCCACACACACACACACACACACACACACACACACACATGTATTGATAAATAATAATTTCCAATTATTGTATTTTTTTTAATGTTTTGTAATTTATGTTAGCTAAATAAGTAAATCCTGCAATTTCAATTACTATTTTAAGCTTGGAAACAGCTGTTGGTTGTCATATCCAATTTTACCACTCGCATTAGGAATAGCTATATTGATAATTGAAAATTGCAATTTTCAAATTATCAGAATATATTCGCAGCTGTACCAAAATATTTGGTTGCTATATAGATAGCGATTCTTTTAATTCCCCGTGAATTAGTTTTAGGGTGAATGATTATGGATTTTGTAACCGCTCTATATAAATGATACACAACCACCATTTTGTAAAACTCAAAGCCAAGAAAAAGTGTGTCACCCGGTTTTTGAAAGTTTAAACATTCAGACCCCAAATAACTTCTTTCCGATGACGATTCGTCACAATTATGTAAATTTACACGTATGCTCGAAAATCAAATTGAAAAAATCGATGCTTTATTTTTCAAAGGTAAAAGCATAATAAATTTCTTTGAACCCCTCGAAATAGAATAATGAACAATAAATAAATAAATAAACAAATTCCCTTCTAACTTCGATTGAGCATAATAAGCAACTCCGATTAATCAGCATACGACTCTTGGGTGAAATAAAAAAAAAAACCACAAAATTTACATATATTACCTTGGGGGAAAAATGGAGCACAAGCGGTACTAAGCGCGCGCTTAACCGTAACTCGGATAATAATAGAAGAAGAAGAGGAAAAAGAAGGTAAATTAAATGGATCTCATTTGAATCAAACGGGTGATAAGTTACATAGAACTTTCTAATTGAATAGAAAAAGAAGAAGGAAAAATGTATTCCTTAGAAGGCTGCGCTGTAATATAATAAATCAGAGATTAGGTACATATATGCATACGAAGCAATTAAAGCACGCGAACGAAACGGTCTAATGCAAGATTAATAATGCGCCGACAATGTCGCTATGCACGATTATATATGTACGTATATATACGTATATAATCAAAGGAAGAACAGCATCTTCTTCGCGTAATGCATGTTGGTGATTGTGTAGTTTTTAACAGACGAGAGACTGAGAGAGAGGTGCGCGTTTAACGGTCCCGGACGCACTCAAGATTAACGCCTCGAATATTATATACCTGCAATATGCATCCTCTTTAACTCATCGCGCACATATTCTTACGGTCTGCGCTTCGGGCATCAACTCTATTCTTCATCTGGTCCAGCTTTTACAAGTTCGGTCCTACTTAACTCTTCGTTCCCTATATATATATATCGATTCCTTTTTTTCTATCTATTGAAATCCGTTGAATTTTTTTTTCCTTTTTACTTTTTATATTTTATAATTTACTTAAATAACATTATATGGTATATGTTTCATGTGCATTTATTTGTTATACAATATATATATATATATATATATATATATATGGGTGGTTCTCTGTGACATCGAAGATGAAAAAAATAAATATTGCTATAACTGTGGAAATATGTTTTAGAGGTATCCAGTAGTTCTCCTGAATTTTTTCAGATTTTTTCTGGGCCATTATTTTAAGTTACAGAGAGTCAAAGTTGACATTTTAGCACTTTTTTGCATTATATGCCCATTTTCATGAATTTTTAGCTCCCAGGGGATGCATTTTTCACTAAAAACATAAGTATGACTTTGTTTGTAAAATTTTCCGAACTTTTCATTAAAAATACTTTTAAAGAGATAAATGTATGCTGTCACACTCTTGTAAGCCATTTAAACCTTAAATAGTGAAAATCAGCAATTCTGCTCCGTACTCTGGTAACCTAATACTGTCTAAAAGATGTCTTTTTATAGTCAGAAACTGCCTAAAAATTTCCAGAGTGGGTCTAAATCATTAAGATCACTTATGGTCAAAATATCCGGGAAATATTAATAGAAATGTATATTTGTTGCCTTATAACGATGAATCTATTAGCATGATCATTGCAAAAAAATTTGTGCACTTACCTTGGAGTAGTAGAAAAGTATCTTCACTTGTTTCAGTATCCATCTAATCCCCTGTAAGCTGCTAAAAATACAAATATTATTATACAAATGTAAAAAATTAATTTTTAAACATTTATAATGCTGAATTTTTAGTTTTACATCCCTTACAAGAATTATAATTCTAATCTGAAGGATTACTATAAAAGTATCAACATTATTATTACAATAACTGAATATACGTATTTAATACAAAAGATATATAAATAAATCGGATATATAATTATAATGAATAATATGATAACGTGACAGTGACAAGTTTGTGAAATCTAAACAATGTATTGCTGAATAATAATAATAATAATGTTGATACTTTTATAGTAATCCTTCAGATTAGTATTATAATTCTTGTAAGGGATGTAAAACTAAAAATCCAGCATTATAAATGTTTAAAAAATAATTTTTTATAATTTTATAATAATATTTGTATTTTTAGCAGCTTACAGGGGATCAGATGGATACTGAAACAAGTGGAGATACTTTTCTACCATTCCAAGGTAAGTGCATAAATTTTTTTGCAATGATCGTGCAACTAGATTCATCGTTATAAGGCAACAAATATACATTTCTATTAATATTTCGGGCACTTTTCCCGGATATTTTGACCATAAGTGATCTTAATGATTTAGACCCACTCTGGAAATTTTTAGGCAGTTTCTGACTATAAAAAGACATCTTTTAGACAGTATTCGGTTACCAAAGTCCGGAGCAGAATTGCTGATTTTCACTATTTAAGGTTTAAATGTCTTACAAGAGTGTGAGAGCATACATTTATGTCTTTAAAAGTATTTTTAATGAAAAGTTCGGAAAATTTAACAAAAAAAGTCATACTTATGTTTTTAGTGAAAAATGCATCCCCTGGGAGCTAAAAATTCATGAAAATGGGCATATAATGCAAAAAAGTGCTAAAATGTCAACTTTGACTCTCTGTAACTTAAAATAATGGCCCAGAAAAAATCTGAAAAAATTCAGGAGAACTACTGGATACCTCTAAAACATATTCCCACAGTTATAGCAATATTTATTTTTTTCATCTTCGATGTCACAGAGAACCACCCATATATATATATGCAATCGAGCGTTTGCCCTGAGTGTGCAAAAAATGTTTTATTAATTGTTAAACATTAAAATAGTAAATTTAAATCAAAATTGTAAAATTTAAGTTAATATAAGTTGATATTTATCTTTAAAGAATAACATAATTTATTATTGTTTTATTATTATAGATATACATAGAATAATATGTACATTTTAAATATTATATTTTTTGGATGATGCAACTAATGGTTCATTCAGTCATAAAAATTAATTAAATTGAAGACTTACATTTTTCGTTTTTTGTACATTTAAAACAGAGTTGGGTAAGTATATAGTTGTCAACCACTCATTTTTTAATACTGTTTCATTTATATTTGAATTTAAATATTAAAATAACAAATCGACTTGCATAACTAACGCTATAGGAAGGATTCGATTGAATACTTTTTCGAATACCGAAAAGTTATTTTTAATATAATTAAATTTTAATGTAATTGCAACTTTCATTTTAAGAAGATTTTTACACGCATTGTCATGATATGAATTACACTAAAGGAATATTGATATTAGCATTTAGAGTGGAACATGATCTAAGTTTTATAGAATTATAATTAAATAATATTATGCGGATATAATTTAGAAGAAAAAATATAGTAGTCGGTGCAAGTTTGACTCTTCCAGAAAAGTTCTACATCTATTTTCTATATTACCTTTCTATCAGAGGTTCTTTGTTACAGGCAGATTAGAACTGGTATAATCATTCAATTTTATTTAATTAAAGGAATTAATTCCCTTTATATTATAATTAGACAACCAACTGATTTTAAATTTTGGACTAAAACAAGTAGCAAATATACCTTGTGTTGACACTCAGAAAGAATTAAAACTTAATATGTCGCTAATTCTCTTATTTAACTTTTGTATTAAATTTTCGACGATATAATGTGAATATATTAAAGACATTTTAAAAATACTTTTTAATTCTGCTTCTAGTCTTGCTAAAAATAGCAATATTATTTTATTGTAATTAAGATCATGTTATACGGACATAATAAATTTAATTGTATTAAAAATTACTACTCGTTTTCGAAAAAGTATTCGATCAAAATATACATTAATCGAATTCTCGATTAATAAATATTGAATATACTTACCTAAGTATATACACTACTGCCTGAGATAAAATTATCTATAATTGGTATGTAGCAGAGCTAGGAAAATATTCGTCCGTAATTTTTCGTCGAATACTTTTTTAATTCCTTTTTTTATATTTTCCTGTTTTCTTGTTTTCTTTTTCTTAACATAAAAAGTAACATATTAATAATATTCTTAATAATTATATTTAATAAATGTATATTAAACATTTAATTAATTATTTAATAATACAACTAATGCTGATAAAATTTAGTAAATAATATGCATGAATGATAAAGACTACGCGTGTGAACATTAGTCACTTTCGCTCATTTCTGATGGGTATAATCCAATCAAATATTAGACAATTTCGTGAAAAAATTATATTGTCGAAAAAATACGAATTAGCCCAACTATTTTCCAAACAAATTTTATGTACACTTCTTATTTAAAAAAAAATTCAAAAAGGTACAAAATCCGGTTTTTTGTTTATATTTCGAAAAGTATTGATAATAGAGAAAAAATGTTTTAAATACCTTTTGTAGGTCTTATGTATATATTTAGTCTGTAAAATCGGTGTTTTGTACCTTTTCAATTTTTTTCAGCCGGTAAATTAATATAATCAAATTGTTAACTGAGTAATTAAGAAGTTATTAAAAAAATATTTTTTAGAAATATATTGCATTTTAACAATATGTCAAAAGCAACAGTTACATTATTTCGTAAGAATACTTTGTAAGTGTCAACCTTAGTGTAAAACCCTCCAAGTCTATCGCAGTTTTTTTTATCCTTAGGTAAAGAAACATTTTTCATTATATCGTCATTCGCCTGTAAATATATAAATAACATATAAGTAAATTAGTATTACAATAACATTACTTTGACAAATCGTAGCAGATTTTCATTCTGAGAATTTTAACACTCAGTTCCGCTGCGAATTTTAAATAAATATATTACTTTTCACTTGCGAATTATTTAAACTACTCGATTTTCACGAGTGACAACAATCACTTTTCAAGAGTGATTTAAAACACATAATCACTCGAAAAAGAGTTATTTTGTACAAAACTTCATTTTTTTATTTATAAGAAAAATGTTTATAAAAACCATTTTTTGAGTCTGACATGCGAACTGATATGCCCTCAATAAATGTTTATAAACGTTCACATCAAATACAATCTTGGCATATATCATTCAAAAACTGCTAGGTTTTGCAAGGTTATTGAATGAAAAAATAATTTATAGAGTGATATACATCATTTGATATGAAAGTTCCACGTTAAATTATCCACTAAGATTTCTGAACCGAATAGATATGTATATTTTAGATAAAATTTGAAAAAAAAATGGAAAAATCTCATTTTTTTGAGTCGAGGATGACTTTTGATCAAATTATTTTCAACTACCTATATGTATAAACTTGATTCCGTAATCTCCAAACATTAAAAAAAATATTTATAGATAAAGTACATTGTAGCACCTCACAAAAAAGTATACAACAATGTGACATTTATCCTAAATTAAAATGCTTATTATTTCTCCTCACATATTTTATACATGGTTTACGCAACGCAAGCAGTATATTCACATATATATGGGCCATTTCACATCAACTGGTTCAATCGAAATTTTAAAATGCACCAAATTTTAGGTACAGACTTCAAATGTTTTCCAGAAAACAAAACAAATTATTAGGTGCTCCAAATAATTTAAGTTATTCGAACAACATTATCTGACTTTATAGCGATTTATCTCAAGAGCTATCAACTTTTACGATATACTTAACATTGGTTGCTGGTTTTCTCTAGAATTGATCCTTTGGGGCGAGAATTCCTAATCTCAAGATCAATGACTCATAAACTGGAGGTCAACGTTGATGTTTAAAATAAAACAGCCACGCCACAATTGATTTTTTAATTGAACAATAATCTAAAAAGAAAAGCTTAAAGTAATACCTTTCTAATAGTCTATAACTTGTAATTGACCTGTAAGCATCTAAAAGGTTGTGAAAATTTAAAGAATTATGGCATTTTGTATAAAATTTAAAACAATTTATATATGGAAATTTATGGCTCAAAAAACTCGATCACGAACCAGCTGAGGGTCAAAAGAAAGATTGTTGGCTATACAAGAAGAAATTTAGTTGATTAAAAATATTTGGTCGTACATTCTTCTTTTTGTATTTTAAATTTATTTATGACTCTAAAATATAATAAAATTGTGGCAATTATCATTTCTACAAAATTTTAACAGATTCTTCTTTAAATTTATAAGATTTTCTCCATTTAGAATATGGTATAACAAGCAGTTGATAGTTTTGAGTTAAAAATTATAAAAAATGGTAAAAATGGTAATTTTTGGACTGTCTGTAGCATCGCACCAGCACGAGATATAAAAATCTAACAAAATTTTTTATATACTTTATTCAAGTGATTTCCTGTAGGTTGCAACTATTTAAAAAGATTATTATTTTTTGTCCCGATCTCTTGACGTGGAATCGCTCATACATACCTATGTATATGTGTATATGCACAGGAACTTTATCGAGATATTACATTGTGTATCGTTCGAAATCAGTGTCATTTCATTGTTACGCAAGCTTTAAACTGTCTAAAGGTTTACTACTTGATGTTACTACCCTAAACCATGTATATATAACTATATATACTTGTATATCCGATACGGTTCGGTTATTATCTCATTGTCCATTGTTCAAAAGGCACGCGGTAAACGTTGACAATAACATTACTTTGACAAATCGTAGCAGATTTTCATTCTGAGAATTTTAACACTCAGTTCCGCTGCGAATTTTAAATAAATATATTACTTTTCACTTGCGAATTATTTAAACTACTCGATTTTCACGAGTGACAACAATCACTTTTCAAGAGTGATTTAAAACACATAATCACTCGAAAAAGAGTTATTTTGTACAAAACTTCATTTTTTTATTTATAAGAAAAATGTTTATAAAAACCATTTTTTGAGTCTGACATGCGAACTGATATGCCCTCAATAAATGTTTATAAACGTTCACATCAAATACAATCTTGGCATATATCATTCAAAAACTGCTAGGTTTTGCAAGGTTATTGAATGAAAAAATAATTTATAGAGTGATATACATCATTTGATATGAAAGTTCCACGTTAAATTATCCACTAAGATTTCTGAACCGAATAGATATGTATATTTTAGATAAAATTTGGAAAAAAATGGAAAAATCTCATTTTTTTGAGTCGAGGATGACTTTTGATCAAATTATTTTCAACTACCTATATGTATAAACTTGATTCCGTAATCTCCAAACATTAAAAAAAATATTTATAGATAAAGTACATTGTAGCACCTCACAAAAAAGTATACAACAATGTGACATTTATCCTAAATTAAAATGCTTATTATTTCTCCTCACATATTTTATACATGGTTTACGCAACGCAAGCAGTATATCCACATATATATGGGCCATTTCACATCAACTGGTTCAATCGAAATTTTAAAATGCACCAAATTTTAGGTACAGACTTCAAATGTTTTCCAGAAAACAAAAACAAATTATTAGGTGCTCCAAATAATTTAAGTTATTCGAACAACATTATCTGACTTTATAGCGATTTATCTCAAGAGCTATCAACTTTTACGATATACTTAACATTGGTTGCTGGTTTTCTCTAGAATTGATCCTTTGGGGCGAGAATTCCTAATCTCAAGATCAATGACTCATAAACTGGAGGTCAACGTTGATGTTTAAAATAAAACAGCCACGCCACAATTGATTTTTTAATTGAACAATAATCTAAAAAGAAAAGCTTAAAGTAATACCTTTCTAATAGTCTATAACTTGTAATTGACCTGTAAGCATCTAAAAGGTTGTGAAAATTTAAAGAATTATGGCATTTTGTATAAAATTTAAAACAATTTATATATGGAAATTTATGGCTCAAAAAACTCGATCACGAACCAGCTGAGGGTCAAAAGAAAGATTGTTGGCTATACAAGAAGAAATTTAGTTGATTAAAAATATTTGGTCGTACATTCTTCTTTTTGTATTTTAAATTTTATTTATGACTCTAAAATATAATAAAATTGTGGCAATTATCATTTCTACAAAATTTTAACAGATTCTTCTTTAAATTTATAAGATTTTCTCCATTTAGAATATGGTATAACAAGCAGTTGATAGTTTTTGAGTTAAAAATTATAAAAAATGGTAAAAATGGTAATTTTTGGACTGTCTGTAGCATCGCACCAGCACGAGATATAAAAATCTAACAAAATTTTTTATATACTTTATTCAAGTGATTTCCTGTAGGTTGCAACTATTTAAAAAGATTATTATTTTTTGTCCCGATCTCTTGACGTGGAATCGCTCATACATACCTATGTATATGTGTATATGCACAGGAACTTTATCGAGATATTACATTGTGTATCGTTCGAAATCAGTGTCATTTCATTGTTACGCAAGCTTTAAACTGTCTAAAGGTTTACTACTTGATGTTACTACCCTAAACCATGTATATATAACTATATATACTTGTATATCCGATACGGTTCGGTTATTATCTCATTGTCCATTGTTCAAAAGGCACGCGGTAAACGTTGACAATGACATCATGTCGATCTGTACATCGTCGTTGTATACCTATATAGCTTACTTTTCCTTCTCCACCTCGATATCGTGATTTATTGCGTATACATATATCTGCATTCTTTTTTTTTTCATTAGTTCCGTTTCCGATGACAGCTGGTGACTGCTCATAACCTTAATTGCGTGCAATCATTTCGGTAGAGTTTCGTACAATTATAAGTATATATTCTCATTTCGTCCTGCACGCGTACTGCCTTATACGCATATATACGCATCCTTGTTGCACTCGATCTATAATATGGGATGGTATATATTGGTACACATGAAAAATAAAAAAATAATATAATATAATAAGTAATATTATAAAATATAAATAAATATATTTTATAATGTAAATAAATTATATGTTTGCCTTTTAATATATAAATAAACAAATAATTAATATTGTAGTAAATTTTTTTTAAAACACAATAGTCAAATTGTAAAATTGTACTATCCTCTTTGATGATGCGCGAATGAAGGTAAATCAATTGCACAAAACAAATCTATATATTGGCGTCGTTTCACGGCAAAACCAAATAAATCCACTTTAAATTTTAAATTTTTTTGTGAAATACGTACCTTTAGTACATATAGAATACTTTCGCATGAACATTTAGATTTCTCGAAATATTATCTTTACCCAAGTATATAGATTGATTTCCTATAAAAAAAGGTTTAGAAAGATTGTTTGATCAAACATAACTATATAGTTATAAAGATAAAAATTCTGAAAGTTGTAATGGATAAACGTTGCACTTTCATTTTTCTTTAAAACTTTTGTCTTTTTTTCTAAACTAAATGATTTATGGAAAAATCGCAAGAGATCTTTGGAATTATAAACATTATGTAAAAATTAAAAAATTTTTTTAAAAACAAACGAGATAACTTGACGAAATTGCGTGTTTCCTGCACGGAGCAGAAACAATTTACCGTATTGTCTTACTAATATCAAAACGTCTGTATTAAAAAGGCACCTGGTATAAAACGACCCCAGTTTTTCAAGGTATATATCATTCGTTTTACGTTTTGCCCAAACTTTAAATTTGAAACGTGATTTTCTCAAAATATAACAATACGTAAAATCTTAATAACAAAAAAAAATAATACAAAAACTAGGTCTGGTTGTCCGTTGCTCACCCAAATCGATATATATCGGTCAGGGCGCGACATCGTAGAACATTAAAATATAAAACACGACTCCCCGAATCGTTTAAAATTATATATTTTTAATGGTTTAACAGTATACACCAGGTAGTCGATAAATTTAATGTGCATTTAAAAACTTGACGTATATGTATGACTAAACTTTTGTCGTTTAATACATATACATGCACCACCGAGTAATCGGAGGCCGGCCCGTCTATAATATACGCTCGACTCGGCTCTATACACTCGTACTTATTGATCCCGTCGATGTGACGAGTCGGCGCGACGTCGGATCGACCGGCCTTCCTTCCTTCCTTCATTCCATCTACGATTTTTTAAGGCCCGGCTTAAACCCAAAAAAACCTATACTTTCCTCTATTTTTCAATTACTGGTGCAGGCTTTACATTTTTCGGAGATTTCCCTCAGTGCGACAGGAGAAAATAGGAAAATTCTTATTATCTTCGATTTTTATTATATACATAAAGTACATTAATAGAAGAGACTTGCAATGTATTTACGTTTATTATTTATGATTATGCATCATGTATTTATTTATAGATGCCTTAACATTAGTTATTATTCTAAGCGTATAGTAACTACCCATTGTTTATTCCGATTATTCAAAAAAATAAGCTATTTTATACCTACTAAAATCGTAGGTACACTCATCTTTATTTCGTTATTTTCTTTTACAAATACCCTCGTTCGAAATCAGTTTGACATTTCTACATTGTATTAACCAGCATGACATATGTACATGTAGGAATTTTCGTCCTCAAATATTTTTATCCTACTGCATATTTCAATTTTCATCAGTATACTAGAAGTATAAACTAGAAGTACATCAAGGAAATCGAATTTTTTTTATTTTGGGACTATATAATAATAAAAATATGTTCGTACTAAGAAAATTTCTGTATTATTATAGCACTTACGTTACAATTTACGAACGATAAACGCGATAAATAAATTCCATTCAATTATTTGTAGTAGCAAATTAAGATATTTGAACAATGCTTTCTTTTTCCTTATAAATGAACGAGATTGTAGAGATAATTTATATATTAAAAACTATATATATATATATATACATATACATGCACCACCGAGTAATCGGAGGCCGGCCCGTCTATAATATACGCTCGACTCGGCTCTATACACTCGTACTTATTGATCCCGTCGATGTGACGAGTCGGCGCGACGTCGGATCGACCGGCCTTCCTTCCTTCCTTCATTCCATCTACGATTTTTTAAGGCCCGGCTTAAACCCAAAAAAACCTATACTTTCCTCTATTTTTCAATTACTGGTGCAGGCTTTACATTTTTCGGAGATTTCCCTCAGTGCGACAGGAGAAAATAGGAAAATTCTTATTATCTTCGATTTTTATTATATACATAAAGTACATTAATAGAAGAGACTTGCAATGTATTTACGTTTATTATTTATGATTATGCATCATGTATTTATTTATAGATGCCTTAACATTAGTTATTATTCTAAGCGTATATTGTTTATTCCGATTATTCAAAAAAATAAGCTATTTTATACCTACTAAAATCGTAGGTACACTCATCTTTATTTCGTTATTTTCTTTTACAAATACCCTCGTTCGAAATCAGTTTGACATTTCTACATTGTATTAACCAGCATGACATATGTACATGTAGGAATTTTCGTCCTCAAATATTTTTATCCTACTGCATATTTCAATTTTCATCAGTATACTAGAAGTATAAACTAGAAGTACATCAAGGAAATCGAATTTTTTTTATTTTGGGACTATATAATAATAAAAATATGTTCGTACTAAGAAAATTTCTGTATTATTATAGCACTTACGTTACAATTTACGAACGATAAACGCGATAAATAAATTCCATTCAATTATTTGTAGTAGCAAATTAAGATATTTGAACAATGCTTTCTTTTTCCTTATAAATGAACGAGATTGTAGAGATAATTTATATATTAAAAACTATGTATATATATATACACACACGTAAAAAAATTAAATTGCAATCTAATACATATTATAAATAGTCTTAAAAAAACGCTTGCGTGTATCAGCATATATATATATATATACATGCTGATACACGCAAGCGTTTTTTTAAGACTATTTATAATATGTATTAGATTGCAATTTAATTTTTTTACGTGTGTGTATATATATATATAGTTTTTAATATATAAATTATCTCTACAATTTTCTATATATATATGTATATATATGTGTGTGTGTGTATGTGTGTGTGTCAAATAAAATTTGCAATCGCGAAGAAATCAATTTTTAAAAAATATGACGACGTAGCAAAAGTTTATATGACGATTTCAGTTACATTTATACCGAGAAATCTCCTATCAACTTTAATAAAACCCACACATAGACACAAACACACACCCACACATATATATCAATTATTATCATATATGGTTACGATAATTCATTATACGCTTACATTTAATTTATCTAATATATTTATGTCATTTAACTAGAGTAAAATATATACATTACATAACGTTATACAACAAATCTACGGATTATTCAAAGAATAGTTATTTATGCACTTATGGAGTAAAATAGGCATTTATTCCCGGGATGAAAGTTGCTGCTTCCTCGCTTTAGATTTGGCAGTAATTCATCCAAGGGAACTCTAGTAGAAAATGAAAACTTTTTAATAACATTTCTTGGCCATCTCAACTTATTAAAACCCAAAATTTCGTCTTTCTTTAAATTATCATAACTTTTTACAGAATTGAAGGCCATAAAAATGCTACAGGATCATTTGAAAGGTATTGCTCCAAGCTTTCTTTGGACTTATGGATTAAAAAAATCAATTGTGGCGAAGTTAGTTTTTTTTAAGTTGAATGTGACATGTAGTTTATTTGTCATTAAACTTGAGATTGGAAATTCTAACCCAGAAGGATAATTCTAGACATAATTAGCAACGAATGTACATATAATGTTCTATAGTAAAGTTGATAGATTTTGAGTTAAATAGCGATGAACCCAGGGTGTTTGAAAAAAAACTGGAAAAAGTTCACTTTTTGAGGTTTAGAATAACTTTTGAACTAATAAATTTCCAGTACCTAAAATTTTTTTCTGTATTCTGAAAAACATTTGCAATGTGTACCCAAATTTGGGCATTTTAAATTTTGATCGGACCACTTCACGTGGAATACCCCATATATATATATATATATATATATATTTAATTTTTTTACGTGTGTGTATATATATATATATAGTTTTTAATATATAAATTATCTCTACAATTATCTATATATATATGTATATATATGTGTGTGTGTGTATGTGTGTGTGTCAAATAAAATTTGCAATCGCGAAGAAATCAATTTTTAAAAAAATATGACGACGTAGCAAAAGTTTATATGACGATTTCAGTTACATTTATACCGAGAAATCTCCTATCAACTTTAATAAAACCCACACATAGACACAAACACACACCCACACATATATATCAATTATTATCATATATGGTTACGATAATTCATTATACGCTTTACATTTAATTTATCTAATATATTTATGTCATTTAACTAGAGTAAAATATATACATTACATAACGTTATACAACAAATCTACGGATTATTCAAAGAATAGTTATTTATGCACTTATGGAGTAAAATAGGCATTTATTCCCGGGATGAAAGTTGCTGCTTCCTCGCTTTAGATTTGGCAGTAATTCATCCAAGGGAACTCTAGTAGAAAATGAAAACTTTTTAATAACATTTCTTGGCCATCTCAACTTATTAAAACCCAAAAATTGGGCATTTTTAAAAGCCATTTCGATAACTAAAATGAAACGTTTTTTCTAACCATTAAAATGGCGAAATCAAGTTAATAAAAGTATGGCATTTTTTTACCATAAATTGCCAACCTTTTTAAATGAAATAGCTTTTATAATATTTTGACTACAATATGGCGAATACAAGCAATTCATTAGGCCATGAGATGGGGATTTAATGGGATAGATAAAATTCGCGAACATTTCAGCATCTTTTAGCCAAATAATTAGCATCTTGGTACATCAATTTTATTATATACATATCCATACACACACACACACACACACACACACACACACACTACTAAATACTGAATATTATACTTTCTGTTGCGTTTATAAAAATATAATATTATTGCACTTTTAAAACTTGACTAACTAACAAATTTTTTCAATCTTCTGGTGTAGGACACATAATTTCTAATCGAATGATCAGATTCTCGTAAGGTTGATCAGGTTATCCTCTACCAAATTATTTAACTTCGAGTTAGAAAACAGCTACGAACCCACAACAACGTAACACTTGCGTTAAAGAACACGTCCTTGTTCCTTCTCGCAACAATGAATTCTACCACGAAAATATGCTTCACGTGCACAAGTTAGAAAATATTGGACGCGTGATCAAAACAAAATCTTGGAGAAGAGCCGCGGTGGCTCATGGGTAGAGCTCCCGACTCTCACACCGAGGGTCGTGGGTTCGATCCCAGACGTGTACCTCTGAAAATTTTTTCATGTGCATTTTTCGAACACCGCGACTCAGTGGCTCGGCGTGTCACTATAATGTGACGCCAGTTCAGGTGCGCGTGCGTTTCGTGCACTTGTCAGTGCATCAGAGGCACGGGCGTCTGAACTATAGGGAACGTTAGGGACGCGAAGATGTAAAGAGGATCGCGGTGGTTCCATCGGGAGGACAGGAAACTCTAATTATTAGACTAATTACAGTGACCGATGATATCTTCCGATGGACACAAGCACCACTGTTTCAACTACA
Source organism: Theocolax elegans (assembly GCA_026168455.1). Classification (NCBI taxonomy): domain Eukaryota; kingdom Metazoa; phylum Arthropoda; class Insecta; order Hymenoptera; family Cerocephalidae; genus Theocolax; species Theocolax elegans. Next base: position 73,911,233 of record CM047430.1, on the reverse strand, counting down.
TGTGCTTTGTTTACAGACACACCGTTCACCTCCGTCGCTGATTAGCCCTGGCAGCATAAATAGAGCGACGTTAAATAACATAAAAAAAAAAAAAAAAATCTTGGAGATGTATGGATACACCGCGTGTTACTTTAAGGTTAAAGTTCCATTCCTCTATATAATGCTAATTTTTTGGGCATTTCAATTACAGAATAGTTGACATTTATTTGTCAATATATTTGACCATGCAATGCTTTAGATGATGTAGAAATAAGTATCTTTTTTTAATTTAGCATAAAATAACCAATAATTCGGCATTGTTTGTCATCCTAAATATTACCATTAATAATGGCCACAAGTTATTGTCTTCAGCATATTTTATGTTCAATTTTCTACTAATAATCGCCTTTTATTCCCGTAATGCATGTAAAATTTTTCACCCTAATCATCTAAAAAATCACTTTTTGCAATAACAATTTATTTTTTTTAATTTCTAAATTTCTCAATATTGTACTCTATAAATTGCAAATAGTGCAAAATCACTTTCTTAATAGTGCGAATACGGACAATTTTTTTTCAAAAGCGAAGATACTCTTTTGCAAAGTGAATGTTCACTTTTGTCAAACATCTGCTTTTTGAGAAAGTGCATATTTCCATTGGAAAAAGTAACCATTCTCTTTCTAAAAATATATGTATAAACTTTTATTGCAAGTTAAACCACTTGCAACTATTTGCAATTTAGAGAGTAAGATTTGTTGAGATATTTAATTTAATATAATAAATATAATTTTGTATTTGTAGAAAAAGGCTAAACTAACAAGAGGAGTACTTGGCATCTGGAAAACGAATCTTATCCTAACTTTGGTATGTCTTTTATAGTATAAAAACGTGAAGAAAACCAAGTTATCTCTTGCCAATGATCTGCACTTTTACGGGAGTTATTCGACATCTAATAATAATATCAGTAAAAATTACTTTTTCTACTGAGGCCTGTGATTGCTCGGTCGGTAGGGCGTCGGGCTCGTAATCTGGAGGTCCCATTCCCGACACCGGTCGATTGATACAACCACCACTGGGGAATGTATTTTCAACAAGTGCTTTCTTAACAAAGACATCATCTGCTGCCTCCGCCGCTGATTAGCACAAATTTATGAGTATAAAAAGAGCGACGTTAAAATAATAATAAAAAAAAAAAGTAAAAATTACTTGCAATTTGATCGCTTATAACGCGAAAACGAATAGAGACAGGCACTCAAACCAAAAACCAGAAGAAACTAAGTTCAAATAGATATGGTTTGGAAAAAAAGAAGCTCAAATTGCTTAATTTGGAGTAACGTTATGAAAAAAATAATAAATTGAAGAAATTTTAACCAAAATTTAATATGAAAAATTTATTGTTTCTTTTGGCCTAAAAATCTTTAATTTTTTATTTTCTCCATAACTTTGCTCCAAATTAAGCAATTTGAGCTTCTTTTGTTACAAACCATATCTACTTGAACTAAAATTTCTTCTGGTTTTTGGTTTGAGTGCCTATCTTTATTTGATTTCGAGTTACAAGCTATCGAATTGGAAGTAATTTTCATTGAAAATATTATTAGGTGTCGAATAACTTTTGTAAAAGTGGTCATAGGCAAGGAATAACTTGGCTTTCTTCATATTTCTATATTACAAAAGATATACCAAAATTAGGATAAGATCCATTTCCCGGAGGTCAAGTACTCCCCTTGTAGGTGTTAAAAACAAAAAAGAGGGTCTATACGATGGATAAAATGAGTGTACAGGGAATAAAGTGAGTCTACAGAGAATAAAGTGATCGAAGGAATAAAATGCAATTTTACTCCACTCGTTAATAAAGTAGACTTTTTAGACGATCAAGGTGAAAAAGCATGTGTTATTCGATGATTATAATTTGAGGGGATGCAAGTCGGTGTCCATACAAAACTACAAGCTTATATCGACATTTTCGAACTTTTCGTTATTTATTTATAACTTTTGATATTTTCTGATTTCGATGACAACAATAATTATGTAAAAGTCAAAATCGAATATAAATATACAGTATAGGCATCTGTAATTGAGAAGCCCTTAAAGTTAGTCAGTGACACAAAATCATAGACCAACTATTTTCTATGCATAATAACTCAAACTAAATTAAAGAAACAAAATGACAATTTTTACAATTTGATTTTGTAACTGTATATTTTTCCAAAAAATTGTAAACTGAAAAAAACGTATTTGATACAATAAATTATTTTGTTGAATATACACTACCGATCATAAATTTCCGAAAATTTTTTGTAAAACAGGTAATAGTTTAAGCAGTAATAACTCCGGTTCTATTGATCGCAGAGTAAAAATAAAAAAGGCAAATTAAAGAGCAATCCAAATACTAACTTTCCATGTTTTTTAAAAAAAATTTTAAATAATTTTTATACTTTTTATTTTTCTGTAAATAATGAAGAATTTTTTACAATTTTTCAAATTTATTGAATCACTTGTAATTTTTTGAAATATGAAGATAATTGAAAAATTCAAACGGGAAATGAAAGATCATAAAAAAGTGTTAAAGTTTTTACTCTACATTTTTTTCGATACGTTGTGTATTAAAAAAGTTACAAGTGATTGAACATTATACCTTTTCCGAAAAAGGATAGTACGGTAATCATATACATACAATAATAAATTTAATAATAAATAATAAAATTTTTTGGAAAAGGTATAATGTTCAATCACTTGTAACTTTTTTAAAACACAACGTATCGAAAAAAATGTATTTGCATTTTTATGATCTTTCATTTCCCGTTTGAATTTTTTAATTATCTTCATATTTAAAAAAATTACAAGTGATTGAATAAATTTGAAAAATTGTAGAAAATTCTTCATTACTTACAGCAAAATAAAAACTATAAAAATCAATTTAAATTTTTTTTTAAAAACATGGAAAGTTAGTATTTGGATTGCCCTTTAATTTGCCTTTTTTATTTTTACTCTGCGATCAATAGAACCGGAGTTATTACTGCTTAAACTATTACCTGTTTTACAAAAAATTTTCGGAAATTTATGATCGGTAGTGTATATTCTAAAAGAAATATTAGTTTGAGACTGAAAAATATTTATCGAATACGAAAAAATATTAATTAAAATAAATATTATATCGAATTTATAAATACAGAAAATATGGTTTAGCTTGTTACACACATATTTTTTATAATCTATTAGCAATTAAATATTATATCGAATCAATAAATTATTGTTCGCAGTACGTATTAATCTGTTATACAATAACAGGGTCAAGCTTTTGATTTATATAATATTTATTTAAGATTTGTGAAAAATAACATTAAAACATAAGCCTGCACAATTTAAGTTGCATGGAATATTGCCGTGTATTGATACTCATTGTAGTCGCATATTTGTATGATCTATTAATTTTTCAACATTTTCAAGTACAAACGCCTACATAGCTCTCTCTCTCTCTCTCTCTCTCTCTCTCTCTCTCTCTCTGATAAAATATATAAATAATAAAAATTTCATTAATTTTAAAATAAAATCTACGATACGAGAATTTCGTTGAAATTAATATATCAACTCGTGTCACGCGTCAATACAAACACCTATATATATATATATATATATATCCTCAATTACTTCCGCGATACAAACACTTTTCACCCTTACCATCTGTATATATACATGCATATACATGTCTGTTGGTTTAACGATTGAATAATCTATTATACACGAATGCGAAGTATATCGAACTTCTGTCAAAGCGTAACTCGGTTTTTCACCTCTTATCGATCCGTCCACGGTAATTCAACTTTCCCTTTTATTTTTCGATTTTTATGTAGAGGATACGTTATGAGAAACACCTTACTTTAATACATCACGTTGTTCGAATAAAAATTATAAGTAAAATTGCAACGATGCAGACACTTATGTTTGTACACTCAGTATTATTTGAACTTTTGAAAAGTCGGTAACATACGTACTTCATAGTGATTATTCATTTTTTAAATTAGTGAAAATTTCAAATTTTGGATATTTATTGTTCAAATACTTAATATTCACTGTTGAAATAGTGTATATTCACTTTTGAAATAGTCACTCTTATGTTAGTACTCTTTTTGATTTTAAACAATAACATTTAATGTTAAAAAAATGAAGTATATCATTGTAAAATTATTAATTTATTGCCTATTATGACTCGATCTACATTATTTACATAGCTAAAATTTAATTGCTCTTCTTTAAATTATTTTTTTTTCAATACAGTCTTAATTAAAAAACAAAAACTTATTTTAATTTTTTATAATTGAATAATCATAAATTTTTCCATATTTAGAGGATGTAGTAGCTAATTACAGATTTCTATAATGCATTTTTCGTTATTTAAATTTATTTTTGATTTTTATATGAAAAAATATAAAATAAAAAGAGGCTTTCGATTATTAATTGTATGCTGAATTTCAGATTAAAATATTATTGCGTTTTCGAGAAAAGTCTTACCAAAAATAATAAACCTTGTTACCTTGTTGAGGTTATTAGGTTCACATAGGTCGGTAAGACTTTTCTCGAAAACGCAATTATTCAGTTTCAAATTCAACACATAATTATCTTATTGTACATTACTATTGTATAATACTATTACTATACTCTTTTATATTTACAAATTTATTACCAATAATCACGGTAGGTAGGTAGGATAAATATTGACTACGACACCCCGTTAAGATCACCGTATTACTGTAACATTAATAATGTAATAAAAATAATAATAATAAAAAGAAACAATAATAATACTAATAAATAAATTTTAAAAGTTATAATGATTGTTTTTAATTATTTTATTCTTTAATAGCAGTTGATTTCTTTAATTTAATACGAGAACAGCGGCTGAACAATTCAAGCGATTATTCACGATATTATACTAGTGAAAAAGCAGTACGCTAATGAAAATATAAAAACATTTACTATTTGAATAGTAAAAATTATTTCACTTCCTCAAATAGTGATATTTTCTCACCATTTAGGTAGTGAAAATAATTTTACTAACTGAAATAAAGACGTTTCTACTATTAAACATTTATAGACTACGATGAATTTCGGTATCATCAAAACCTTTAATTGAACATTAATTACGGATTTATTGTATTAATATTTCATAAATGTTTTGACTTCTATACCGAAGAGCGTTAATAAAATATTTTAAAATATAAGAGTTTAGTCGAATTCATGTCGTTGGTTTGATTTTATCACTCTGTTGTCTTTATATATTGATTGTTGGAAATTCATCGATCTTCCCGACTCAAATAAGAAAAGGAAAGGTGAAGAGAACTATAACACATTCTTTCCTTTTTGTACAAATAAATCAATAGGGATTTTTGAATTTTTAAAATGACAATATATTCGTGAACATTTTGCTCGAAGAATTTGTAGAAACATAATTTTTTCGAAATAAAGAGAATGTAAGCATAAGGAAATTTCGAAAGATATGTGTATAGGGTCACGTACACTGTCGCGACTAGAGTTGTCTGTGAGAAGGAATCGGGTGATGGGAGAAACGAAGAGTCGACAATTCTAAGCGTCCCGCCGTCCGCCTTTTTTCGTTTTTTCGCTCGTTCCTATTCCTTGTCACACGCAACAATAGATTCACGCGTCACCGTTATACGATTCCATTTTTATCCCGTAAAAACTAAAAGACAAAATATCGACAATTTTATTTGTATACTTCCTTGATTTATCACGAAATTATGGAAAAACAATACATCGATTCGTTCAATCGAATCACTCGATGAGAATAATATATGTTAATTCAATTCACAGTATTCGTATATACCTCTACAGCTACGGAACAATGTTAAGGGCATCTGTCCAGTGAGACAATGTCAATAAGTCGATATAATTTTAATCAGATCCACAATATATCTCAAACTATTAACGGAAAAATCTCGAAAATGATTATTTTTCGCTCGTTATCAAAATGTCGTAGGTGGTTACCAATGTATCTATTTAGTGTATTTTGCGCATTTTGTTTAGAACATTACCCAGAAATGAATACTTTATGTTTGGTGGTTATGCTCATTAAATGTGCGAGAAATGGGCGAAAAAGCGTTTCATCGGGAGTCAATACCTAACCATTTTCGCTGTCCATTTATTAATTTCCCAGCTATTTCTTATATTCTCTGAATTCTACCAGGGATATGGCTCTCAAGAAATGGAAAAATAATACTTTTGATTTTAATAATAGTTATTTATTTAAATTTACTAGATTTAAAAAAAGTAACTACATGTAGTTAATTAACTATGTATATTTATACTACTGAGCATGTGAATATTATTTAAATAAAATATAATAAAAACTATGACAACAAGGAAAATTACAACAATTTCACATTTTGATTAAACCATCTTTCTTATACGTGTATGTACTTTATTATACGTATTTCGCATTATGATCGTTAATTAGTATTCAATTGGGGCAACAACGAAAGATATCGTTCTACAAATACGGTTTACCGTATATTAAAACATAATTAACTGTATATACATCATACACGTACGCAAAAAAAATGTTATTATACACACGAGCTCTAATTAAGTATATATATATATATATATATATATATATATTACACAACATTAATCTTGTTATACGATTTATGTAGACATTTATCATCCGTATACTCTCTTTATATAAAAACAAACAAAAACTATTAAAAAAAACAACAAAAATAAGGCTTTTTTAATAAAAATTTTTAATTGAGAATAACTGATTCTTATTTTTTCCATCATTTTTGACCAAATAGAAATATTAGTGCTTCTTTTTTTCAAAACGTATCTACTCGATTTAAGCTTTCTTTCGAACTTATAGATTTCAGTATTTATCTTTATTTGCTTTTGAGTTATAAGCGATCAAATTTAAGAGTGTTTTTGGCGAAAATTTTTGTTTTTTGCTTATATTCATCGTAAAATAGAGCGTTAGAGTATGTAGCTCCGGGTTTCATCATATTTTTATAGTAGTAAATAATTCATATCCTAGAGTTTGGTAAAGACCCGTGAGACTCTTCTAGTTAGATTAATTTTTTCCATTATAGGGTTATTAGTTTCTTTATGTTTTTCGTTTTCATTACTCGTATAACATAAATATTAAAAATTGTATCGAAAAAGCGTTACGGTGATCTGTGTAAATGTACGTCACAAAATATATAAAAATATTATTTCAATCAAAGGACCCCGGAGGAATTAACTAGGCTTGTGGGTCCCAGTCAAATGGGTTGACGAGACTAAATAATATATATGTATATACAGGTAAACGAATTTAATTCCGGTTTTTAGGCACGACCGCTACACGGGAGAGCCTTTTATATTTTCATCATCGCAAAATGTGTGATGCATCAAAATATACTTGATAATGGGTTGTAAGAGAAATATGCGTATTAGAACTGATTTAAGGCCCTCCCAATAATGTGTATGTAATCATGTATCTAAGATAACCCAGTCAATTTTTGATCGATTTTGTTGAGATTCACAGGGTAACTTTGTCATAATGCAATTAGATAATGATCCTACTTCCAGATATATAGAACAGAAACAGTTCAAGTTATGGCATTATTTTTCATTGCCTAGAAATGGTTGTGTAGCATCCCCAGTAGAAAATGAAAACTTTTTAATAGCATTTCTTGGACATCTCAACTTATTAAAACCCAAAAATTGGGCATTTTTAAAAGCCATTTCGATAACTAAAATGAAACGTTTTTTCTAACCATTAAAATGGCGAAATCAAGTTAATAAAAGTATGGCATTTTTTTACCATAAATTCCCAACCTTTTTAAATGAAATAGCTTTTATAATATTTTGACTACAATATGGCGAATACAAGCAATTCATTAGGCCATGAGATGGAGATTGAATGGAATAGATAAAATTCGCGAACATTTCAGCATCTTTTAGCCAAATAATTAGCATCTTAGTACATACATTTTATTATGTACATATTCATATATACACGCACAAACACACACACTAATATTAGCACTACTAAATACTGAATATAGGTATTATACTTTCTGCCCGCGCGGGCGCAAAATGCGTTTTTGCGCCCGCTTTTTCGGGCGCAAAATGGCCTATTCCCGCCTGCTTTTTTTATTAGTTTTCTCGCCCGGTCATTTATACATGAAAAAATAATAAAAATATTAAACAAACAATGAAAATTTAATTTTAAATTATTTATTTTTTTAAATGATTTATTTACAAATTGTGAAGGATAATAAAAAAATAATAATATGAAATTTAATTTGTATTTAAATATCGATATTAGAAAATTTTATTCCTAACAAATCACAAAATTAAAAAATTAAATTACATTAATTACATTACGTAATTTTATAATATTTGTTATATTAAATTATAATAATTTAATAATTAATAATTAATAATATTTAATATAATGAATAATATTTAATAATAATGAATAATATTTAATAATATTTAACAATTTAATAATTATAATAATTTTATTTTTATTCTTTCTAGGGGATTTTTATTTTATTCTTCAACCCCCCGGCGGGGGCTTCGCCCCCTGCACCCCTACCGGGGCTCCGCCCCTGGACCCCGCCTGCGCCCCCTAGCCCTTTTTCTAAATTCATACAATGTTTGTACGTTTCTTCTTCAGCAACCCTTTTTAAAGCATTTTTCACCCTTTCGGACAGAAAATAGTATGTGCACCACGGGCGCAATGGGGATTCGCGGCCCTCGGGTGAGTGTTTCACCCTCGGGCCAGAATCCCCAATTTTGCGCCCTTGGTACACAATGTACTATTCTGTTACACTTATAAAAATATAATATTATTGCACTTCTAAAACTTGACTAACTAACAAATTTGTTTAATCTTCTGGTGTAAGACACATAATTTCTAATCGAATAAGCAAATTCTCGTGAGGTTGATCAGGTAATCCTCTACCAAATTATTTAACTTCGAATTAGAAAACAGCTACGAACCCACAACAACGTAACACTTGCGTTAAAGAACACGTCCTTATTTCTCTCCCAACAATGAATTCTACCACGAAAATATGCTTCACATGCACAAGTTTGAAAATATTGAATGCGTGATCAAAACAAAATCTTGTTTCATTCCTTTATATAATGCTAATATTTTTTGGGCATTTCAATTACAGAATAGTTGGCATTTATTTGACCATGCAATGCTTTAGATGATGTAGAAATAAGTATCTTTTTTTAATTTAGCAATAATAACCAATAATTCGGCATTGTTTGTAATCCTAAATATTACCATTAACAATGTCCTTAAGTTATTGTCTACAGCATATTTTATGTTCAATTTTCTACTAATTATCTAGAAATATATTAATCCTACATAAAAACGTTAAAGGAATGAAATGTTTGTCTCAAAATAACAAAAATTTTTCGTATTTTACATTTTACGGCCAAAACAATATTTTCAAGGAAAAAAAAGAAAAACGGTCAAAATAACGAAAAAAGTTCAAAAAATCATGTTTTTTCACAATAAAATTAAATATAAAAGTTGAATTGTTGAATCAGGTATTGTACCCAATACTCACGAACGGTTTAAGCGCGAGGCGCGAGCTTTGCACGGTCGTGCCTTATATGCAAAAAGCTATACGCTTCGTGACGTGTAGCGAGTGGCGAGCTAGTTACTTTTATTAATTTTGAATATATACTTTACAAAGAACATGGTCTTTGGGAAACTAAGTTATCTGAAACTGCGTGGAATATGATTTTCTGGCCCAAATAAGAAGACCGGTCTCTCAGGGTTTTGTCCAATGGGCCCTGGGGATAAAGATATTCGACATTTTTTACTTATTAACGTAATAACCATTATTCAAAAACGAGAGGAAAGCTGGTATCAACAGCTATTATTTGAACTTTGGTTTGTTTATATTCAGATACAAATTAACGTTAATTTTTAGAGCAACTTTATTACATCAATCTTTTATCTCGTTTCTCTGACAATTTTTTGATAAATCATAACTTTTGAGGAGCGTGAGCTATATTTAAAGAAACGTAAATTCAAATAATAGCTAAAATTCTATAGGTTTCTTCTAATTTTGAGATAATGAGTACTCGAGTTATATGAATTCTCGTAAAAAACCTTTTCCCCTAGAGATTTAAAAGAAATGTGTAATATCTGAAAACGAAGTAAAAATAAAGAAAAGTGAGTCGTTCGCGATATCCTCGTTTGCATCAGAGTTTTGCAAGCCACACGGGATAAACCGTACAGATATAGATGTATACGTGTATACGTGCACTCAAAATTTTGATAGTATACACGAGATAAAATGTATAATATAGCGAAGAGCGAACCTCGCGACCGCTTTCTCGAGATGTATTCGAAAAGGCTAGCAAGCAAGTATACGCCCGTGTGCCCGAATCGGCAAGCTTCCGTAAATGGTTCTCGTCCTCTTAAACTCTCCTCGAAAGTCCTCTCCGCGGACTCGAGACTCGAGACTCGGAGGGGTTTCTTCGTTTTCTTCTTCGAGCTCTCTGACTCATCTTGTACACGTGTACGTGCAGTGTGCAGTGCCCGACCATTTCTGCGATTCACTCCGAAACTCGACGAGATCTTCCATACCGTTCGATTACGACATCGTTCTAACGATCGATCGGTTCGATATGTCGATACTCTATTTTTCTTCTCTTTCTTCTTTTTCCATTCTACGAGATAATTCCACGCGATGATGGGGATCTGATTAACGCGGACGTTTTCAAACGGGCTATTTCTTTTTTAAACGACATTTTTCGGTCCACGCAGCAAACAGCCATCCTTTTCTTTTCTGTACAAGTGGAATATAAGTAAATTTTGCGGTTTAACTGCGTACTTGCGTGCGCATATAATCTAGAAATTAAAACGGTTATTACACCTATATAACGTTATTACAATCGAGGGATTGTAATATTTTTATAAATATATTCAACGACGAGCTATATGGATCATATGTATATTGTCGATAAAACTGATTATTTCCTTATTAAATTCCTTAAATATTAAATATTTCGTAAAACTCGGTCTCTCTTACGGATATTCCATGTGCTTTCAACAGTAACTGTAATTATTCTTTCAGATTTTTAAATTTTTGCGAAATTGTAAGTTAAGTATATGTATAGATTTCTGCAATTTGTGTGTATAATATACCTACATCCTTTATTTATATTTGCTTCACAGGTTTTCCTATATTATTTATAAATTGTATTTCGTACCTCAAATTAAAAAATAATGTATTGAGATATAAATTATAAATTATAAACTTAATTATAAACTTAACTCTTAATTATAAATTTGTACATATATATTCCTGAAAAATGTCTCCATTGGGCGGGAAGGGGAAAAGACTAAATGAACACATATTGCAAATTCAGTCCGAAGAAATCGGCGCTTATAAAACGAGTGACACTTTTCACGATCCATATTATATATATATATATATACACATACATATAGATACAACGACATTATTTGCATTAATTGACGTTTATATATACGAGATCGTTTAAAAGAAAAAAAGGATTGCGTTACTTATACAATTACGTTTCGTCTTTGTATGGGCCAATTAAAAAAGAGAGAGAGAGAGAGAGAGAGAATTCGTATGTTCAGATTCGTCACCGATCGAATTATCGTATCCTCAAAAACAGTATCTTACGTCATTCTAATAGTTAAACATTTTATACCTAACTAAAAAAGAAAATAAACACACGGGAGCTATTAATAATTTACTGTTTTAAATAAAAGTTGCGAAGAAAAAAAATATATATGTGTTTATATAGCGGCTTTTTTCTTCTTCCTGTATATGGGAGCGTGTGCGTGTGCGTGTGGGTGTGCGTGTGTGAGTATAGTCATATTAAAATAAACGATTCTTCAAATTAGCGTGTGCGTGCAGTATACGCGTATACAATATACACGAAATAATTTAGTTTATAAATGCGAAAGGAGACGAGATCGTCGACGATTATAATTCACATATGTGCAAATTGCTCGTACATGCAAAAGGAGTCTATATGTGTACTAAACGATATTTAAATGAATTCTCGTAAACAAGGTGTATACATAGGTGTATATATATATATGGATGAAGAATAGTATTTATTTTTCTTCTATATACTTGTTTTGGTTAATCGGAAATCTATAGCACCATGTTTGGACATCGACAATGTAGGTTACTCGTATACATATATGACATCACAATGCTAAAGTTTATCTACTGTTAGCTATGACATCAGGATTAAATTTTAGCGTGCGTTGATAAACAACTTTTATATATATATATATATATATATATATACTTAAAAACACGAACGAGTTTCACATACACACATGTAATTGCACGCTATTCGTTCATCAAGTTTTTTTCTCGCTCGTTTTTGTAAATATTGTCGGTATATATATAAATAACAGTTGTTACATTAAAACATTCAAGTTACTTTAATGCAATGATTTACAATCGAGTAATATTTAATGCACTTGTTGTATACATATTTAATTATGTATTTCGTTTTTCAATTTTTGTAATATTAATTATTTATTTGTCATCTTATTAAATTATTTATGATAAATATATTTATAATAATATACTCGTATATTGTATATCGGTCGTTAGTATTTATTATATGTCTCAGTTGTGATGCCTATACAAAAATTAATAATTTCTAATATTAAGATCTTTGTCGTTGATATATATCTACGAAGCACACCGATTTTCCCGTTTTTGTATGCGGATTCGATACCTATGTCGATAATTACAAAAGAAGATTTTTCGACAATTACATCGATGACGTGTGTATGTCGTTAGTTAATTATATTTAAATAATTTTTGACCAAATCAGCCAATGATTAATTTTTTAGACGGATATATCGTTCATTAAAAATATAACCGATTTTATTAGATATAAAATGATTAAGTAATTAATAAAGCTAAAAAAACCTAACGAATTACTTACAATTAGTATATATAGTTTTAAATTTAGTGATTTTCAAGAATTTTAGAAATATTCTACATATACAATATACTTTCAATTCGTATATCGTATGGAATAGATGCACGCGACATTTTGATCCGAAGTTACTCTACATTCGTTTATATACACATATACATTCTGGAAATCTCGAATCTCCAAACGCCAGAAGATTCCCAATGAAACATTCGTCTCGAAATCATGGCAAATCCTTGGGATCACTATTTATACATTATAGGTATATACCTATATATAAACAAATGTTATAAAAATCGCGAAATTGAAGCCAATCGTCGAATTAATAAATAACCCATGCACAGGTATCGCTTACGTCGACGTCCGCGCATTAATCACGGAACGAGAATCATTAAATTCATTATTATTACTATTCAGATACGGGTATTGAAAACCGATCCGTTTCCGGCTAGGCTCGTAGGACGATCTCTCTCTCTCTCTCTCTGAATTCGCTTCCCAAGGCTTGGCTGCTCGACTTTATATTTTTTCCTTTTTTTTTGTATTTACCTCGGACGACGGGGCCCACGCGACTGAATTTCGAGGCTCGACGCCTACGCACCAATATATACTACGACTGTATAAGAAAAAAAACCCACAGTTACGGGTTATGTATTATACATACGCAAAAAAAAACTGTTTAAACTCTCGTAAGTGGGTTTAATTTAGGAGGACAAGAAATTTGGGTTGTAAAAAAAAGGAGCATTTAATTTGCGTTTGTGCACTCGGTGGATTATCGATGATCATCGCGGTCTTTTTTTGTATGGTGGACGAATGCGTTGGTGGTGATAAACGTCCTTACGTCTGCACTTTTTCTTCTTCCTCTCTTCTTCTTCTTTTTTTTAACTCTCTTAAATGTATTTATTTTAAATAGGTTTTTTTTTAAAGAAAGTTGCTTAATGAAAGATCGACTTTGGCTTTTTTTTTTAATTGTGTCGTGTGTGTACTCGTTTTGAAATTTATTTAAGAAATTAGTGTACGCCTTAACGAAAATTCGTAAGAGAAATTGAATCACTTGTATTGTAAAAATGACAACATACTTTCTAGTAATGAAATTACAGTGTGACAAAGTTAAAAAAAATTACTATACTGAATAGTAAACATTTATGCAACTTATGGTAAATATTACAAAACGTTATAGTAAAAATTAATAGTGTTTTAGTAAATATTACTATACAGTATATATCGTAATTTTTTGCATTTTGACACTCTGTCATTTCATTACTAGAAACTATGTTATCATTTTTACTATACAACTTTCTTCTTAGTGTACATGTAACAATTCACAACCGATTTTTAAACAATCGACTGACTTATTCCCAAAAATTGTGTGAACGTTCGCTAAGTAGTTTATAACGGAAAAAATGTTTTAATTATTTATTGAGGATTAAGGATGTAGAAACCAAAAATTAGTATTGAAATTTATTTTTTTAATTAACGATACTTGCTCGATTAACAACTGTTTTTTTCTAAACAATTTAATTTTTTTTGCATATCGATTTATACCCAATCGCCATACAAAGAAAAATGATAAAAAATTTATAAAATAATAATATATAAAATTTTATACTATTTTAAACGTTATATATAAGGTATATAAATTTTAGATATTAAATATAAAACTGTTGGTGCATAAAATGTAAATAAATGCGATTACGCGGGAGAAACGCCGTCGAATGAAAGTGGACTGAATTTGGTTTAAAATTCACCCGGACTGAACTTCCCCATATAAGTATATACATATTACGCTTCAAATTAAAATCGTTTTTTATCGGACGTTAAAAGTCGTTAAACATTATACCAATACACCTCGTTCGTTAACTAAAATTACGAACACTCAAACTACAACGTAATACATGTTTGACTTATAATTATTTTTCTATAAATCTCGAATGTGAAAAATTCCACATTACACTTATAATACAGATCGGTATCATATGCATACAAAAAAATCTGACGTCACGCGTTTAATAACCGTTTCTATGTATCAAACTATAAGATCTATTTTATAAAAAGATTACGCGATCACGGTAAGTAGAAACAATACAACATTGGTGTATTATCGTATGTTTAACTAATATTTGTGTAACTATATATACATACATGTATATATATATACATATACATAGGTTGCGGTGAAAGTTTGGAAAAAGAACGAAACCCGATTCGCGCCAAGATTTTTAAAAAGTTGTATATATATATATATACACACGCGGGGATATACGAAAAAAAATTGTGTACCTTTTTCGTGGTCTCGAATTGACAAACTGACGAATAATTTTATTTTAATTTATTCCTCGTGAGAGACGATGAAAAACTGACCCACATGTAGACGACGATATTTTACGCAAGACCGTGAGATTTCAAACTTTTCACTCTTCTACCTTGAAGAAATTCGTGATAAACTGATCGCTTTGCCGGGATAAATCGACATTATTTTATGCAGTATACTCGTCGTCGAAGGATATTTACAATTGTCTGGTATAGTACGGTCAGACCTATCCTTGATACGGAATGTTTCTTACGTATAGATTATAACTGTAGCGCTTTTAATGTAATTAAGACAAAAATAATCTCGGATAGTTTATTAATTGTTAGTGTTCATTCGTTTGTCAAAAAGTTAATGTAGTTTGTTAAATGTAACACATGTAAATTTATTTATTTTTACATTATTTAGTATAAAAAATATACATATATACAAAACGTATATTTTATTGTTTATAATAAAAAACAAATATAATTAAAAAAAAAATATTGTGTATTGTAAAGCTAATAAATGCCACTTTGTTGAATTTCAGTATAAGTGTATGTATATCACATGCATTTTTTAAGTGTAATATCACTAACATTTCATTCTAAAATCATAATAGAAACATTATGTATAAAAAAATATTGTTCATTTTCTTTTAAAAGTATTTTGTCGTTTTGTATAGAGTGATATAAAATCTGTTTAAACTTTTTATGAGTGAGTTTATAAAAATTAACGTTTAACATTTCTGACTTGAGAATATTTTGGTATTCCTGCACCAATGAACAGTTTACTCCAGTAGGAATTTACTTGATAATTCATTAAATTCATTTGCGTATCTCAAATGCAAGTTGTGGGCTCCGGCTTGGAAAAATTTAACTCTGAAAGTTAAATGAACAGTATTGATTTCAAATATCATTTACGTTTTTGTCATTGATAAAAGGTGTGTGCATGTATATACCTTGAATTTTTAATATTTTCTTTCAGATAATGTGGATGTTCTTGGAGAACTAGAGCATCTTTCTCACCGTGTACTATTAAAGTAGGACACGTGATCTTGGGTAAATCATCTTTACAAATATCACCATTTTTATTTTGGGAAATAAATTTCATAGCATCGACCCATTTGCTCCACTTTTCTCTAAAATATGATTCTCCATACACTTCTATTAAAGGTGCTCGCATTCGTTCTGACCATGTGTCTATATTTCGTATATCTGAAAATATCATCAAGGTTTATTATTAAGTAAGCAACTAAATTTTGAAATGAAAATTACATTCCTAAACATCAATATTATATTACTTTCATATAACTGCATTTCTGCTGGTGTAACATAAGCATTTGCTCCAAGAACAATCATTTTTTGAACATTTTCTGGATATTCTGCAGCTAAAATAAGGGATGTTATACCACCGTCGCTCCAGCCAAGCAAAGAAAATTTATCGTAACCCAAATTTTTCATAAGATTACGTGCCCAAGTAGAGTCTCTCCTAAAAAAGTTTTCAGGAAATGTTCGGTCTGGTGGTCTAGATTTTCCATATCCAGGTGGATCCCAAGCTATAATTGTTAGTTTCTCTTTGTTCAAATTTTCAACTTGCGGTTTAAAGTCTGTCCAAATAGAACCTTAAAAAATTTAAAAACCCCTAATTACTTTATCAACTAGATAATAATGTTATAATTTATAAATTTTAATATAAATATAAAATGATTGACAAGTAAAGAAATAAAATTATTGTATTTCAAATTTACCTAAAGCCCCTGGTAGTAAAAGTACTGGATGATCGCCTACTCCAGCTTTGACATAGTTGATATTAACTCCATCTACATTGATTTTCTGCTCCTATTTTAAATAGAATTTTCGAGATTGAAGAACTTTTATTAAGAAATAACTCTCAGTCATTGTGTAGATTATAGATCAATTATACTTCATTAATGTAAAAGAAAACAATTTTTTGTAACTCACTTGGAAAGCAGATTCTGATGTAGTTGACGATGACATATGTTTTACATTTTTTGAAGCAAAACTAATAATTCTATTTTTAGAAAGAATTTTAGAAATCAGAGCTGTTGATAGCCACATGTTTGTATGAGTTACAAATGGCAACTGAATGTAGATAATAAATAAAATAATCTAGATAACCATCTTATCACTAAATCTATTACTAGTATGCTACTACTTTTTTTATAAAATATTTTGTAACTAATAGTTAATATGGAAGTAAAAATCACAGGGTAAAAATTAAAAAAAACTAATAATTTATTTCTTATGCTCTATTTTATTCAGTCGAGCTTTGAAAGATACATAATAGATGATCGATACAGATTTAGCATTAATCAAAATTTCAATTTAATCTAGATGGTAAAGATTGCAAAACCTATGATCTGCAAATATATGAGCCTTATAAAACACTATTTAAGAATATGCATATGAAAAATGTATAAAAAATGACGCTTTGCTACTAAATTAAACGTAAAATATATAAAGACTAATTTAGTCTTCTCAAAGTTGGTCTATACATGTCATGAATTATAAATGAAATTACAAAAATTATTTATTTATGTACCTTCCTATGATAAACTTATAAAATAATAAATAAAAAATACACCTTTCTTTCCTCTTCGTAGAGAGAACTGACATAATTGTATATTCTTTTAAACAAATTTGTACCTTTAAGTCGTCTTTAAAAATTAATATATCGTTATAAAATAAGTCGTGTAAAACATTAAATGATTGCTGTTTTGTATTGACTATGTTTTAGCGACATAAAGATCAATAAAAATTTGGAATTATAAGAGACACCTTTTTTTAAAACTTGTCTCTTTCATTTGATGGCATTGCTCTTAATAGGTAAGAGACAAATTTTTAAGAACAGATCTTTTACAGGATAATCTTAATTTAAATGAAACCAATGATTAGTGAATGAATATGTGAATTGCTTATCATGAATCATCTTGGGATTCTTCTTGTGCTTTATGAAATTCGTCAGTCAAATGTTTTTTGTATTTCATTTGATCTTTCCAAAGTTCTGCTGCCACAGGATTTAAGGGACTGTCATTGTTAGGTTCTGAAAATCACAATTCACAATACAACTCATACATTGGACATATTAATTTGAAATATATGAAAATTTTATTGTTTTTTATCAAGATATATCTTAATCTTTAATATGAATTGAAACTGAAACTTGAATAGACTAGTTAACCATAATCATATCATAGTATTATCAGTTAATTGTAAAAGTGTAGTAAACTGTTAAATCTTCAGATACTATAACCTATATACTTTTATAAGATTAAGACTATCAATTTATCTTTTACTAAATGTAAAACTTGATAGATGACTCAAAAATTGAATTAAATTGGTTAACTTAAAGTCTTATATCTGTTATTTACCAAAATAAATTTACAAGTTTCATTTTTAATAATAACAAAAAAATATAGAAATATCTTTGGATATCAATTTTTCAAAAGTTTACATCAGATGTAGAAAGTGAAACAGTTGCAAGTCATTGCTAAGATTAAGTAAAAATGTGCAACATTCGCATGTTTCTTACTAATAAGAGTAAGTAAGGAATACTTACCACCAAGTAGCGATTGGATGGACAAAAGAATGGTACGAACGTCATAAAGTGCGCTCCACTTATCTTTAAGGATATCCAAACATATATTACCAACACTGTCAACATTAGGATGAAAGCACGGAGTGACAAAACGAACAACGGGTGCACTATATGGGTAACTATGTGGAAATTCTAAAGCCAATTTGTAAGTTAAGCCTGCGTACACCTGAAAAAGTAATGAGTAAAGTGATGAATTGTTTGAAATATTGATTTGTACTGAAAATAAGTAAATATCTGAATGCGTACTGTATCTCGAGGTCCACTGATCGTTCCTATCCACTTGAAGAGATTTTCTCCTTCAGGAAAAGCAGAGACACCTTTCTCCGTGCTCATCATCAGTACCATCAACTCCTTTTGCAAGCTGTAAAATCGCGATAAAGGATGATTAATTAGAGAAACAATAGGTTATACACGGGAATCTTAACCTTCAAACTCGCGTATCAAAAGTGGTAGAAAAAAAAGGTGTAGAAAAAGGAAAATAAACAAAGACGAAATGAATAATAACGCATATGTACGTTGTATAAACGATAAGGATAAGCCACGTAATGAGTAATAAAATAAGTAAAAGTGGGCGAGGGCACCTTGACTAAGTATATATGCCCAAATATCGTACCGTTTGCTCACTGCGTGATTATCTTTTGGTAAGTTTTGTTTCTCCTCTCGAGATTTCCCTTGTGCCCCGTGAGACGAGAAATAGGGATTGACATTCTGTGCCATTTTGTCGTATCGCGTGTGTCACTGGTGAATAGGTATAAAAAAAAATGAAAATGTCCCTCGCTCTCCTCGCAAGATTAGTCGATGTTATATATACGTTCCCTCCGTTTGGAGACGTTCAGGATATATCCGAGGTGTGTGTGTATATACAACAGTCACTCCGGGGGCTTTCGGAAATTTGAATGCTGCCGATATACCTCGATTCGAAAACATTCGACTCCCCGACGCGTCAACAGCTGTTTACGTTTACAACGCCACACCGCGCGCACGCGCTCACGGACCTTCCTCATTTTCAATCTCGAATAATAATTATCCGGGACGAATCAACAATTACACTGCGTCGATATCGGTAAAGCAATCGTTATTGCATCAATATCGCTTTGACGTGACTTACCTACGCGAAATATCTTTGATCGTAACCGAACGTTTGAAATTCGCGGTGGAACGGCGCGTTTGAAAATATAATCGATTTTCGAAGGCTCAACGCATCGGGGATCGACGTAATCAGAACGAGTAGTATACACTTCGTGTACATAGCGTGTGTATATTATATATATACATATATATGTACATATTTTTCTACGACTTTCCCAGCAAAGATGTACATTACGATACATATATAAAAACATATATATGCATATACCTGCGTACACACACGTAACAATACGAGTAAAAATCATTTAAACGATTGAGCAAGTATGATGAGAAATTTTTGTCTATAGATGCATCGAAAATTTGCGTGAGAAAAAATGTATTATCGCATGTTTATAAGTATGCGACTTTATACGTCGTTGTATGTATACAACATGTACACGCAATTTACAAAACAAATATATATATATAGATATATAATTAAACGACATTTTTCAGTTTCCCGCTTTCAATGTTCATATACTTATATATACCTATGTACACATCTACGCGCATCCCTACATGCATGCGTATATGTATAGTATGTATACATCAGATCAGAGAGAGGGGAAAATATAGGTGGTATATAGATGGAGGAAGGTCGCCGCGCGTCAAATTCAACGATCGGATATCAATAAGAGACGTCTCGTTCAAACCAGGAAAGCAGGAAAGCTACCACGATGATGCACCGCGCGGCGTCTACGTTCAATCGAATTTTAACTCGGAGAGAGAGAGAGAGAAAGACACTTTTGGTCGCTCGATAAATACATACACCGAGCGATAAAGTAGAAATCGTACTTTCCGACGATGTCGCGCCTTGACAATGTTCTTCTTCTTTGATTTCTTTAACTTTAAAACAGGCAGACGATGGCAGGATTTCAAGGTACACCCGAATCCGAAGCTGGTAGTTTCGAGTGCTTTCAAAATTACACACCACCCGAAGTGTTTGTTCAGGGTTTAGCTGGTATCGTTGACCAGCAGGATGTCGAGTCGATGATACGAGCTCAGAAGCAAATGTAATACATTTTTTTCTTATACATGTTTGTTTACATTTTTCTTCTTATTCTTTTCCTTCGTTTTTATTTCTAATATACGTTTTTCTTCCTATGAGTATTACAATTTATTACATTATAATTAAATTTTTTTTATTTCTCATTGTAAAACTGTAAAAATGGATGCATTCGAGCAGTAAAATTAAAATGATTGTTTATACTTTACATTGCAAAATATGTTTTGTTATTTTTAAACTTTATTTTACAACTAATGATTTTATTTTTTATTGCAGGTTACAGAGGTTTGAAAAGACAAACGAAATGTTAACCAACTGCAACCAACTATCGGAGAATCGACTGAAGACAGCTGGAAACGAGTTGAAGAAACATAGAGCAGTATTAAACGACATGAAAAAAGACTTGGATTATATTTTTAAGAAAGTCAGAATTATTAAAAGTAAACTGAGTCAACAGTATCCACAAGCTTATAATGGTAATACCAACAAATTGCTACAAATTAAAATGATAATTGAAATCTAAGTTAAATTGTTATTAAATATGTGCATACTGTTAATTATAGAAGCGGTGAGGAGTAGTTTAGCAGAAGAAGTTATCGTTGACGAAGTAGAACAAGGACAAAAACCTTCGGACCAAGAAGTTGTACCACAGTCACAAACTAGTAATAATTTATTTTAATTGTTGTGCATTATTGTTTATGTGATGGAATGAATGGTAATACTTACTATTATTATAAGAAATGATGATCTTGCTTTTTTTTAAAAGAGCCATTTGCCAAATATTTTAAAAAAATGATCATATAGGTTGAGTTTTAAAGTTATAGCAACGTGAAGCTATTAAATCGTTTATTATTTATAAGATAATTTTATATTTAATATAATAATACTTGCTGTACAGCGTTAGCCTCCAAATCTCGATAAAATAAATTAAATAAAAAAATTGTAACATATCTTTGTATATTTAACAACACTGCGAAAGAGCAAATATAGAAACTTCTTCAAATGTTAATGAAGATAAATATTTTTAATTGCAATGCAAAATGGGAAGTTTTTGGAGATCGGATAAGGTTTATGCACAAACGATGTACCCAGAGTTCTAACAATATATTTTCTATAGCTATTGATGCTCAAAGAGTTTGTTGAAACAATAAGTAAATAAGAAATTTGGTAGTAAGCGCAGCTATGAAACATTGTTGGCTTAATGTTTTCTTAAATTCTAATGATAATATACAAGACAGATAGGAAATGCTAATTTCTCTTTTTTTATCAACAAAGTTGTTAAAAAATAAAGTGTATTATCGATAATGAGGTATTACAAGAGCTTTGCAGGATTAAGGTACAAATAACACCTGGAATACATTGTTATTGAAAACAAACGAACAAGAAGATATGAAAAATATATATAGCGATAAAGAAAAGTGTAATAAATAAAAATGGTGAAATGTAAAATGAGATATGTATATCTTGTAAAAAATATATATTGACAGAGAGTTGGAGTTCCAGACAAATGTATACGTGTAAATAAATAAGAAATCTGAGCATTTGCTTTGTTAATTAATGTTTTATTGATTAAATGCACACTGGTTGACTAGTCGAAAAATGACTTGACCAAATTGGTCAGATCCAATACTGTATTTAAATCCCCTTGTGTGTTATATTTATATATTTATGCGTATGTTCCTCTGTACAGAAAAATGCACCTTTTCTCTCTGTCTCTCTCTCTCTCTCTTACTCGTCCCTTTCAAACGTCTTTCTCTCACAGCCAGTATAACGAAGAAACAATAAAGAAAATGCGCGGCGAGTCGTCGTCACTCACACACACCGGTTATTATTTATCATATTATTATTATTCATTTTATTCATTAATTATTGTTATTATTAATAGTAATATACGTATATACCCACACACACACACACATATATATATATATATATATATATATATATATATATATACATATATGTATGTATGTATGTATGTACGTATGTACGTATGTACGTATATAAAGGACAATTTAAGTTGGTCTTTATTTCTTCCGGGGTTATCACAATGTCATATCTATCGAGATCTCGTGCATGGAATGGAGGAATAAATTAATAAACGGTCTCGGAGTCTACGTAGCAGCGCAGCAACAGTCGTCGTGGTCGTCGTTGAGGTCTACTTGTCGAGCGAGATACCCTGGACGTGCTCGGGATGGCGTAGCTGCATTTGCTCGTAAATCGGGCAAAATCCGGAAAAACATTCGAGGGTGTCGATGCTGCAACCCGTGCACTTGTTGCACCGGCAGTACATCCCGTCCCCGCAAGCACCGTACTTGTTGCGCACACCGCCGCACATCTCACCGGGACCCTGGTGGTTTTAAACGATCATTTTAATATATATTTATTCTATATAGCCAACTTTCCTTTTTTTTCCTTTTTTTTTCTTTTTCTTTTTGACATACACTAATTAATAAAAAAATTGGGTCAATTCAATGAAATATCATATGTATACAAGTTCTCTTCGAAAGGAGCTCGAAACATTAAATCTGATATACGTGTCACAGCTTTTTAAATTAGTGACAGTATATAAAATGTTTATTATTTCATCTATTTCGAGATTTAATGATGTTTTAATTTATATACATCATTTTTAATAAAATATAACTTGTCGAATACAATTCCAAATAAATATTTATTGGATAATCAGAAATATTTAATATGTACGAAATGATATACATATACGATATACATGTACATAGATAACTAATTCATTTTTATTCCGATTTCGCTAATTTACATATTGGGACTCTGGATTATTTAGAAAGATAGAAAATTATTATTTTAATTTAAGAGATACATCGATAAGTCTCAAAATTTCTTAATTAATCAATTTATCGATATTCCCGAATATAAAGTCGATAAGCTCATTATTATAAAAATTAAGGAATACTCGAGTACTTTTCTAATAAAGATATTCCATTCCCTTCGATAACTACAAATTGTATTTCGCGAGTTATTAATTATTATTACATAATATATAGTTACTCCAAATATTTCTAATCTATATAAAGTTAAAAATTCTCTAGTTCAAATGTACTATAATGAATAATAAATAAGAAAACATCTATACGTTTTATCACGCTTTAAGTTTAATCTTAAACAATTGCGGAGAGGCAGCTGACTGTGTGCTTTTTTGCACAGAATATATTTTAAATTTTAGTGACCGATAAACGGATAAAAAGTTACCGACCGTATTTATAAAAAAAAATTATGTATACTATATACAAAATATCCTAATCCTAAAAATTAATTATACAATTATATCGTATATGTGTCGTGAATAGACAATTAAATGCAATCTTTATAAAAAGAAAACGGAAAGGAGCTGTATATCACGTATACGGTATTTATTTATATGGATGAAAAATCTCAATAATTTAGTAACAAAAACAATTATTTTAATTTTCTAGATGGAATATATATCCTCAAAGAAAAAAAAGTATCTCTATGTAATATTAAATCTAATTATTTATATAGAAGACGTAAATGTATAAAATAAATACATTTAGTTTTATATATTATATTTTAACTTTATTATTCAATCTAAAATAAATGGTCTAATTTTCATTGCAAATATACCGATTATATACGAACACGAATTTCCGAATATTACGATATAGTACCAACTATCGTTTCTAGTCAATAGTATTTATTTACCTTTTCACTGATGATTAGGATGCCACGATTGAGTCGAGTATATAAAGACGTGTTTATATATATAATATGATTAATACATAAAAATTGATTATATTTATTTATTTATTTATTTATTTATTAAACCAGATAATTATAGATATATTTTACGAAATATTGAAATAGATAACGATTTTCACTTTTTTCGAAAATTTGAATGTGAGTAATGTATACAATATATGAAAGTATATGTTACGAGCATTTTCCATACATCGTACATCAGATCTAAAAAAAAGAACATATTTATAAAAATTATGAAAATACATTGCTCGTTCTTACACCGAGAGAAAAGTTTTAGTATAAATTTGACTGAATTTTCGCTAACGAAATCCAAAAACTTATTCAACTTTTTGTCAATTTGTTACTGAGAACTCTACTAATATTTACTAAAAGTTCCGTCATTATTGCGTTTTTGAGGCACGTTACCGTGTTCCTGAAAGTTTCGAAAAAATGACTAAAATTTTGGTCTCCGCGTATATAAAATCGTCTGGACCGAAATGTACTTCACAAATACACGTTTGTATTATTATACTTGTCTATTGAACGTACAGTTAAATTATTATTAATTAATTACTAATATTGAGAATAGTTAATTCTCAGGAGTGCATATATATATCGTATGTTTAAAAAGTTGTAAATAAAAAGTTGTGGGGGCATTTTGCGAATCGATAAGCAACAACGTACCTTGAGACACTCCCTGAGTCCGCACCAGCGAGAGAATGCCGATCCGTACTTGCACTTGTCGCACTCGTCGCCGCAACCTTCGCATTCGGATCTTTGCTCGGCCCTTTCGATGATCGTTGGATGCCCGAAAACCCTGCGTGTACATCAAAATAAGTATTTCGCGTAGCAATGTCGTCTTTAAACTAAACGAACGACGATAAATCTATATGTACATATATACATATATAGGTACATATATACATATACAGAAAAGAGGCAATATTAAAGGAAACTCGATAATTCGGATAAAAATTAGTAAAAATAAAATACGTGTACAGATAAATATTTAACAGAGGATGCGCTTACGTATCGTTAAATAAAGTGTTTTACACGCACACAATGGAGGGTGTAAGAGATCATCAAGGAAAATAATATATACATATATAGTATATATTGTCTATAAATACCGGCATTAACAAGACACCCCGTAACGTATATATATGTATATAATCCTCGTTTTTGAAGAGATATACTACCAAAAGAAAGCAAACTGATAATATGATTTATCGGGATCGCCGGCGGCGCGTACACAAGACCGCCGCCGCCTCCGCCGCCGCCGCAGCTGCATCCGATTTTCCTCGTACGTTTAAATAGAATCGCCCGAGCGCGCTCGCGCTCCCGCGGCCCACACACATATATTATACGTACATATATACAGAACGAACGAACGAACGCGTGTCGTACACATACCCTTGAATTAAACGATATTGCAATTACACTATACGTTAAATCCGAGGAAACCGTACGATCGCGTTAATACTTATATCCAGACAGTTGCAACCTCGCGATCATCGTGCGGATATATATATATATATATATATATGTACACGAAGATTGGTCCATAAGCGTGCGCACGTGCGAGTACACGATAAAGTTGAAAAAGTAAAAGTAACTAAGTAAGTAATAAATGTGTGGGTGTGTGTGTGTGTGTGTGTGTATAGGTGATGTATACTTACAGGGGCAAGAGGGTGCACAGTATGAGCACGAGGGCGCCGACGGTTTGGGTGCAGGCTCGCATCTCGTCGTCCCGCGCGCTTTAGATCTGCAATAATCCACGGGATATATATATATGTGCTCTATGTATATATGTGTGTGTGTATACGTGTGCGCGAGGGAGAGAGAGAGAGAGAGAGAGAGAGGAGGTGTATGCACAAGCACACGCAGGTATGTGGGTGTGGGTGTGGGTGTCAGTGGAAGGGAACGCGCGTGGGCGGTCGGAGGGATAGGAAGACGAGGACGAGGAGCACTAGGAGCACTAGCACCACCACCCCCGATGAGCTGGAGCCACGCGACCGGTCCGACATCGCACCGCGACTGACCGTCGAGCGTTCCGCCATCCTCCTCCAGGGAATTGTTTACGCAACTCGGATCTCCTCCGGATACGCAACCGAAACACGTATTTTCACGCGGGTGGGGGAGGACTGAGGACTATCCAATCCACAGATCCAATGCACTCGTCTACAGACGCCGCGTTTACACGCGTCTAATGTTCCTCGATCCACGAGATCTACCCAATGGGAGAGAGAGAGAGAGACGAGAGAGAGACGAGAGAGATAACGAAACACTGACCCATTCGAGTGTGCCCCCCGTTTTATCGCATACGAATTTTTAAACGAGCTTATCGGCCTTTTTACCTCTCGTTTCGAGATCTGTTTTCGTGCGGCTCGATCCTATATGCTATACTGCACTCTCTCTCTCTATATATATATACTTGTTCGGAGTCGAGAAAAAAAGAGGGAAGACGTCTCTCTCTCTCTCTCTCCCTCCCTGCAGACTGTCTGTACGAGTATTATACACAACAATTGACGAAGCCGACGGAAATTTTGCTTCGATCTAGGTCTCTCGTCGCATCTCCCCCGCGTTGAAATTTATTTTCAATGTGCAATTACACTTTCGATTCGAATTGTATTGTTAAATCACGGTTGCAATCGGTATAGGAAATCGACTACTTACGTAGGGTGAAACCACCGGTTTTCGACATCACTCGTTAATTAACATTGGTTATCGTTATTTCAATAATATGCCCAAAAACGGTGCACTGGCCAAAAATGGCACATATACCCTATACCTGCGTAAAATATAACTATTTTTCTACCTTCAATCCATTGTAACGAATGGACTAATTTCCGACAAGTGAAACGCTTAAACGTATATTCTTTCCCCTATTTGCAGTTCTCGTTGTTTTTCGCGGATATTTATTGGAATCGAGTCTCAGCCGTTCCATATACCGCGATATTTGTGAAATATAGAAAAAACAGTGGGTTGCATATCTTTCGAATGATTGCTTCGCGAATGATTGAAACGCGAAAACAATAAGATTGTGTGACTGATTCGACTAGACTTAGAGTTTAGAGTTTAGAGTTATCACAATTATTGAAAACCGAATCAACATAAATGTCGCGGTTGTATGCTCGTACATTCTATTAAATCGTTTAGTTACTAACGAATTAAAAAAACTAGAATTTTCACATTTCTTGCCAACGTGACCATTTAAAATACCTTCATTTCATTTTATTGTTGACGTTCAATTGAAATATTATATACAATCACAATTCAATCGAAAATATTTCGTTAATATTTCTAAACAATTATTGTACCACTACATTTTATCGAATATTTTGTAGTTTATTTATCATTGAAACTCAACTATTCTTAATAATTTATATACATGGTGTGCGCCGCTCCACAATTATTGTCCCCTTATTTACCGTACAAGTCAAAACTCAAAGTAGGTACAAATCAACTGATTTAACACACTGAAATTTGAATAGTGCAGTGATATGCAAATGTTAAACGTTGAATATATTGACAAGCAATAAGTTAAATATTATCATTCACTAGGCTTAAATGCAAAACCTATATTTATTTATGTATAAACGTATTAAAATGTATTCATTTTTATAAATAAAGGTATAGCCTGAAGAGAATGACGAAAAGTCATCGAAAGAGTCGTCATCTAATTAAAAGTGTAGTTTATTCACCAAGATCGAGATATATTCGTTTAAAATGAAATAGTAGTCTGTAACGATATACCACGATTCGAATATACTTGACTATATAGAACAAATGCACATGCACACGAAAATAGTTACAAAGTTTATTAATAAAATTATTTATATATCTATATCACTTACGCACATGTTTCAACTGTTACCAATTATTTTACCAATATACATTTCTTTTTATTCAATCCCAATCGCTATTCCAACTTAATTAAAATTATATTTTGTTGTTAATTGTTAATTGTCTTGTGAATATTCTGCGGGTAATGGTTTTAAAAAAATTATATTAAAAATACAAAAAATTTTGTTAATATCATTAAAAATAATAGAATTTGTTTATCAAAAGGCATAATTATTACTTCTCAATTATTCGCAATGAATATACTATAAACAAAAAATATTAGATTGAAAAGTTGGATTAAATATAACCCACAATGAGATAATATTTTAATACGTTCATCATTGCAAAATGTAAATATTTACGGTACAATTGATTAATTTTAGATTTAAATCTTTAAGTAATTAAATGTATATTTAATGTTTAAGTAAACTATCCATAGAATTGACCATCGTACATAAATATTTCTGGTTAAACAAATAAAGTAAATACTATTTTCTTTGTTACTTCCCCCGTCTCCCCTCCTCCCTCCCCCGCCCACGATCGTCCATCCCTAAAATATTCGAATTGTCATCAGTTTAAAGGAACGAATGAAAATACGCACAACAACATCCGGAACCTCGAAAACAAGCTGCTGTCACGTGCGTACAACAGAGCGTCGAATAACCTCGTACGTATATATGCAAAAATTTATCCTAATCACTCCTGCATAGAGTAAAAAAAGAAAAATCCTACGTGTTCGAATATATACCGAATTGTTCGTACGTGTTCGTTAAGAAAACTGTATAAAAAAAATTTATTTTCTTTTTTATAACGGAATAAAGGTATATATACGTTCCGTAAGAATTAGCATTAGCGCATCTATTTATAATCGTGATTCTTGGCAACCTTATGCTGGTTAATATACGTTTATCCAACCGATGTATCGTTTAGTGTATCGAGGATTTTCGCCCGGCTCGGATCGATAAATATTTAAACACGGTAGGCTTCCCCTAAAAAAAAAGTAGGAAGGAAAGAAGGAAGGAAGGAAGGAAGGAAGGAAGGAAGGAAAGAAGGAAGAAAGGGGTGCGTGCGAGCGCGCGCGAGTTATCCAAAAATAGTTAATTGCTTTCCTTTAGACAATATACGAAGGGGACGACATATATTTACCAAATAAAACCCGAGTTATGGAGGATGTTTGGAGCTTCGGCTCCGGCAGTGAAATACGAGGTAAATTTCCATAGGCGTTCGCTTTCATTATTATTTTCAGTGTGCGTTATACCTTCTTCTTTTTTCTTTTTTGTTTAAAAAAAAAACGTTTTGACGATCGATGTATACGCGCTGTTATTCGACCTTTCGTATACGCAAAGAAAAATCGTAAAGGTGGAGGGATTAATATCGTGAATAATTATTTATATTTATTGCACAATATATATTGTATCGGGACAATCATTGTGCGAATCGTTAATTAAATAAATAAATATGCATCGACCGGAAATGGATAATACGCTTGTGTCTATTTAAAATACCGCGAATCAAAATCGGTGGACCATTCTCGATATGAGCTTCCAACGAAATACATTCGATGATTCGTGCAATATTAAAACTATCGTAAAAAAAGTATATTGTATACCTACTTAAAATTATATACCATCCCACAATTCACCGACGAATATACACGGACAAAATTAATTATGTTTTAAAAATTTCTACATATAACGAAATTTTTTGCAAGTTGCAGTATATACCGCAGACTACCGACAAAATTAAAAAAAAAAATAATAACAACAATATAATAAATACATCTATATACATATATATCTAGTGATCCTTTTTTTGTTTCAAAAGTGCATTGTTTACGTAAAAATATAAGAAAAGGCAAAAAACGAACTATTCCTAGATATACAATGAAACGCGACGCGTCAGTAAAATATAAAAAAAAGGAAGACAATATTTTAAAATAATAAAAAACAATAATACTCGAGATAAAAGAGAGAGGAAAAAAATAAAAAAATGTAGCAATTGCGTTTTTGGCGATTGCACTTTTTTGCGCGTCACATCTTAGCGTTAAATCCTTAAGAACCAAACGGACGCGTGTATACCACGTATATACACGTAAATCGCATTTGTTGATGCGCGGTGCCTTAGAAAACACCGGATCTTCACGAAAATAGAATTGAAATAGAACGGACAGCAGCTCGGTCGATATATAAGTATATAAACTATATAACCGAGAGGTGTTTTCTCCTTTATCTTTTATATACCTACTCGTCAATGATTCGTTGTTTATTATTTGCGCGCGGGATCATACGTGTATCGTTCAATTTTTAATCATATATGTGTTATATAGGTATTGTTGTTAAACAAATACATACGATTTCTTTATTTTTGTATATATATATACATATATTCGAAATTCATTTGTTCATTCCTAATAAATCATGTGTTCTGTTCTGTCAACAAATTGTATTTGAATCAACTATAAATATTTATTTCATTCAGTTAAGTTTTATTTGTATTTTATAAATATTCAGTTGTTTATAATTCAACTTAATGATTTAAATGATTATGAAAATTATTTTTTTCAGTGTGACAATTAATGCAGTATAATTAATCGAACGGAAATATATATATATATATATATATATATATATATATATTTTTTTTTGTGTGTTTGTCAGATTTTTATAATAAATAATGAAGTTAATTAAAATACGAGAGGTCGAAGTTTGACGAATTTTAACCGATAAGCATGTATAACGATAGATTGCAACAATATACATATATGTATATATAACTATATATTTAGTTGTAGTTCATTATCTTTATCGAATAACGAATTTCCCGTTTTTTACGTCTACAATGTCTAATGCGGTAAGGCTAAACGATTATCGGAATCGCATTAGTAACAAACATTTCTTTGCCTTTTTTTTTATAATGTATATAGGTATATATTTGATCGTTACGTAATTTGCATTTTGATATGATACCGCGTTTATAGTCTATATATAGACATATAGACTATATACGCGGTTGTTTAAAGCCAAATCATATATTTGTTAGATTTTATTTATTTATCCTTGGTGCACTCTGTATCTTAAATTCTATAAAATAGATGTTACACTTTTCCATCGACAATTTTACACTTTCGGATAGTGTTAAATGTGATAATCGCTAGTTTCAAATGCGCGTATATAAACCTCGCGTTTTACTCTTTATTATATATACGAAAGTTTGAAACTATCTAAATTTCATTCACTCGTTGTAATGTTAGTATAAAAAATTCATACCATTTTTGTTATATATATCAACTATATTTTTGAACCATCGATATAGAAGTAATAGTTTGTTATATTACCTACAAAATATACCTATACTTTCCAGATTCGATCCATTACAAATTGACAAATTTCTCCACCGTCAATTTTTATACTTTAGACTTTGGATGTTAAAACGATATTTTCTTATACAAGTTACAGTATTAATTGTTTAAAAATCTGACAAAGTCACTGGTTACTATAAATCGTTTTTTTCTTTAAACTTGAATGTACTAAAAAAATGAAGATATCGTTATATTGCGCTATATCGTTGAATTGCAGGGATCTGTATCTATACCACGAAAACACGAAAATTGTAATTAAAACGTGTAATTAAAAATTTGTAAGTAAATAAATAAATTATACACGATGCCTAAATGATATTAGATAAAATTGATACGACGAATTTTTTAATTAAATTATTTATTTTAACTGAATAAATGATAAATTATCACTTAATTAACGATCGGGTATGAATACGAGGTTCGCGGCTTTATTAACAAAATCTTCGGAAATTATCGATGTAATATACTTAAACAAGGTTTTGTAGGTGATTTAATTTAAATACAGTAATAATAAATAATTGATTTTCGTCGGTCACGATTTTGCGTATAAAATCGAGGGTTCGTGGTTATATATCCAAATATTTCAATAAGAAATAGATAGCGGTATTTCAATAATTTACAAATGACACTCGAGTAAATATAAGTGTGAGAGCGATTTTTTTTTGAAAAAGTATAAATGTATATATACTCTTTAATTGAATAATAAACAACTGTATTAATGTCCGAGTATTATCTTACAAGAGAACTGATAACATTAGATCGCAAGCAAATGTTACATTGAGAAAAAAAATATTAATTGATAGAATAAAATATTTAGTAGAAAAAAATATTTGGATAATAAGAAATATATGTTGTACATCTTTCTTTTAATGAAAAAGGTTGTTCGATCTCGACCGATATATCCCAGTGTAAAAAAATTATTTTTTAAATTGCATTCGATATAATATCTTGAAACAATTTAATGTTTAGTAAGCGTAGAGTGGAAAAGAAAACACGTGTATAATTTACTTAAAAGTACGAAAAAACTAAGAATAACGTTCGTTTCGTGCAGATAAAGGATAGTTGACGATAAAAAAAACGGTTAAAATGTCGATGTAACGAAATAGAGGAAAGAAAAGAAAAGAGCGAGCGAGCGAGCGAGTGGTTGGGTGTAGAGAAAAATCTCACCTTTGAATCTAGTGCTGTGGGAGGTGTCGTAGGAGATTGTGAACGAGGGAAGAGTAACCCTCGACTTTTATACTGGAATCGTGGTTGGCGAACCTCGTCAAAACCCATTTCCCGTGACGAGGGCAAGTCTCCTCAAGTTTACCAATACGGGGGAGCGATAGGTTTGACTGACGTTTATTAATATGTAAATTCTAATTAAAATTCGATTATAATAAATTACAAACGGTCGATCGCCCTCAAGGGTTTCGTGTTCGTGGTAATGAGGATGATGAGGATGATGAGGATGATGAGGATGATGAGGATGATGACGAGAAGGACACAATGCGATTTACAGATTACGCTGGACGAGTGTTACGGCGAGCGTATCGTCCGCTCAATCGGGCTGAAAACGGGCTGTTGGGTATGCGGAACTTTTCAGCGATGGCCGATCAGCTGCTCTTCCTGATGCTCGCCGATCGTTTGCTCCTACCACCGAGGCAACGGATGACCTGCCTCTACACCCTCATGTTTTACAACGTCATCACCTATTGCATCGGGTACGTCAAGGAGTTGGTAAGGAAGGAGGATTGGTCACCTTACATCACCCTCACCGAGACCTCGCAGATCAAGCATTTGGCCATGTCCGCCACGAAAATCGTCTTGGAGTGGACCAAGGCGGTTACCTTCATCGTCACCGTTACTTTTACTCTTATCGTACTTGGTTTGGAGCAGGGCCTACATAATTACAAGTCAGTTTTCAATCACCTTATTCTCCTTTTTATGCGATATTTCAAAGGATGTCGGACACAAATTACACGAATCTGCACCTTTCAACCCAAAATTTATATCTAAGATACTGCATTACGATTTCTTAACAAAATTCATACCAAAAGCTTGTAACATAAAGAAGGGCTTGTCGTTTTCACTTTTTTTAAGAAAACATTATTTTTTAAATAATAATTCAGTGAACAATTTTTGGTCGGTAATTATTACTCAAAAAAAGTCAAACTTTCAACCCAAAACGTCGTAATCAAATTATGGATTTAAAAATCTCGAAAAAATGGGGTATATTATTTACAACATGCGTAAGGGCTTGACGTTGAGGATTTTTAAAAAATGTATTCATTTGTTTATAGATAAAAGTAAAAATGACCATTTTTTGAGTCCGACATCCCCTATAAGTATTCTCGTATGACTTTTTTTTCTATGCTAAAATTTATGTCGATATTTAAATTAATTTAATAACTCGAAATTCAGAGACAATATTTTAAATAAAATTTATGCTATATTCAATTAAAATGTTCATTTTCCGCTTCGTCCTTTTTTAAGACGATCTAACAAATATTGCGGTTTCGATAAGATTCTTAATTGTCGCGATGATTCTTCGAAACGGAGAAAACTCCACACTGAGAATAATGGTGTATTAAAAATTATTATATTTTGTATAGTACGATAGCTTTCGTAATTCGTTAAAGTGAAACGTGAGTTGTACCTTCCATAACAAAAAATGAGTGAACGTTTGAATCGAATTGACTAATTTTTCACTCGAATAACAATATTCAATTTATCTTTCAGATCGTATCATTTTACTCAGTCCTTTTTAATCGAAATAAGTATTATTTCTCACTGAAAAATATTTAGATGGTATCGACATACTTAAATTGTCACTATTTTAATTAGTTTATTACAAGTCATTTTTGTTATTATATATACGTAATTAAAAATTACGATATTCACATTTTAATATTTCGAATTAACATAACGATGTTCACAATGATCTAAATACATATCCTTACGTTCTACGTTACTGCGAAATATAATAATTTTTAATACGATATATATATTTCAATGTATAGATTGAAGATTACAAAAATTTAACTCATCATGAAACTCCATGAAAATAATCCATAAGTATAATATAACAAAATATCCTTCGAATCATTAGGAAATGTCAATCGAAATTTTTTTAATTTCGCTCAAATTAATTAACAAAAAAAGTATTGTTAATCTTTTAATCAGTTTTCGCGTCGCGTCACTTTCGCTTTAAAATTATACCTGCCTCTGTGACGCAATTACACTGTTTTTATTAAGGAAGAAGATTGACATCGATTTTATCCATCGAAGAATCAATATTTCGTGTTGTAAATTCAACGTCATATACCGATCTCACTGTAATTTGGCCAATTTATGGTAAACGAAAAAGTAACATATTATTTTGCCCAGATTATATACAAAAAGAAAAAAAGCGTTAAGATTTCGATCGGTGTTTGTCGTCAATAATTCTAGAAATTGTTTCTCGCGAAAGTGTATAATCGATAATAACGTTATAACAGAAGAATAATTAAGCGTACGATCCAAATTTCGTCGCAGACGTGATATACTTTTCAATTGGAGCTTATAATTGAAAAAAAGAAAAAAAAAATCTGATTATACAAATAAACAAACGAGTGCAATTATCAATTCCCTCGAATTAATTATATAATGGTATAGAAAATGTGTATATCGTTACTCTGATAATGCACGAAGTAGATTGACGAGTGAAAATTTTAAAAATATTTAATCAAATGTAATTATAAATGTAGATATCGAGAATCAATAATTAAATTAACTTTTTTCATCAATAATTTTTAATAACATTTAAAAAATAGTTAAATTTTTCTGCGGAAATGTGTCGAGTTGATATGGTATGTGTGTACAAGAGAAAGAAATCGATAGGCAATTCAAGTTTTATTACAAAATTAAAATAAATTTTTGACGAAGATTTGTTAACAACAAATATATTATTCAATTTTATTGATTCTAGCTCTGGTTATATATTTGTATAAAATTCTAAGGATTTATACATTTGAGTTAATGAGTTGGTTTAAACATAAGTATTGTGCCCATCGCCAGGGTAACGATATATTCAATATTTACTAACATCCAGTATTATGTAATTGTAAGTGTATATATACCAATAAAAGAAAAAATATTACAAGCGCAATAAATCGACGTGTTCTGCAGTACACCGCGTAGACCGTTTGATCAATCGATAATTTACACTAATACTAATTTTTAAAACGAGTAAAGTATACTTATATTGAAGATAAATGATTAAATATATCTATGAATTTCAGACCTTCGTTGTTCTACACAATCGTGACTTGGCTGTACTATTCGGCGACGGAGAAAATGTTCGTCGACATGTTCCCAACGATACTTTCGTTCCTCGAAATCAAAGCGTTCGATAGCCTTGAGAGTCTTTACGCTCCGGTGATCCTTCGATTATTCACGATATCCTTATCCGGACTGTTCATCCTCGTCCTCATACCGTTCGCCTCGTGGCGTTTTTTATTCATAGCGGCTTACTTCAACGTCTACTTGAGATCCAAGGAATTCGTTCATACTTATTGGGCCGAGTTGGAAAACGAGTCGGAAGCTCTCAAGAGGTACAGAAACGCAACCAAAGAAGATATCGATCGATTCGACGACGTCTGTCCCGTGTGCTTGTCAACGATGAACCAAGCGAGAGTTACACCCTGCCAACACCTTTTCCACGCCAATTGCCTTAGGCAGTGCTTAAAATCGAGCGACGATTGCCCGATGTGCAAACGAAAATTCGTTTTCATTTGATGATTCGTGCTATTCTTCTAATTTTTTAATTATCCTTGATGCGCTTCCTCGATACTGTGATATATTACCGAGATGTACATAGTCTAATCTTCGGTTTGGTTTTACCATCTGTTTATTCGTTCCTTTTTTTTCATTTTCTTTTTTTTTATGTCTTATGGATTAGAGGTGTGTAATGCAAGACCAATGTAATGCTACCTTTTCAAAAAATAAATTTTTATACGTTTGACAGTTCTAGTTATCACATTGAATTTAACATCAAAGTCATTCTCTGTACAAATTGTAAATTAAATTATTAATACATAGGAATTTTGAAATAAACGAATGCCTTGTACAATGTGCTTTACAACTATTTAAAAAGTGTATTATGAAACGTTTGTATATACAAGAGTAAATGTTTTTTTACCCACAAATAAAATATCTTTCAAAAAAAAAAAGAGAAAAACATTACAACTATTTCAATTTAATAAAATTAACTTGCAACCTTATTTCATTGGTGCCTCTATAGAGCTTAATTTTTCTAATTGCCTAAACAATTTTTCCAATTTAGTTATTCTCCTTCGTACTTTCTGGTAATATCTATATACTCCCCATCTGGAGCATCATAATCTTTGATAGGAGGAGTAGCTACAGGACCTTTTGTAGAAAAAGGTAGGAGATCCGGACAAATCTATAATAATCATTAATATTTATCAAAACTTTTATTAATTTTCTTTGTCAAACAATTATTTTTTCACCACACATAGACCGAAAGTACCACATTCCCTCCCGGCACCGAAAGAGGAATGTGTTATATTCAGCCTACTGGTGGTGAAAAATAGTATACATCCCACGGGAGGTAAAATGGTCACCCCATAGCACATGTTTGCCGTCGCCTTCGGCTCGGGTGTCAATTTACATGTGCTATGGACTGACCAATACTTTACCTCCCTAGGTGTAATATACTATTTAGTATATACCTGTATGGCTTCTTGATAGAGCTCTTCCGATTCCTCTTTGAGTGCCTTAAGAGCTTTATCTTGCTTGGCAATAGATACCCTTATAATTTCTAATGTTTTTTTGTGTTCTTTACTTTTGTATTTTGTCCATTCTTTGAACATAAGAGCTCTTTCCTCCAGTTCCTCAACTGATAAAGGTGGTAGATCTCTTTTTCTTAATCTAATTCATAATTGTAATAATAATGTTAACATCGTGTCATAAAAATAAAAACATACTCTTTTGAATGAAAAATAAATAATAAAATTATTTAAGTTAAGTAATTTCTGAGTAGAATATTTAAAATTATTAAAGAAAACTGATAATTAATGTTATTACAATCAATAATGGTAAAAGAAGAATACACATGAAATATACGTTTATATATATAAAAAATTGTATAATATATATATATAAGCTAACCATGAAACATTAATGGTTAATTTTGCGACTTTACCAAATTTTCATTTTTGAAAATTAAATGTAACAGTTAAAAGTAAACAATTAGTCACAATTTATATGCATTTTCCAAAATTTTAACACTTAAATGCATCTTCTTTTATTAAAATTAAGTAAAATCTTACTCTAACTCATCCATCAGTGCTCTAGGTATTTCATTTTCAATAATTGGTTTCAACTGTGAAGCATGCTTTTCTAGTCTTTTTATAAATTTTTCAATTTTTCTTCTTTTACGCTCTTCTCTTGCTCTGATGATAGATGGATCAAGTCTTTTTTTCCTCTTCAAAGGCTCTGCACTGTAAAATTTAAAATTGATACTCAAATAATAATGATCGCAATAAAAATCAAATATATTTCACTGTAAATCAAGATTTGTCAACATACAACAAGACATTGGTTACATTTAAATAAATAGTCGTAGTTGTCGAAATATTTCTAACTGGTGACAAAATATTGTGGTTCGCGATCCTAAAAGAAATTTTCAAAAAATTATACTTAGTGTAACTTAAGTTTCATAAAATATATTAATAATAAAAAGATGACATAACTTACCTTGAAAATATATTGAAAATACTTGGTCTATACATGTTTGTTACAAATGCGTTATATTCTACAAAAAAAAGTAATATATATCAAACATGTACATTAATAAAAAACATGGTACTATCTATAAAATTTCTCTTTCTCGCAAAACTTAACCTCTATACAAATTTGTGTTTTTCTTAAAATACTCAACTATATCTATATGTATAATGTGTACATAAGTTCAGATGACCAAAGATAAAGATGAAAGATTGTCGAACTTGCCGGTTTGAGGTTTCGCACGGAACACCTAACCATCTGTATATATATATATTGTAGATATATATATTCAAGATACTCTCTGTAATCTGCATACACTACTAAACGCAAAAAATTATTTTTATACCTGTGTTAATAAGTAAAAATTTATTAAACACAAATAAACATGTTGAAAAGGAAGCTCAAAGCTCTTGAATATTTTGAATCCGACAATCTCAATGTTAACGGTAATAATCGTATGGCATTAACCTATATTTACATTGTTTTTGTCAATAATTTTACAATTTTTTAATTAGACGAGCAACATATTAGAAAATTGGTCTCTTGGTTGGAAGATCAAAAAATACGACAGTATAAAATTGAAGATCGTAAAGATTTACAAAACACACAGTCTGATCAGTGGTCAGTTGCTTTTGAAAAATATATTGCTGACGTTGGATGTCCATCTTTGGAAACTGATGTAAAAAGAGTGGAATGGCTTGTCGATTTAGCTATACGTTTGGAATACGAAGATAATTGTAAGTTATTGGAAATAACCAATTTTTATTTATTTATTTATTTACAATGTTATTTGCAATATTTATTTAATTATTTACAATACCATAACAAAGCAGTTTTTTTAAAATTTGTATAGGAGCAAACAGAGAAATTTGACCTCTCAAACTATTCAATCTTAGTTTTAGATACAAGTTTAAATATTAATGAAATTAGTTATTATAGTATACAAGCTTTCAATGACAATATTGGAAAAGTCGATAATCTAATCTTATAAGTGAACATACTTAAAAAGTTTGAATCCTAATTTCTCTAACTTGAACTGTTTGTTGAGAGCTTGTGTGTTAAGGGAACCAGCCAGAGTTGAAATTAAAAAAATGATGTTCAATTTTAACAATTAATAATTTTTTTATAACAACTGAAAACATTTCTTTATGTTTTAAACAAATTATATTGTTATTAACTTTTATTTAAAATTTTTAAGCCTGTTTATATGTCACATAACTATTTTAATTAATTGAGACAAAGTACTCTGATTTTTTTTCATAATGGACTTACCACAGAATATCTCAGGAATCATTTCATTGTATAGGCTGAAAGTTTAACAGTAATTGTTAATATTGAGTAGCTTTTATTTAATAGGCTGATCCCCTTAATAAAAAATTTTTTTAAGGTTTAAGGGATGCATGTACCACTTCTACCACTTTCATTTGGTCTGGTTGTATTCATAAATCTAGGATAATAACCCTTTTCTAGTAGATTGTTTAAAAATTCTTGACTTATAAACTCTTCATTCATAATATTTATATTAAAATCACCTACAATCAAATTGTTTTTAATATATTATTTTTACTATTTAAATATACTCTTTTAAATTCGATATGAAATCGATACAAGGTAGATCATGGCATAAATATAAAAAGATGATACTTCAAAAGTACTGTTATTATTTAATGTTATACAAGCATATAATATTTTAAGTTTATTTATTTCTACAATTTCTGTAATTTCAGTTACATTATTTTATATATATAAATAACCACACCATTGTTTTGGTTTATTGTACTATTATTATAGTATAGTTTATACCCTTGTATTGCAAAAAGTTCATCTGGTGTTTCTTTCTGTATTAACTTCTTTTACATTTCTTCAATAAGTTGTAATTGTTACTGCATTAAGCATTCTTTCTGTAGTTAGTCTTCAAATTTTTAAGTATAGACTATTATTTCTAGTTGGAGAACTTGTTTTACTTAAACGTACGCTAATTCTAGTGGAGAAGTCATTTTACTTCAATCACTCTCCATGTTATCCTTTTTATAAATTTGTATATTACCTTTATTATAGATTTTCTACTTTATTAATTTTTAATTTATTAATTTTAAATCTAATACTTATTTTTACAAAAGTAGACTCTTGTTTTACATAGCTTATGATAATCATAAAATTTACAGGCGCAAAGTATAAATTTATCACTAATAGTAAAAAGAATAAAAGTGAATCTGCTCCTACGATAAAATCTTCTAATCCATTAGATACTTTAGACTGTGAGTATTGATCATCATTATAATTTAAATAACAATAAATCAAAGTGTACATTACTTTTATTTACTTTGCAGTTCAAAGTACCGAATTTAAAAATGGTGTAAATACATTGGCAAAACTGTTGAGTATACCTCAACATCCAAATCATTTAATCACACTTGAAGCATGTAGCAAACTCATTTGCAGAAGATTGAATTCTCAGGCTTTAAAAAATCCAGAATCGTTTATAATTCGAGGAAAACCATTTCCTATTATGGAAACTGATGTTGGATATAACATGGGTGATCCTGCGTTGAACAATGCAGCAAAAGTTTTAAGTTTATTGTACATTCAAGATCTGAGAGATCTTCAAACCAAAATTAATGAAGCCATAGTTAGCGTTCAAACCATTACAGCCAATCCAAAAACAGATACAAAGTTAGGTAAAGTTGGAAGATAAATCAAATTGTCTAAGTTTTTGTATTATTATTTTGTAGTTTGTAAGGATCATTATGATTATATTAAAAAAAATCAAC
This sequence comes from Theocolax elegans, assembly GCA_026168455.1. Classification (NCBI taxonomy): domain Eukaryota; kingdom Metazoa; phylum Arthropoda; class Insecta; order Hymenoptera; family Cerocephalidae; genus Theocolax; species Theocolax elegans. Next base: position 73,869,768 of record CM047430.1, on the reverse strand, counting down.
AACAAATTCATAAATAATAAAGATATTTATTGATTATGTTGAAAGTGTGTTCCCCATGAGTGAATGGTTTTATGAGTGTATGGAAAATGGTATAATGTATATCTAGAAGTCTGATATACATATGTACTATCTTAATGAGTGAATGAGATTTATGATAAGTCTATTATTATCCAGACCTGCGAATAGGAAACATTGTTTCCTCTGCAGGATTTGCGGCGTTATAGTTAGCTATTATGTATATAATATCTATTCTGTAATCGAATAGCAAATGTTATTATGTAACTCTGGAATAAATAAATAAATAAATACAGTTGTTTTATTATATTTTGGACAGATAAAAAACATCTGGAATGTACAGAATAATTAATATTTGAATGCATCACAACCTGCTATGTAAAAATGTCAAAAGTTTTTAATTATTTATAGATATTTTTTAACATCAAGTTTTTATGTAATTTGTACTGAATAAATATTAATATATTTTGTATAGTAATATTAATCAAATCTTTACAAATTACTTGTAGTAAATTTATTAATAAAATTAGATTAATCTGTAACACTGACTCTTACTAAATAATTTGTGCATTTAAAATTTGTGCTAATAAAAGAATTAAAAAATTACCCAAAATAAGTAAAAATAACATGAAGTTTTGCATAGTTCAAAACTATATTAAAGTACATTATCAATTTACAAATACTATTTTTTTGAGTAAATTAAAGTAACTAATTATATTTGATCCAGCAAATGCTTTAAAATTTATCTTCTAATTTTTAATATTTATTTTTGAGTAGATTTAAAATCCCAAAGTCATTAAAGCATATAATCCATTATTTATGAATCATTATAATCTTGTATTTATCAATCTCAAAAGTTTCCTAACTATTATAAAAAGATGTAGTAAAGTCTTTAAATCCTCAAGAGTTTATATATTATGAGAAGTTTGTTTATAATTATTTAAAGTTATTTATAAATATAAGCGCAAAATATATCTTGCCTAGAAGCAAAAGTTTTTGATGATTTGAAATAGTTTATAATTTATGATAATCTACACTTGTCACGACTGACCCAAGGCACTGGTTGAACCGCCTGTCTCTGTGGATGTTCATCTTGCAGAGAGGCTTGTAACGCTCTAGCAAGAGCTTCATCTTCGCTAATAGTACCCTGAAGATTTCTAAAAGAATTTGAATTGTTCCCACTATTGTTTTGAGTTGATTTGCTTAAAGCAGCTAATCTTTTGAGCCTCATAGATTCTTCTCTTCCTAAACAAGAGTGATCGGTAGGATGTCTGTGCCTCAAACAATAATTCATTCCACAATCTGTACATTTAACTGGAACAATCTCTTTAATTTTGCAACCTTTTGATGAGCACTTATTGGCAAATACTTTTCTACGATCTTTTCCATAATCTGACCTACAGTCATTGTCAATGTGTAATCCTACTGCTATGTCCGGAGGATCACCTCGCTTCGAGGGTACAGGAACATTGCATAATGGACAAACAGGTACTTGAACATCTTTTTTATGCGCGCTAGGACAAGAATGTTCTGCGTACGATATGTGATCTCTGCAAAAAATTGCAGTACAAGCATCGCACTTAAGAGGTAAGAAATCCAAACGATTACAGGTCTGCTCCGAACAATGTTCCCCAAGATTTGGAAATTCCATTGTCAATTCTACACAAAGAGAAAAAAATATGTAAACAATGGATACATTTTCCACATAATTAAAAAGCAAAATGTTTCAATCAATTAAACTTACCTTATGTTTAATTTCTACAAAATATCCTACGCCATATAAAGAGGAAGAGAGTAAGTTAATGGAAGACTGAAGTCTGAACGCCACGTAAGTCTACGTGAAACTGGAAGAGAAAACACGTACTTACACGTCCTTTCAATCTTTGCGTCATGCCATGACTGAACACAATATAGGTATATATGATTATCACGCAATGACTATCATGACATGACATTGGCAGTCACAAAGTCATCGACTATAAAGCTATACAAGTACGCAGTCGTGATAATAAAAAATCAAAATATCTTTATACTATATATATATAATTTCTTTTTTAGGTTATGTACCTAAAACAAATCACAGTTGATACTTGTTTATTAAATTTGTTATAGCCATTCAGTGATAATATTTTGCATACATGTGTTATATACAATATTTACTCTGGCATATACTTAGTAAAGATCGAATCATAGAATTCGTCACGACTCACGTGTGTATACACATTACCACTGTTGGTAAAAAAGTAAACGATTCAACTATACATACACAATGCAACTATGATATTTATCTCAATATATATAACTATATAAATAAAAATAAGTATATAATAAATCTTGGAAAATAAAAATGTTAATTTACAAATAAAACAACTTTTTATTACCAATTTTTACATCGAATATATTTTTGACATTTCGTCGTGGCAAAAAATATACATACATGTACAGTGCAAAAGCTAAAGAAAAAAGAAGAGTATTTTTAATATTGTTTATTATACAATATTCGACACATATTTTATTCGTGAATATTTTGATTAAATTTGTTACGAAACGGTGGTAGGTCAAATATTCTTGTTACACCGAGTCCCATGGACGCTTGAAGAAAAAACGAAAAATTATTAATAAACATCGTGGATTATAGATTAATTATTATCGAATATGTTTTAAAAAAATAAAATAATTTACCAGCTGCAGCGAGTAACAAGGTATATTTTCCATTAGCTTTTTTCAAATTCTTTGAGTGATACGCGATGTAAATCCCGGCGCCAATGAGACCAGAACCACTTACTATTCTACAACTCATACAATCTCGATCTCTACTCGAAATAATACTAGCATTTTCTGACATGCTTTTGTTGTTCTTTGTTTTATAAAACTCGTATTTTATTCTCCACGAGTTCTACCAAAACAATTTTGTTTACTTCGATATACGATGAGGTTATGTCTACATATAACACTTTTTGTCTGCTAGAGTGCTAGACTGCTAGTATATACGTTTTACGTTATTCCTTCTTTATCGGTTAACATATATATAGGTACGTTGTGTTGGTAATGTAGAAAAAATTCTTAATAGTTCACGCTTTTTTTTCTTGCATATTTGAATTTTATACTTCATCTTAAAATAATCAAATAAGTCATAAAAAATAAGACGATAACGAAAGAAAAATTTAGTGCTCAAATTGAAAATACAGGTTTAATAATAAATATTACAATTGGCTTAGATAAATTATGTAATAGTAAAATTTATTTAAACAAAATTATATGTAAATACAAATCACTTGTGGTACGGATTTATTGTTTTTAGTTTATTAACAAAAGTTTCATCAAATATGTATATATATATAGTACTAATGTGTCGATTCCAAAAAAGAATTAGAGCAATACGCACAATATACAGTAATTAAAACCATACACTCTGTATTTTAGAATAAAAACGGAAATATTGTTAACTGCCCTACAAACTATTTACCTGAAAATATTACACATTCTAAATATAACTGTACACTTTTCCTTTGCCTTACTTTTAACAAGTTATACACTTATTGTTAGATTTTACAAAAGGTGATTCAGTGATCAGTGGGATAAAAGCTTCTCGGTAGAAATGATTCTATCTCTTTCCCTCCAAGCCATTCTCAAATTGGATCACTTCATTAACTTTTGACATTCAGTTCATTATGAAATGATCAGTGTTCAACCAAGTTACAAAAATACTTGGTCACAGCTCAAGTTAGACGATGCATCAAACTTACACTATTCAATGAGTTTCTTTGCTCTGAAGAAGCGTCTTAAGTAGAAGACTTGCCAGGTAGCCAGGGCTAACAGGCAGAGCATGGAGAATATACTGAAGTATAAAACTCGAGAATTTGTGGTCTCTGTAGTAAAGAAAAAACTTGTTAACAAAGTAGAACTTTTTTAGTGCTGTAATTAAAAAATTATTTTAAATTTTATACTTACCATTTGTATCTCTCATTTCTTCTTCACTTTTACGCATCCTAGCAAAATCTTGGACTATTGCTTCTGACAAATCTTCTAATTTTTTCAATTCAACTTCAATAGGTTTTAGCTTAGCGGCTTCACCAATCTAAAGTAAATAAATATTTAGTATGTTAAAGGCTAATTTTGTATTGTCCTAGAGCAAAATTTGAAAGCACTTAGGTTTTGCAAATATAGTTAGTTGTGTATTAATTTTTAAAATTTGTACAATACAAATTGTTGATGAGATACCTAGTTTAATTTCATACGGACATAAAAACACAAATGGCAAAGTAAAAACTATTCAAACCATGCAAAATACAACTTGCCGAACAACTTTCCAAATTATAATGAGTTATGCGTGGAAGTGACTACAATGTAACACAATTTTTTAGTGTAAAATTGTGAGTAAAATAAAAATGTAATTAAAAAACGTGTAGTTAAATTAATGTTAACAATGTAATAATCATGCTGCATAAATAAACATGAAACTAAAGTGACTTTACCGAAACCTGCTTGTCCATAAAAGCCACATAAAAAGAAATTAAGAATTTAATAATATATACATTGAATAACGGTATCTAACAATACTATAATTATAAATTATACATTTTTGGTGCAATAGATATAAATATACTTACACCCTCGTAATTCTTTGCTTCAATACCCTTCTTAACATTCAATAAAATCTCTTGTCTCTCACCTGACAGTTGACCTTAAAATAGTCAAATTGTTAGTTAACGCCTATTACTAACACGCATAGAAAAGACAAGTATAACAATTTCACTTACTAAGAACATGGCTTGTAAAGCATATTTCAAAATTATCATAAGTTTCAGTAACAAATGAGAATTTAGATAATTTTCCTTGCTGCACATTGTCCTTCTGGGCTAGGATGTGTCCCTTCGAATCTCGCGTCTAAAAAAACAAACAAACTGTGTAAGTAAAAATAGGAAAGTCAATCGTTCGCGTAAAAATGTGTAAGTATCTTAATGAAACGAGAATAAAAAATTTTATAAAAGGTAAAATCAGCTGTATGAGAACATATTGCAGGTTATCCTGCGCATAACCTAAAAAGCGAAACCGAAGTAGTGAGAAGGAAGAAAGTAAAAAAAAAGTATAATTACCACAAAATCAACTTTGTGACCAGGTACCAGGGATACTTCGTATTCACCGCTCACCAAAACGTTCGCGTGAATCTCCTCCCTCAAACACTTTTGGGTGTTCGGCTCATGATACCACATAATACATTGCGCGCGGGTAACAATTAATATCAGTCCCAAGATCGTCAAGTGTACTTTCATCGTGGATATATTTATATTTACACTTATCTATAACTAAATAAAAAATTAACAGTAATGTACTTGCACCGTCAATTTTTTTTTAACGAAAATAACTCGAGGACGTTAGGAACGTTTAACGAACATCCGTCAACATCGCGATGAGGTGGCAACCCGAACGCGAATGTATTTTCTCCTTCTATATACCGCAGACAGTACTGAACTGCTTAGCTGGCACGTCACCTCCGGATCTCTCTTTTTTCGGGGTTACCTACCGAGCACCGGTTTATTTGTCCCACGTCATTTTATACGTTGTATGTGTATATATTGTATATATGTATCTACAAATAGAGCTAATGCATACTTGCTCTATTACATATATATATATTGTATCTTAATCTTATAATTTTAATATTTTACTCTTAAAAAAACATTATCAAATACTTATTATCTTAACTTTTTTTTGAAGGAATTTTAAAATTTTAATTTTTAATTAATTAACAACTTATTGGATTTTTTTAAAAATTGTTTTTTTTAACTATCATTTACTTCTTACATTTTTAAAACATTAAACGAAAAATTATGCAATTGTGTCACCGATAAGGGTCTTGAACATTCGCGTTGTTTAACATTTCAAACTTTAAATATCGAATAATATCAACGTAAGCGTAAAATAATACAAACAAATATTTTCTTTCTTATAATTCAATACTATTCTTTTATTATTTATCTCGCGACTCGTACTCTACAACGAAGTTTAGAAAACAAAAAAAATAAACAAATATTTAACCGCGATTACCGAAATTGTTATCAAAATTGCGTGAGATCGTTATCTGTATATTGTTCAACTACGAAAAATATTGTCCTTATATGTACAGCATACATTTTTATGTATTATAATGAAAGTTATAATTATTATTATACAAAATATTTTGCACGTTTTTATCGGAGGCAACGTTGACGGAAAGGAAACATAGAGATAAAGATATATTTATGTATATAAAATAGGACAACAAGTGATTGATGTAAAAAATAAAATAAACTAAATATAAATTTAACTAACAAACTATTTAATTTTTTTAAGTATATATTTACATTGGAATCGTTCATATTGCAGCTTGTTCCAAGATATAGAATCAAAATGTTGCACTTAATTACATCGTTCTTCAATAAAAATTCATTTTTTATTCGATTTTTTTTATTCTTTTAGTAAAAAAAATTGTTTTCTTCTCCAAATAAAGCTTGTATTGCAAAAGCCAAAATTATATTTGTCATTCAGTCTCTTCTATCACGCAGGGTAATCTCTTCCTTTATTGGTTGTTCCTTTGTTATTGCCGTAGGTTGATTGCGATTCATCAAAGCAGGATTGGCGACTGCTATAATATTATCACCGCACGAGGCAATCACCTAAAAATATGAATAGTATATTTGGTTATTTAATTAATTTTATACTACAAATAAATTAAGAAGATAAGACGTGCCCTTAATATCTGTATCCTAATAAAAATATTATTGTTTATTAATTCTTTTTCTTAAGGGTAGAGTAGGGAGAGGAAATAGAAAAAAATTTTTTTGGTTTTAATTTAATGATTTAAAACTTTTGTAGCATATTTGCAGTAAAAATATAGACATTTTTTGAAAACTTCAACAAGATAGAATCGTTTTCACCAAAGTTATGCAGTTCAATGTATCAAAATTAGTGTTTGATGACAAATTCTTCTTGTGTCTAATCAATTTTTTGATTCATTCAACATATGTTTTGAATAATCTTTCAAGTAGTTGCTACAACTTTACATCATCTGTTTTTTATTCAAACCGTTTTTTGTGTAAAAAAAATTAATTTTTAATGCAAAAATAACAATGTTTCAAACAATTTTTATTCTTTAATAAATTATGCTTTTTTCTGATAAACAAAAAACTGTTTAAATAAAAAGAAGTTTATGTAAAGTTTAAACAAATAGTTGAAAGTATACTCACAATAAATGTCAAGCAAATCCAAAAATTGATGTGACGCAAGGAACATTTGGCATCGAACACTAATTTTGACACATTGAGCTGCATAACTTTGGATAAAACGATTCTAGCTTCTTGAAATTATCTAAAAATGTTTATATTTTTACCACAAAAATTACACAAAAGATTTCAATCATTTAGGTAAAAAAATTTTATTTAATCTGTAGTAAATGGACACAACATTATTATGCCAAAGTTTAGTGCACTGAAAAAATTCATATAATTAGTAAATTCAACAAAATATTTATTTTAATAGTTGTAAATGAAATATTTCTTAGTTACAAACAAATATTTCACTTTACAATTATTCAATAAAATATTTTGTTGAATTCACTAAATTTTCTGTTCGATGTGTTAATAGCCAAAAATTGAAATGATTAGACATATATAAACAAAATAAAATAAAGTTATTTGCTTTATACAAAAATGTTATATCAATTGCTTTCAGTAAAATATAAAGTTTTACAAATTTAACAAAATTATGCAAAATAATGCTCAGTTTGACAACAATAATAAACATTACATTATTAATTTAGATAAAATATTTTAGTTAATCAATTGTAACAAACAATATTAAAAATCTGTTAAAAGAATTTTTTTTGTAATTCTGTTTCATTTAAGAGGATTAAGAACATGTTTTACTGTTTTTACTGTTACCACTACAATTTAATGAAACGATTTCTGGTATATGTATATCCTGCAGAAAATAGAATACATTTAAATAATATCATGGTACAAAGTTTATGTTTATGTTTTTTGTAAACCAGAATTATTTACACAAGTGAATTTCTAGAGTGACGCATGCATATGCAAATGTCTTTACATAGGTACGGCTATAAATGAAAAATGCAATTTTCTTATATTTTTCAATGTTTTCTCGGCGACATATTGTTATATTAACTTGAAACTTTGTAAAATGATAGATAATTACATAACGGAGGGCAACTAAGTCCTGTTTTTGCGTAAATTTGTTTTTATTAATTGTTATAACTAAATTAGTTGTTTTTTCGTTTGCTATTTTGTGGCGCAAAATTTGAATTTTTAATTGAGTATGATACCCCCTTAAGGGGAGTCCGTAGAGTATAGTTGAATATATCACCACCCGAAAATTTGCGAGCAGAAGTGGCGCTGCCGTCAGATAGGCTGAGTTCATATTCGACAACAATTTTGGACAATTAAAAAAAATAGAGTTTTTACCACACAAAATCAGAGTTGAACGCCATAGCTAATGATGTAATGATTAATTACATATTACTTAGCTGATCGAAAAGTCAGTATTTTCGACGAATAGTGAGAAGTACGAAGTGACTTCGGTATGTGTTCTCAGAATTGATTCATACTTATCACTATTCGTCGAAAATACTGACTTTTCGATCAGGTAAGCAATATGTAATTAATCATTACATCAATAGCTATGGCGCTCACCTCTGGTTTTGTGTGGTAAAAACTCTATTTTCTTTAAATGTTCATAATTATTGTTGAATATGAACTCAGCCTATCTGACGGCAGCGCCACTTCTGCTCGCAAATTTTCGGGTGGCGGATTTGTGAAGCTATGAGTAATGACTGCCCCTATAAATATAGTTTTAACACAAATTTGGTACATTTTATACAATTATTATATGATTGTCCATAACTGCATAAGAATTTATTTCTAAATTCGCTTGACAGTAAAAAGAAATTTTTGTAATATATTTAAATGTTGTTAGTTTACATTCATATTATCGTTCTCCCTTATTATTCTTGATAATCTGCTGGGGGTATCAAACTCAAGTTTATCCTCCCTACCTTACCAGCCTCAAAAGTCATAGAATGTAAGTTATAATTAAAAAAAGACGATAATTTACGCAAATTGAGGAGGACAGTCCCCTTCCTTTATTAATAATCTACCTCAGTTCAAAATTTGAAGCAAAAATATCGGTTGGTTTTCGAGTAATTCCTTCCCAAAATTTATGATAACTTCGTGCAATTTGAGGTTACACGCTCGACTAATTAAAAATTTACGTAAATTAACTTCCTTTTTTGATTATAATTAATTTTATGCCATTTTCGAGGTCAATAAGGTAGGGAGGATAAAACTTGGTTTTGGCACCAGCGATTACAATTTTTTAGCATAACATCCCCTCTCAATTCATAATAACTATAGGAGAGCACTTGAATTACGAGAAATGAATGTGTTTGTAACTGTGAAAGAATTAATTACAAGAATCTATGATTCATACTTTATAAATAGTTATTACAATCTAATATAAAAGCTAGTAAGTTTTATAATTTATTTTATATATGTTTAGGCACTACCTATCGGACTGTAATTACTAAATATGAATCGCGTTGTACAAAAACGCACCTACTTCCATTTTTCAACGATTTTGAAAAAAAAAACACAAAAGCTTCGAGGCAACTCTGTCGATTGTCAGTTTTTTCATAAAACCATTGCTACTTTAGTCCTACACTGAGAGAAGTAATTCTTTGTCTCAAATACACGTATGTATTTGGAAATTAGAAAACTATTTCTTTGCTCGAAAGTCATATTTCTTAATAGTTAAGAAATGATGATTTGAATGATCAGTCGATACATCCGCGTAGGCGCTTTATAGAAAAAGAGAGGTTACGAGAACTTTTGGAGTTTACGCAAGATAGAGTAAAGAGTATACCGATACGCGGAGTTCGTCAAATGCATGCACGATTGTAAACAATACTCGCCGATCCTTCACTTTTTCCGCGAATTCGTATTTTCTATATTGCTTTCGTGCGTTAAAATAAAAACAAATATAGTGTTGTCGTTCCGCGAACGGACGATCAATGCGTATTATATTAATGTATTATCTTTTAGGAAAACGTATATCTATATTATATATTTCTTTAATAATTCTTAGTATCTTTTATTTATTATTGTTAAGTAATTAATTTACTAGATCTATTCGAAAATATAAGTATACAATCTGACACAGTCGGATAAACACATGTATCGGTATTGAAAAAAATATTTCGTACAAACAAAGAATCCATGACTTAACTATAAAGAAATATTCATTTAATTGAAAATCAAATCCCTGTGTATTTGTATTAAATGCACCGGATTTGAATTAAAGAATTACTTCTCTCAGTGTACGAAATACAATTTTTTAGTTTTCATAAAAAAAACGTGATAAATTTAGGTCTCTTTTTACACAACCATGTATGAATGTACTTTTTTAATATTTTATTATTATTATTATTATTATTACTATTTTAACATCGCTCTTTTTATGCTTCCAAACCGGTGCTAATTAACGACGGAGGTCATACGATGTCTTGGTGAAGAAAGCACGTTGTTGAAAATACATTCGCCAGTGGTGGTTGTATCAATCGACCAGGGCCGGGAATCGAACCTGGGACCTCCAAATTACGAGCCCGACGCCCTACCGACCGAGCCATCGCAGGCCTCGTTAATTTAATTATTTACTAAATGCAATTTGATGTTTTACTAACGTAACAAAAATATTTTATAATCTGTAATTGTACGTAAATAATACTATAAATTTCAACATTTGAATAAAAGAACTTCAATAACATAATCATTTGGAAAGTTAAAAATATAATATTCATAATTTAAGACGAATATTAGAAACGAAGTATTTAGATATAATTGAAGTTATACTCTCTTTGTTATTATATTTTTCTTTTGAAAGAATTGTATAATGAAAAGTTTTTTTTTGTTCTTTTTGAGTTATTTATCGTTAAATGCGCATACCTTCTAGGACCCGTGTATCTTGTTACAAATAAATAATCAATAATAGTAACTTTATTTGATCGTTATTTAAGTTTCTTAATCTTCATCTATTTGTTCTGTGTCTGTGGTAGGCCAATTTAAAAGAGTAATAAAAAATGATTGATGTTTTCTGGAATGTAATTTTGAAACTTTTTTAAATCTTGTATCTTAGATCTTTTTATTGGTGCATATCCGTCGTTATACGCAGAATCAGAAAGTAGTTCTAAAGTAAATTTTGTATGTTTACTTATTGAAAAATTATGTTAACTGCATAAAGTTGTAAGCAATAAGTGCTTCTGGCATATTTGTGCATGAAAATCGGAATGTTTTTTGCACAACTTAATAATTTAAAATTAATTATATGATTTCTTTAACAACAATAAATAATAGAGCGTTGTTGTTTAAAGCAACCTCTGTAGTTACATCGACTACAGAGTTCAAATCCATTTTTGCATAACGCAATTCGTATGTCGTGTACATCGTTTGTTAATAATTTAAAAATAATTTGTTTCACTACAGTCAAAAAGAGCGTTATAATTGATTAAATAATCTACTCAAAAAATTAGGAAACACCGTAATAAATCCTTAATTATTTACAACGAATCATCATGATATTTCTTTTAATTTTCAACCCACGCTTAAGAACCGGTATAATTACAATTATAAGGGAACCGACCGACGCGACGGCGGAGTAGGCCTCGGCCGATCACGAAAGTTAAGCAGCATTTGCTGCGTACATTACTTGGATGGGTGACTCATCAGCTTGTGCGGCAGGATTCGGGATCGGGCAGGTGTTTTTTTATACATTCCACATCGTAACCGAGAGGTTTGATATATTATGTTTCGGCGCCTTTAATACACCGGCCATCATCGGAGGAGGTTTTTTCAACAAGACATTTATCCTACTGGGTTTGACCATCTATAGGTTTTCCCTCCTCCAAGAGCAAATGCAAGGCGGTGGGAAAAAGAGGGGTGTAAATGGAAATGGAAAATAATAAAGTTGTGATTGGATACTTAAATACCCTACAAACAATTCTATATAGTTATTATTTAAGAAACATATCATGACAAGCGTAATTATATTTACCTTCAAATTGAAATCATTTTCTTTATCCATCATACACGACACATCGTCTTCCTCGTTATTCGTACGGTTTTGTACTTCCTGATGAAATGATGAACAAAAAAAAATAATGTTTCATAACGAAACGATATATAGTTTATTGATTCAAAATAAATATATAATATATTTATACGTTATGAGTCATACATGAGCCATCGAAAGTGCAGGATCATCTTGACGATCTTCTCCCTCACCATCGGGATCCGAGTCAGGAGGAAAATTATCCTCGCAGTCTTCGTCGTTGCAGTCGTCCCAGTCGTCCTCGAACGATGAGTAACATCCGTCGGAATCGTCGAGATCTTCGACCACCCCATCGAGGACTATACTGCTGTTCTCGCTACAAGATTGCCAAACTAGACTGAAATTGTTTTGTTCGATAATATCAGTAATTAACGCAGTGCGTGCGTGTGCGTGTGTGTGTGTCTGTGTCTGAATCTGTCACCGAATATTGTGTTATGATAATGAATTACTTATTACGACACAATGTTGTGGCTAGCTCGTTGTAGAAAGTTGGTGAATAATTGGGGAAACGTTACTATAACATGACAAATGTACGTTAACATTTTTGCAATAAAAAATTCTCTATCCTTCTGCGATTTGAACCTCAAATATTTTTTTCAAACATTATGCACAATTTAAGTGATAAAGTTTATAACATAATGAATGAAGTAATAAAAGCCGTCGGAGCTAAAGCTCGGAGGTTCGAATCATATATAGATATAGAGATTTTCTTCTTTTATTTTTTGATAAATTAAAATATTACTTACGTTTAAACAAGTATTTTTACACATTACTAACAAAGGGAGTACTTGACCTCCAAAAATTGATCTTATCCTAACATTGGTATGTCTTTTGTAATGTAGAAATATGAAGTAAGCCAAGTTATTCCTTGCCAATGGCATTTTAGGCCAAGTTAGATTAAGGCCAAGCTTAGCAAAGAGTTTCAGGACAAAGAACAATAAATTTTTCATATTAAATTTTGGTTAAAATTTCTTTAATTTCTTATTTTCTTTATAACTTTCCTCCAAATTTAACAATGTAAATTTTTTTCAAATGATATATGAAAATATTATTAGGTGTCGATTAACTTTTGTAAATGGGCCATTGGTAAATAATAACTTGTCTTTCTTTTTCTTATATTACAAAAGACACACAATTCCCGGAGATCAAGTAGTCAAGTATTCCTCTTGTAAGACATTTATTTGATTCCTATATTTTAAGATATATTTTAGAAGAGAATTTTTAGCGTTCTTCAAATGTTGTTACATTTTCCATGTTGTAGTAGCGACATTTCTCCCAAATATCCACTAACCTTCGTAGCCAACGTTCGAACGTTGACAAAACAATGGTGCCACACCGTTGTGGGCTATAGTAGGGGTTTTGAACGTAAGGATATGTCGTTCGTATATATACCTGGATATAGATTTGGGCTCGATTTTCGATGGCCGACGTCGTCGTTGACGTTTCCGATGACGATTACGTTGGACTTTTATCGAATTGCTGTCCGAGTCGATGGCTAGGGCACCTCGAGAGTAACTCGAACATCTCGTTCTGGTGTTGTCCCCCTAGAACATGGACGTATCTGCTACAAATGTTTTCGAAACGATTCACTCGTTCTTCTTTATCAAAGAGGTTATGGAGTTGTTCATCATTTCTTTCAAATTTTACATTTTCGAGAAGATTAGACCATTTAACAATGTTTTGAGGTTCGAAACAGCTATTTCGTAAGTCGTAACTAGTCATTTTTCATTTCTAGACTATGGGTATAATTTTGGTTATAAATATATTGTTCGTCAAACGTATAACCCTTTAGTAAATTTCGAAGAGATTAAAATAGTTATTTCCCGGATACGAAAAATTGGTATAAAGTGTAAACTAGTGCTTTGAAGCTTTTGATTACTCGGCCAAAAAACCCAAAATAAGCCCGTAGAAATATTACATTCTGCGAATTGTATATAGGCCGCGTTCAAATGATTTTTCATCGATATATTAAAAATGATTTCCTTCGGCGTATCAATTGATTTCTTTATTTTTCTTGGTTTAGGTATTTAAATTTGATTAATCGACCAGACAGGCATAACTTATCTTGTCAAACAAAAATAAGTTTAATAATATTTTTAACGGGATGACGAACTTCATACGGTTACCATCCGAGTAATTTACCGAGTGAAAAGTATTGTTTTTATGGAAATTAGTAATTTATACTAAAATACTAAAATTTAAGTAAAATTATGAAAACATTGCTCGACGTTATAATACAAATGTTCTATCTCAGTTCATAACGTCTACAATTTTTGCATCAATTTATCTCATTAACTAAACTGTAACAATAATCTTGAAATTTTGCACATTTCCATCATTCATTGTTATAAACGACGTTCTTGCGAGTTTAATGTATGTTAGATTTTGTAAAAATATTGCTCAGTCGGTCAATAATTCGAGTGGTAACATAACGAGTTTGACGTCCTCTTTTAATGCCCAAGTTATATATAAACTTCTTTAAAATTTGACTCCCTATATATATATAGTTATTATTGAACTAACCATTTTCAATTTTTTTATTTCTACTTAAGACAATTATATTTTAATTCACAACATTCTGCAATGATTGGTATAATCCGTGAATTTCTTAAATTACGAATAACTGCATTGAAAGGAAAAAAATTTTTTGGTTCGCAATTCGAAAGATACGCTCATATTTGTAAATTCCATATCCTCGTTGACAAATGAAACTACAAAATTGCTATGTGCTCTGATTAATAGTTGTGTGTCAATCCAAATTTCATGCAATATTCAAAATTTCTTTTTTTTACGAGACACTAAAACCTGGATAAAAATTGTATCATGCATGTAAGAAAGCGGAGTATATGCATTGAGAAAAATGGTATATTAAAAATTACTATATTGTTATACTAGCGTATAATAAAGATATACTTTTATTATCACAACGTTTAATAGTAATTTGTTGTTATAAATTCTAATATAAATTCCAACATATACGTATTAATATTTACTATAAAATATAGTAAAAATTGTGATAATCCAAATATATATGTAATAATTTTTAATATACTAATTATCTCATAGTGGAAACTGTTTTAAACTCTTTGTTGCACGGCGAATCATTATGTAAATATAGGTAGGTGTACCTTTTTTCAAGGGAAATTTTGATAAAATCGTGGGTCAAAGTTTTCTCATTCATGGTTCGACCGACTTCAATGAAATATTGAGATATAATTAAATAGAGAGGTAGATCGTTATGTCTCTTAGAATTAGAATATAAATTTAAAACTTTAAAATGTTATTATGTTTTGTTTATGATTATAAAGATAAAATACATCTGTGTAAATATCTGAAACGTATTTATGATAATGGTAACACTCCTAGTAGAAATCAAGCGTTTTAAGTTTAGGTGAAACTATTTTTTGGCCATAATCGTATTATTTTTGGTCACTTTTTGGCCGAAAAACCGTTTCATAAATGCTTTGATTTCTACTAGGGAAGTATTACTTTTTTAGGTGGCATACTCCGAGCAATAATTCAAATTTCCCGAGGTTTAAATTATAGCGACTGAGGGGTATAGATATAATTTATAAAAGAATTGTAATAGTTTACATTAAGAGAATGATAAAGTCAATTTTTACCGACCGTGGAATCAACAGAAACGAAAAAATTATTTTAGTTAAATAAATATTGTAAACTATAGAAAAACGAAGACATCATCGTACCATAGTCTACTTTTATTATCTCTACCTTATCAACCGAGTTAAACAAACAATTATAAAAATATTTTTATAAACAAACAATCGACCTCTCTGCAACAATTCAGTTTAAAATTCGATCGTACAGTATAAAAGTATAAAAAATCAGTAACTCTTCTCGGAAAACCTATTGTTATATTTAAGTATCAAATTTTGCAACAAGGTGAATTTGTTTGGCAGCATAAAAATAAAAAAATTCACGAGTTTAAATGAATTTAAAGAATATCAAGATTCGCAGCATCATCAATTAGAATTTTATATTAACTTTGAAGGAACCACGCACAATATATGGGATTCGATAGAGCCATCAAATAGTTTGAAAATTTAGTATTTGCAGTTTATGTCCAAAAATCCATATAGTCAAAAATTCTATAGTTCATATAATTTGAAATATTAAAAGTCGAAGGAAGGTCATCTCCGAGTACGGTCAAAATTGTTACGGTGACGGTGAGTTAGTTGTCAGATAAAATTAGAAAAATCACAAATTTTTGGTCTAAGATGCTGTAACTTGGTCTTTTTTATGAACCTCGGGTTCAGGTCAATGGTCAGCTGAACGTCAAAATATTATTATCTATTATTTATTATATTATTATCTTAAGGCTATTGGGTACTAAAATTTTGACGATTCATTCTCTATTACAGATTTTAATCTCGAAACAACTTTATAATTAGTAGCTTTTTTAACTTAAAAATTTACAAGTATTTATTTTATTATATTTTTCTTATAAATGTTTATATATAGTTAATATAATTTTTATTCAAGTTGCATCAAATTCATTTTATATTTGCAGTGTCCTCAATACAATATTATTAAAGTAAAAAAAATATATATATATATATTTTAATATTAATATGAATGGCTAGAAAATAATTAAAAATCAATAATATTAAAAGTGTTAAAAGCTGAAAAGTTTAATTAGTAAGGAATTCAAAAATTACAAAATACTAAATTTTCAGACAATTTGGTGGCTGCGTGAAATTCCATGCTCTGTGTGCATTGAGTTTTTCAAAGTGTGTACAGGGACAAATTTTTTTTATCAAAGTCTACATCTTGAGAAAGAACAACATTAAAGCTGTAAACAATCGTCGATTGTCTAATTTATCGTTATGCAGGCGTCGAAAATTTAAAATAATATCTTCTTTCGTGGGAATGCCAAACAAATAGTTTAACAACAACGATTAACAAAAAAGAAAAACAAACCAACAAACAAACAAAGTAAGATAAAGAGAGAAAGATACACTGAGAAAAAAGTTGTACATTAAAAATTGTTATTACATTGTTCTATAGTAAAACGTGTATAAAATACTCGGATTATCATAATTTTTCTCCATCGGTCACGAAAATCACCCCTGGCTCCTAGAGTATTAAAAGACCGGGAAGTCGAAATATCGGCTGGTGCAGTGATACGAACTTCGAATATAGTTGATACGTGATACGTGATACAAGCCATCAATTTGAACAAGTTTAAGGTGGTTCTTGCCTTACATATAAATACGTTTTTCAAAGTAATCATTATTTTTAGTTTTATCAACATTATATATCAAATGAAGGTACAAATGAAAATTAATACTTAATGTAAAAAAGAGTAATAATTTTTTTATAAATAAATTCGAATCGCGGTTGCGCTGATATCGCTATCGTATCAAAATTTCATGACAAAGTATACTGAAAAATATTTTGTTTCTCAACCAAATCGAACGCATTTGGGCTCAATTCGTCTTAACACATTTCTAAGTTGTCGATAAAACCGATAGAGTAATTGGAATTACTTATAAAGCGTATTTTAAATGTTTACTAAATAAATTTTCACAAAATTTGATATTCCAATTTATTTCAGTAAATAATTGTCATTTACGATTTATCAGTAATTTTAATTACTCAGGTCGCATTGACAACTACCAATGAAATTAATTAAGGAAGAAAATGAGCCGAAATGCATTGATTTGGTTAAGAAAGAAAAAAGATTCGAGTAGTTTGTCATGAACCTTTATATGGTAGCGATATGGTATAACGCAACCGCGATACGAATTTATTTATAAAAATTATTACTTCTTTTATAAACTGTTGATTCTTCCGTTTGCACCTTTATTTAATATACAATAATGTTGATAAAACTTTTAATATAACTTCTATATAGAAGGCAAGGGCCGATTCCATTTCTAAAATCTCGGTCCTCTAAAGATTAATTCATATGAATTCGTATCAACAATGTTAACGTACGGGGGTTGTTATAAGTATTTTTTGCTTATTTTTCGTAATTTTGTCCGGTTAATTTTTAATGTTGTTTTGACTGTTGTGTTAGGCTTCGTTATATATTTGGGAATGAGTGCTTAATTTTGACTGTAACACTGAAATAACTGAAATTATAACGATTATATATAGTAAAAATAATGATAATCCGAGTATACATGTATTAACGGTGCCACAACAATATGCAACCAGTTTTAATATACAAGATTCTTCTGAGCCGAGAGAGAGAGAGAGAGTACTAAATAAGGAACGAAAGACCCAACACCCGGTTGCATGAAACAATCGTACGAACAAAGGATCGAAAATAAAGTATCTCGACCCTGCATACTTGACCTTTTGATAGAGCGATATTTTCCTCGTCGTGCCGATCTACACATATGTACAATTACCCGGTGGTTAGTATAACGTGCGGTGTTGCTTATATACACATATAGATACACGAGCGGGCAGGACGCTGGTGGCGAGGGTACAGATGTATATACAGAGGCATACACGCGGGGAGGCGGGGAGGCGACGCACTTGCGTTTTTGTGTGTTAATTGTAGATGTATATTAGTGCGATGTTAAATTAGGTACTACGGCCTCGTGTGTTTAGCTTATCCCGTAGGATCGGGCTAACCTGGTGCTGCGTCGATTCTGCGGGATTCTCCCTGTTGCCGGCAACAGAGTCATCCTCGCAGCGCAGCTCGAGCTTACGTCTCTTGACTGCTGCCTCGATACCTCCAGTACTCGAACTCGTCAAGATCGATGGCTCCTCGCCACCCGACAGTTCACCCTCGCCGTTCTCCCTCGACGATCTCAACCTTCCCGATCCAGCGTTCGACCTTTAACATTATCATTTATTTCACCGGTACACATATATTATAATTTTACCTATACTCCTCCTCATACTCCTTCTTTTTATTCCTCTTCATATTCATCCTATCTCTTCGGTTTTCCTTTCATTTTTCTTATGCGGATTACGGAGATTTTTAACCTCCAGGCCGCCGAGATTTTTCGCGATCGTTGTCAAACTCATACTTTGTACAAAATTTACATACTAAACTTTCAAAAATATCTAGTGATAAGTGGCCAACATTGGCTGCCTGGAGGTTCACGTTCACGGGGTATGTAGATCCCTAGTAAGAGATATACATTACGTCTTTTTACATCAACGGTGTACTTCGTCCAACAAAAACGGTATACGTAGCGCGATCTTGCATTTTCTTTCAAAATATAGAATTTTAATCTTATCTAATTATTTTTATAAATAAATCAACCACATTTTTATAAATGCTGCACCGAATGAAGCTTCTTTTTTCAACTATACCGTCACATACCCAATTGTTGATCATGAACCAATTTCTGATCAGTGTATTATTTCAATAAAATAATAAGATTTACATAAATCTAAACGTTGCTACGCACAATTTGTAGGTTAAACAATCAATAATTGTTTAGTAGACTTAAATAGAAAGTGGTATATGTACCGAAAATTTACTGATCAGAAATTGGTACTTCCCGCTTTTTTTTCTTAGATTGTTGCTTACTTTAAAAATAGCACCTATTTTATTTTTCTGAGATGGCTAAAAGGAAGTTTAATACTTATACTTTATGTATCCGTCTAAATATATACAATTATTAGCTTTTTTAACATAAAATTATTCTATGAACGTACAGATTTACCTTAATTGATCAACAATTGGGTATGTGACGGTATATGGGCTATTTCACGTCAAGTGGTACGATGAAAATTTTAAATCGCTCCAAAATTTGAAAACAGGCTGGAAATATCTTTCAGAAGATAGAAAAAAATTTTTAGGTGTTAAAAATAATTTGCCTGAGAGATATTCCACCATAAAAAATGGAAATTTTTCAATTTTTTAGAAAAATTTCTATTTTCAAAGCCATTTATCTCAAAATCTATTCATTTTTTTGAAAAAACATTACAAACAACTTTTGTTCAAAATAATCTTTAGAACTTATCTACTTGGGTTACAATTCTTAATTTTAAAATCTCGAAGAGATAGAACGCCCGGAAATATTGAATATCAAAAAAAGGCGACCACGCCACAATCGATTTTGATCTAACACCGCTCAAAAGATCACATTTTTCGAGAGCTTTCGAATGGCGGTGGTTAGATTATTGGCCAAGACCGCTGGTGTAAGTTATACCCCATAAACCTCATAAAATCACTAATTTTCACGTATTTTAGGGCATAACTTACACCAGCGGTCTTGGCCAATAATCTAACCACCGCCATTCGAAAGCTCTCAAAAAATGTGATCTTTTGAGCGGTGTTAGATCAAAATCGATTGTGGCGTGGTCGCCTTTTTTTGATATTCAATATTTCCGGGGGTTCTATCTCTTCGAGATTTTAAAATTAAGAATTGCAACCCAGGTAGATAAGTTCTAAAGATTATTTTGAACAAAAGTTGTTTATAATGTTTTTTCAAAAAAATCAATAGATTTTGAGATAAATGGCTTTGAAAATAGAAATTTTTCTAAAAAATTAAAAAATTTCCATTTTTCATGGTGGAATAACTCTTAGGCAAATTATTTTTAACACCTAAAAATTTTTTTCTATCTTCTGGAAGATATTTCTAGCCTGTTTTCAAATTTTGGAGCGATTTAAAATTTTCATCGTACCACTTGACGTGAAATAGCCCATATATAAAGGTATATTACCGATAGTAAAAACGGTCATTTCCATATAATTTATTAAAAATTAATTATTTCGTAATACTGGATCTATCACGGTATTAGTTTTCACTTCCATAGTATTTGGGGTTTTTGTTTCAGATTTTCAATGCTATTAGATTATTTAAATTTTCATGAAATTGTAAGTGTACGTTTCTGCAATTTAGATACGTCTCATCCCGTTAAAATGGACCATGCTCAATTGTTATCGATCGAGTGGATTTAGAGATTAATCAGTATGGTTTATCATTGTGGTTTCTCACTGTCTTCAATTTCTCTCAAACGAAAATATTGACGCATCAAAAATGATATTCAAATAGAAATGTCGAATCATAAGAGGATGCCGAATTACAGGCAATACAACTTTTTTCTTTTCGTTTTCTTCGATGAATACGTAAATTTTCTAAATTATGACATCGCACCATCAAAAATTTATGTAGCACATAAAATGTAGATATACATTTGTAAAATAGCGATTAAACAAAAGTGACTGCACGAAACGAAATGTCTACTCAATATTTACCGACCGAGTCAAAAGGGATGAAAATATGATTCTGGTGAAATAAATAAAGAAAATTGTGGAAAATAAAGACATGATTGCCTTTCCTTTGACTATTATCTACCACTATGTCAAATTTCAAACAAAAATAATGTTGCGTTACAAAATGGCATTGGAAGGAAATTTGATTCTTTGTCTGCTTCAAATGTTGCAAATCTGATGAATTTCGCGAAATAAGTTATCACTTAACAAGATATACTATTTTATACAAATTCAAATACAGAAAATACGCGGTCATTCTATACAAAGTTGAAAGTTTGAAAAATAATGTATATTTCCGGTGCGAACGTTTTGGGGTAGGTACAGCTGAGAATATACGAGTGAAACTGCATAGAAAATTAACGATTTTTTCATTTCGATCGGTAACAATCAGATGTAACACCGCCTTAGGAGTCACATTTCTTTCAAATATCATACGTTTAGATGCGTCAATCTTTTTATTTGTTATTTAGTACAGTAGATAGTAACGATGTCTTGATTTACCTAATTTACATCATGTCATGTAAATTATCTAATTGTAAGTAAAATAACTTTTTCGTTTCCATTAGCTCGGTCGGTAACAATTGAAACAATACATTTTGTTAAATTAAAAAAGTGAATGAAAATGGATGAGGAAACATGGGAGAGCAACTAATGAAGCACAAAACTTAATAACCAACAGTTGCTCAGTAATATTTTTGTATCTTGAAATATGAGTGCATAAACGTTAGCTCAAAAATCATATTTATATCTGAAATAAATCATATAAATCATTAAAAAGAAATGCAAAAACCCGACGGAAAGGACTTTTTTTAATAAATTATTCTCTTTATCCGTAAAATAAGTAAACGAATAACTAAACTTAAAGGTGCAATATCTTCACGAAGAAAACTGATATTATGTTTACTACGATCGACTATTTGAATAGGGCCTATTTTATCATTACGTAAGATGTTCCGCGATTTTGATTTATTAACATACACTTAAGACTGTAATTATGAAATACGAATGAATTCAAATAATTAATCCAGGTGATTCGTTGATTCCCGTAAAAAATTTTTCCTATTTCCGGCCGTTCCCTCAAGGAGTAACTAGAGAAAAATCCAGGAAATAAAGTTAAATCTATTATTTAAAAAGGAATTGGAATCGATGAAACAAAGTGGTAAAATGGCGGACTATCAAATGACAATTAAAGCTTGAAAATGAGTGGTGCGCGTTACAAAAGACTATCTATCTACCTTATCGACGGCCCGTATTAATCGAAAAATTAATCTTTCCAGATGGATGAACAAAAGTAGGTATATAAAGATCCGACGTAAAAAGGAAACGGCTGATAGCTCCTTGTGATACGTATTAAGTGACGATACACTAAAAATTCATTCAGGATGCGGGAGGGAGGGAGGTAAAAAAAGTTTCGATCGATTGTTGGAGATAATAAAACAAGACGGCGAGTGGAGATAAAAATAAGTGTCTCAAGGTAAGGTAGGAATCTATAGGTTATTTTAAAAACACCCGAGAGAATCCCCGTGGGTGCGAAAAGAATAAGGATGGTTTTTCGCGTACTCACGAGGAATGCACAAGACCCTTGATGTGGTAGTGTCCGGAGTCACGGACGACTCGTCGAGCCAAGGGAAAGAGCTCGTCCCTCCTGGTCAAGAGGGCCGGAACGAATCGACAGATCTGGGCGGCAGCCTCGTTCACCGACACCTCGTGCAAGGTCAACGGCTTCTCGGGCTTACGCTTGCAGTCGAATCTCCCGTATATGGCAGCGAACTTCCTGATCTCTTCCATTCGCCTGGGATCGGTCTCCGGCATCGCCATCACCATCTTAACCAACATTAACCGATTAGTCCTGCTATACCAACTTATCAACTTATCGATCGAGATACACACACTCGCACACTCGCACACTTTCGCGAGATCGAGCCCACCATCCTCTATATACTTTTCTTTTACCATTTCCCATTAGAGGTTTCTTCGGTTTTTACTTTTATTTTTACCCCTCTTTGGAATTTTGATGGGATTTGAACGGTGATACTTTACGATATCCGAGGGAGTCCGCGATCTACGATCGATCGATTTACACCCAAATATTTTTTAATTTATCGTTAATCGTTACCCTCGTGAGGTTTAAACCATTTCTGGAACTTTTTTTCGATCAAAACTGGCGATTCGATCCAATGAAAGCATACATTCAATGAATTCGTAATTAAGGGACAACAAAATCGTTTCATCTAACCTCAACACGCTCGTTTTCTACTATACGGTATCTACGAACGCAAAGATTCGATACCCATTTCCTATACGAAATAAAAAACACTTTAAACTTATAAAGACATGATTGCCTTTCCTTTGACTATTATCTACCACTATGTCAAATTTCAAACAAAAATAATGTTGCGTTACAAAATGGCATTGGAAGGAAATTTGATTCTTTGTCTGCTTCAAATGTTGCAAATCTGATGAATTTCGCGAAATAAGTTATCACTTAACAAGATATACTATTTTATACAAATTCAAATACAGAAAATACGCGGTCATTCTATACAAAGTTGAAAGTTTGAAAAATAATGTATATTTCCGGTGCGAACGTTTTGGGGTAGGTACAGCTGAGAATATACGAGTGAAACTGCATAGAAAATTAACGATTTTTTCATTTCGATCGGTAACAATCAGATGTAACACCGCCTTAGGAGTCACATTTCTTTCAAATATCATACGTTTAGATGCGTCAATCTTTTTATTTGTTATTTAGTACAGTAGATAGTAACGATGTCTTGATTTACCTAATTTACATCATGTCATGTAAATTATCTAATTGTAAGTAAAATAACTTTTTCGTTTCCATTAGCTCGGTCGGTAACAATTGAAACAATACATTTTGTTAAATTAAAAAAGTGAATGAAAATGGATGAGGAAACATGGGAGAGCAACTAATGAAGCACAAAACTTAATAACCAACAGTTGCTCAGTAATATTTTTGTATCTTGAAATATGAGTGCATAAACGTTAGCTCAAAAATCATATTTATATCTGAAATAAATCATATAAATCATTAAAAAGAAATGCAAAAACCCGACGGAAAGGACTTTTTTTAATAAATTATTCTCTTTATCCGTAAAATAAGTAAACGAATAACTAAACTTAAAGGTGCAATATCTTCACGAAGAAAACTGATATTATGTTTACTACGATCGACTATTTGAATAGGGCCTATTTTATCATTACGTAAGATGTTCCGCGATTTTGATTTATTAACATACACTTAAGACTGTAATTATGAAATACGAATGAATTCAAATAATTAATCCAGGTGATTCGTTGATTCCCGTAAAAAATTTTTCCTATTTCCGGCCGTTCCCTCAAGGAGTAACTAGAGAAAAATCCAGGAAATAAAGTTAAATCTATTATTTAAAAAGGAATTGGAATCGATGAAACAAAGTGGTAAAATGGCGGACTATCAAATGACAATTAAAGCTTGAAAATGAGTGGTGCGCGTTACAAAAGACTATCTATCTACCTTATCGACGGCCCGTATTAATCGAAAAATTAATCTTTCCAGATGGATGAACAAAAGTAGGTATATAAAGATCCGACGTAAAAGGAAACGGCTGATAGCTCCTTGTGATACGTATTAAGTGACGATACACTAAAAATTCATTCAGGATGCGGGAGGGAGGGAGGTAAAAAAAGTTTCGATCGATTGTTGGAGATAATAAAACAAGACGGCGAGTGGAGATAAAAATAAGTGTCTCAAGGTAAGGTAGGAATCTATAGGTTATTTTAAAAACACCCGAGAGAATCCCCGTGGGTGCGAAAAGAATAAGGATGGTTTTTCGCGTACTCACGAGGAATGCACAAGACCCTTGATGTGGTAGTGTCCGGAGTCACGGACGACTCGTCGAGCCAAGGGAAAGAGCTCGTCCCTCCTGGTCAAGAGGGCCGGAACGAATCGACAGATCTGGGCGGCAGCCTCGTTCACCGACACCTCGTGCAAGGTCAACGGCTTCTCGGGCTTACGCTTGCAGTCGAATCTCCCGTATATGGCAGCGAACTTCCTGATCTCTTCCATTCGCCTGGGATCGGTCTCCGGCATCGCCATCACCATCTTAACCAACATTAACCGATTAGTCCTGCTATACCAACTTATCAACTTATCGATCGAGATACACACACTCGCACACTCGCACACTTCGCGAGATCGAGCCCACCATCCTCTATATACTTTTCTTTTACCATTTCCCATTAGAGGTTTCTTCGGTTTTTACTTTTATTTTTACCCCTCTTTGGAATTTTGATGGGATTTGAACGGTGATACTTTACGATATCCGAGGGAGTCCGCGATCTACGATCGATCGATTTACACCCAAATATTTTTTAATTTATCGTTAATCGTTACCCTCGTGAGGTTTAAACCATTTCTGGAACTTTTTTTCGATCAAAACTGGCGATTCGATCCAATGAAAGCATACATTCAATGAATTCGTAATTAAGGGACAACAAAATCGTTTCATCTAACCTCAACACGCTCGTTTTCTACTATACGGTATCTACGAACGCAAAGATTCGATACCCATTTCCTATACGAAATAAAAAAACACTTTAAACTTATATATCCATTATTTGACACAGGCCTCTCAGGTGTCCAGGCACCTCAACCACCACGATCGATCGATCGAACATCGCGTTAAATTGTTGGTTAAAAATCTCATAAAGAAATAGGAAAAATGAATATAGAGGTAGAAAACAATAAATAAAAGGTCTTTGATATTGCCCTCGTAAATCTGAAGAAGAGAAGATTTTTTCGATCTCGGTGAAGTAGGTTGGAAGGAGAGGATGGCGGCCGATCCCGAAGCATCCTCGAGGAATGCAATTAAAAAAAAGAAGAAAGAGAGAGCGAGATAGAAAGAGAGAGAAAGAGAGAATATAAAAGGGGAACCTCGAGGTTCTTGCACATCTTCTTCTTGATGCCGCTCTGTGGCTTCGGGTTTAGAGGCCTGAGAGTCGCCGCGAGCCTTTCAGCAGCCTCGGCAAGACGTTGGACTTGAGACTCGAGTAATATCGGTGTCGTTTGTAGACCCGTCGTTGGGCTTTGCGGACCAGTCATCATCGTTGAATTACTGTTCGGACTCGGTGTCGTGCCTTGGCTACCGCATGAGCTCGATTCGTAATTCGCGACCTGGAAAAGTTTTTCCTATACGAAACTCTTTGTCGACAATGTTTCTTCCGTCAATCGTCTCATCCGACTCGTATTGTTATTTTGGGATTTATCCGTGGATTTCGTGTTGTTAGAACCCAGGTGTTAGTAAGAGAAAAGAAAATTATTGGCGAAAAATTGCATAGATACGTTTAATCCCAGGATTTATCGAAACCTTTACCAACATCCCTGGTAGATTATTCATTCATGTAGCATCAACATGGATCTATGGAATTTAATATTGTGTCGGATAGATTTGTGTGATGGACGTTTATAGTCTAAATCGTAAAACTCTGATTACACCGAGAGAAAAGTCTGATAATAAATATGAGTAGAAAAATTACCATTAATGACGTAATATAAGTTTACCAGCATCGACACGAGTATGTTCTAAAATTATGGCAATTTTTACTGTGATTGGTAGTAAATTTTTGGGTTCACACAAGTCTATCCTGTTTTTACCATGAAATATTATATCACTGATCTTTATTATCATATTTTTATCCGCGTAGTCTTTTTATTGTAGAAAAATATAATCACCTTTCCAATTTTTTGGTATTGTAACCATTTTATACACTTGAAAGTAGGATACACTATACAGTTATATTTCATTAACCTGTTAATGCTATACATAACGTTACAAACTTTTTTATACAACTACTTTTAGTAAAGCTAAAATTCAAACTTCAAATTATTCAAAAGAAAATTTAAAAAATAAGTATTCACTCGAAATATTCAAATATGCATAATATGTTATTAATTTAGGTTTAATAAAACCCAAGAAATGACAATTTTTAAAAAGGTATATCACGAGTAAGTGGTAATAAAATTTAATTGTATTATAAAGTTGTATATTTATCGGTCTACCCGAACTGAATCTAATTTTACATTAGAGAAGAATGGTTGTACTCTTCAACGATTATGGCTAGTGGAATTTCCCTGGCTAAAATTTCATTATTATATTATTTTTAAGATTGTACTATTTGTCCTTGTCACGCCGTGTCTCGATATACCTTGGCACCTATGTCTTTTTTTTCTCCCATCGCCTCCCGTTTGCCCGAGGTGCAGTAAAATATTCTGTATAGATGTTCACAGGACACATTACCACTGAATGTTCCACACCACCCGGTGACGTTGGAGAGTCCATCCACATGCTGCTTAACTTTCGTAGGACCGTTGCACTCCGCCTCCGCGTAGGTTGATTTCATATTACATCTAAAATCGTGGCGATGCGATATATTGGATAACGATACTACCTCACGGATTTAGTGCCATGACAGTATGCCAATATGTTGTGGAAGTACCGGTGTGGACAATCGTCCCATGATAGTACATATCTTCCGTTGGCGATGACAAATCTGAATTGACCAAAATTATTTGGCATGACTGAGGATGTTGGTTGTTGAAACGTTGGAGTAACGTGATCAACATTCAACCTTTGTTGGATCGTATATAAGTAATCTATAATTAATGTATAATTTTTCCTCGATCGCGCTACACAGATCAATCCCGTTTTAGAGAATTATTTATGGATATATCTTTCCACAGGAAGCCACGACAGGCTATCCATGAATGTATCTACCAGGGAGAATTTACGCCGCAAAAACGTCTGCACGTAAAAGTAAAAGGTGTATACGTATGTATGGTAAGATTAAACATTAGTGTATGGTTAAAATCGAGGTGCAATTGTTAATCTCGAAGAGGAGAGTGTACACATATGTGGGTGTGGGTATGTGTATACGAACCTGGACGATCCCCGGGCTATGAGAGACCGGATGAGTCGGAGTTGGTGCACTGTTGGCTGGCTCGGGAAGGAAAGTTGCGGGTGGCGGTGGGGTAAGACTCTTCGGTTGTTGTACCGGGCAACAACCAGGTGAGAATTGGGTATGAATAACCGGGCTAGCGGCGAGACAGCTGCCGAGACTCGGAGGTGTGGCTCCACTCGAGGCCGCGTGGATCTTGCCCGTCGCGCTTTGCGAGGCGATCGAGCTGAGAGCCGCGGCTCCCGTCACCGCCGATTGTACTTGGCCAGGCTGCCTCGTCGTCGTTGTCGTTGTCGTCGACGTCGTCGTCGTTGGGCTGTAGCTACCGAAACCGGTGAACACCACTGGTGTTGTTATCGTGGGTGTTTTACTACCTCCTGGTGGTGCGACCACGGGACTCTGAAACATCCCTGTTCCGTCGATCGTTAGACATTTATATATACGTATATATACTTCCACCTTTCTTTTATCTATTTACATCCATTACCTTATCGCTATATATTTCGTTAATCCCATAGAAAATAAATACATTCGTTTTTATTAAGTTTATTCGATTATTATAGCATTCTTGGATTACTTATATTTTCCAAGTATTTATTGTAATATTTTTTCTTCATCGTGGAGGAAGCTTTGTAATAGTCAAATTTCTCAATTGGCTAAAAACATGCTACAAGTACTTATGTTTCGACATGACTAGAGTCCAAATCGTGTGTTTTTAGAAAATGTCCGTGCGTATGTGTGAGTGGTTTTGTGCGTATACCAGCATATTAGTGAAACTACTCGGTCACTATCGCTGGACTTAGGCATCAAGTTTTCTTTTTCAATTTTCGATTTTTAAAAGATTTGCAAATTGTGGAGAGTAAAAAAATCATTGCCCTCGATTTCGATTATTCAAAATATCTCTATACCGATATTGATTGATGCACTAATCGTTCGAAAATTTTAAATAACCCAATAACCACTAGTTTTTGATAAAGAAAATAAAAATAAAAAAATGGCGTTTTCAATGGCAAACACTTTCGGGCGTAAAAAGTTTACAATCCATTTGAAATTTTGAGAAAAGATAGTCTTTATGGTAACAACGATTTGTAAATTTTTTCAACTAAAAATATTTGTAGTTAATGAGCTGAGCATTACAAATGAAATTTTTGTTAATGAAATTTGATGTTCTGAAATTAATCGGTCAACATGGTAGAAATAAATCGTGGCAATAGGATATAATAGAAGTTATCTAAAAATTTTTTAGAATATATCATCGAGTGATTTTCAGAAAAAAAGTATAATATAAAACGTTGTTTTCAAAAACATCCTTTCTAAGAATAATTTATGTAGCATTTTTCAACGCTATAGGTGCAGACGAAATAATTATAAATAATAAATTTCATATTAGATTAATATATTACATATATTGAAGCGATTTATTCTTTTTGAGGAATTAGGTGACAATGAATAGACAGCAGTTTTATTTCTTAAGATGTGTATTGTACGTGCTTCTTGGTATATTATATTTATCGCGTACGAATTGTCCCGTTTCGTTTAGTACATGTGTTAATTACGGCTATACGTTGGTTTTTCAAGTTT
Source organism: Theocolax elegans (assembly GCA_026168455.1). Taxonomy (NCBI): domain Eukaryota; kingdom Metazoa; phylum Arthropoda; class Insecta; order Hymenoptera; family Cerocephalidae; genus Theocolax; species Theocolax elegans. The sequence continues at coordinate 73,839,848 of CM047430.1, read as the reverse complement.
TAACGTTGTTATGGTGGTTGGTGAAATGTTGGACAACGTTACAACAACTTTTGAGCAAACTTGAAAATGCTATTATAAAATGCATGTATTATATTTATATAAAAATTAAATAAATTTTTTTGAAAAGAAAAATTTTTAATCTGACAATTGAACCTTTGATCTTTAACTCCAAAGATTTGATGATGATTACTAGGAAATTTCTTTATTTTCAATAAGTTCTAACTTTACACGTGTGAAGAAATATTTTCAAACGTTTCTAAGACGCTTATTCAATTTTAAAAGGAGAATTTTCAAGGTTCCTGAAATGTTGTTACAACGTTGTCTTCCGCCCATCACGGCAAGTTATACAAAAGTGTTACTGGACATTTGCCTCATTGCAGCAATGTTTCTCCAACTATTCAGCAATGTTCATAACAACGTTTCCACAATATTTGTTACTACTATATGGAGAGAAAAATTTTTAGTAAATTTTACTAAACTTTCATGAACACGGCAATAGACTGACAAAATGCAAAAATTACTGACCTTTCAGTAAAAATTAGTAGGCTTCCATTAAAAATAGATAGAAAGTTGAGTAAAATTTAATAAACAGTGCAGTAATTTTTTAGATTTTGTCAGTCTGTTACCGCGTTAGTGAAAGTGATTAAAAATTTACAGGAATTTTTGTAACTGAAACTTTGCTCTCCGTGTAGGGTAGTCTACTTGTTACGACAATTCGATCTCTTACATCGAATTTTAATATGAGTCTTAATACTTTTTTTCTCCATATGTTATTATATATTTGAAGTGCTTAATTTTTCATATTTATTAGTTCTTGGAAGTATACCCTCTCGGAACTGCAAAATTATTTCGAAAAATACTTAATTTTTGAAATGTTATGAATATAAGAGTAATCGGGTATAGTAACGCGAGTTTGAGTAAAGAGATGAGTTGACACAACCAAATCTATTCTGCAAAATTCGAATAATTGTATATAATTTACGTATACATACAAAACTACCAGATTTCGAAATAGATATAAGGTACACTTTATTTGCTAACTTTGAAAATGAATGAAGACTGAGAAGAAGAAAAAAAACTCGTTACGAATTAGTAATACAAAGAACAGAAAATGGACTTTGTGGCGTACGTTCAAGTGCCCCATATAAATCAATTTATATTTAATGTTAATTTTTGTATCGATCTAAAGGAGGCCAAAGGTAGGAAAAAAAAGAAAATTTTCGAAAAATTTTGCTTTTTATTAAGTGACATTTCGTTAGCTTTCTACACTCAATTATTGATGATTAATTAATAAAAGAGTATAACGGTATGTGAAAAAATAAGAGAAAAGCTGCGCCTTCGTTTATCGATAATCTAACTGTGTGCTGATTTTTAGATTAAAATATTATTGCGTTTTCGAGAAAAGTCTTACCAAAAATATCAAATCTTTTCACCTTGTTGAGGTTAGGTTCCGATTTTTGGTAAGACTTTTCTCGAAAACGCAATAATATTTCAATTTCAAATTCAGCACATAAGTAGATTATTGACAAACGAAGGCGCCTCTTCCCTTATTTTTTCACATACTGTATTATTTACAAATTTATTACTAATAATCGCGATTGCCGATAAGGTAGGGAGGATAACTCGTTAACATTTAATAAAATATGGAGAGCGTCAGGAATCAAAGTACAAATTAATTTAAATGTTTCATTTACTAATTTTAAAATTATCCTTTATTAGTATAGTCGATTAGCGAATGTCAGTTATCACTGCAGAATTTTGTAAGCGTTTAGGAAAATTACGTAGATACAAATACTCAAAAGCCATTCGATGACAACTCTCAGCATATTGTCTATACTACTCAGGTTGCAGTAAGTAATATTTATAAAAATACAATTTAATTTAATACAATAATGTTCAAATAAATTATAGTATATTTGTTATAATTAAATGCATGAGTTAAATTAAATGAAGCTGTTGAAAATACTTCTTGAATTTTATTATATACTATATGGCACTAATTTATCCAACACATTACGATTATATTTAGAGCTGAATATTTTCCCTCTTCGCGTGTAAATGAGATGCAAACCCAGTGAATAAGATAAAAGTAAATGTAATTACCTGGGTTCGTAAGCCACTCCTGAAGGGCTTTTTGTAACCGACGAACGTGAAGGGGTTTACTGGCCATACCGACTAAGGCCATGATTTCTAAAAATTCTTCTTCTCCAGCGTCACAGAGCTGTTGAACGTCGTCGCCACCTATTCAATTACAATTATCTCGTATTAATACATTTTATCTATCGTCTTGTTTTTATACTTAAATATAAATTCTTCGCCCGTTTAACGGCTCTACATTCTCGTATGTGAAAAAAATTATTATTCCTGTGATCTATCAATCGTTTACATGGATATTTATCGTTTTTCTTTTTCAAATTACTCAAACATTTAATTCGCGTTCGATCGAGACACGAAAATAAAGATTATAGCTGAACCATTTATATTCGGCGAATTATCTGTGCAATAACGTAAAAAAATGTGTAACAGTCGTTATAATTAGAAGATATTAAAAAGTTTAGACGAAATTTTTACTATTCGGTTATATAACGACCGATCGTACGCGCAACTTTCAAATTTAAGATTTTTCCCACCCTCTCGATTTTACCAGTATAGTTTTTATTACTTTACGTTCCGAAGTGTATTACTAATGCTATATATATATATACAATCGCCCAATATAAAGTATACATAAACAATAATTTTTCCTTTTATAGTCTTAACGTACCCGAAAAATAGTTAACTGTCATTGGAAAAATTTCGTTTGTTTCAAATTTTAAAAAGAAAACTTTCTTTTTTGGTGAGAAGTCTTGTGTTCTGTTTATTAATGTGTAAAATTCATATTTTACAATTAACCCGAATTTGTAAGATACTGCCAATGGAGTTTGCTGGAACTGTTGTTTATTGTCGTTAACCCGAATTTGTAACATGTGTATAATAAACAGTAGAATGACTCGGTACATGGCAAAGCGAAAGACTTGCGGTAAACCAAAAAAAATCGTAAGTTCGAATCTCCGTGAAAAAAGCTTTCTTTCTTTAAATGTGAAATAAATTAAATATTTGCAATGAAAATAAAGAGGTAATGATTGGATTGAAGTAAAAATAAAGTTATGACAGAAAGCTAAAGGAAGATCGTTGGTTTGTGGACATCAGTCACGACTTCGCAAGAAAATACAGGTAACGAAAATAAAAAGAAAGAAAAGAATTAGAAAACGGTAACAACAGTGCAAGTATGTGTATGTATCTGTATCTATACATAGAGAGAGAGAGAGAGAGAGAGAGAGAGAGAGATAGGTAAATATAAAATATGCGTAGATGTATAAATATGTATAACGAAGATACGTACCCATTTCCAGGAGCGTATCGTAGTAGCTCAACAACGAGGCACGTTGCATAACTCGATACAACTGCAATTCAGCTTCGTTCTGTGGCATCGAGGTCTGGACGACTGCGGGTAAAAGAAAAGAAGAAAGAAGGTATATATATACACTTATACACAACGAAATCAAGGCATTAATCATCGACTCCTCGTTATACGGTCTCATTCTCCTACACGCGCACACGCACAAACGCCGCGGCGCGTATATATATACATACGCGACGCGACGCGGCGCAGAGACACAAGAAACGAGATTTCGAATTTTTCGAAAGATCGTGATGAGGAGGAGGAGGGGCGAGGAGGGGGGGGGGGTGGTTGAGGGATCGAGAGAGAGAGAGAGAGGTAAATAACGAGAGGGAGGAGAGAGATTTGTTAATTCCGTGCGAGTTCTTCTTAGCGCTCGCGCTCGCACACACACACACACTATGGTTGAAGCGAAATAAAAAGAGGTCCTGGACAGCCGATTAGTTGTTGCAAATTTCGCGGAAGACGTCGGTGGAAAAAAGTTTAGCGCGTGCACACACGTATAACCCGATCGCGTATATAAATTAATAGGCTCCTACATATATGTATATATATATACATGCCGGGGTAGAGAGAGAGAGAGAGAGAGAGAGGGAGAGTGAGCGATATCCTCGTGCATTGTGAGCTCTCTCTCTTTCTGTGTGTATATGCGCGCGCGTGTGTGTACGTATATATATATATAAAAAGAGAGGATCGGTTTGCGAATGGAAAAAACTGACCGACGGGTCTTATTACACGTGGGTTCGCGAGCCTTCTAGAAGTGTAAATCTATACATATATATATATATAGGTGTAGAGGGAGGGAGAGGCATTTCTTTCTGACGATCTCTCACGCACGCACCGGTCCCCCCCCCCCCCCCCGTCACCACCCTCAGGAGTTATTATAATAACGATACCGGGCAGACCAAACGGAGGCTACTGTGTACATATACACATACCTGTGTGTGCGTGTGCGCGTGTGTACTATACGATCCACCTACGTTTTCATAACTGTCGAACCTTTTGGCTGGTTCTTTTTTCTTAATCGGGAGATGGTTCACGTCCTTTGATACATATATATATATGGTTATGTATATATGTAACTTGTAAATTGTCGTTTATCGATGCTTCGTTACACGGTAATGCGACAACTCGTTACGAGTATAGTATTGAGATGACGTACGCCTGACGAAGAGGGTGAGTCAGAGGGAGAGAAAATATTTTAGTTCATTAAATTTATATGTACATTCGTGCTGCCTAATATGTATATCACCATTAACAATTAGAGGGAATTTAAACATCGGATTAAAATCACTGGGCAAAGTGAGTTCTTACACGATCTTTCCCTCGAGGAAAATTGTCATATCTCTCAGTAGAAATTGTAGGATGATATAATAAAAACATAATAAATATATTCTGCCGACATCGATCAACTATGGAGAACAATAATAATATATAAACAATCGATAAATAAAAATAATAAATAGATATAGATCACTAAGATTATTAGATCACTAACAAGGAGATGTCACACCCTCTGGAAAACGGATTCTTATGATTTCTACTATTAAAATATGAAGAAACCCGGAGTTTTAGATTCCAATACCCTTTTTTATGATTGATATAAGCAAATAACGAAATATCTCGACAAAAAAACCCTTAACTTTGTTTGCTTATACACTGAGAAAAATTTTTAGTAAAAATTACAATACTGTCTAGTAAAAGAGTCACAGACTGCCAAAAATGAGAAAAATTACTATACTTTATAGTAAAATTTACTATAAAGTATAGTAATTTTTCTCATTTTTGGCAGTCAGTTAATAGTAAATTTTACTATAAAGTATAGTAATTTTTCTCATTTTTGGCAGTCTGTGACTCTTTTACTAGACAGTATTGTAATTTTTACTAAAAATTTTTCTCAGTGTTACTCAAAAACAAATAAAGATGTACATTCAAACCAAATTTAAAAAAAAAAAATAGATAAAATAGAAGATCAAATATCTTAATTAGAAATGGTCGAAAGTTATGGAAGAAATAAAAATTAAACGAACTTTTACCGAAAATTCAGAATTACGTTAGCCAAAATTACGTCTAATTCTACCAATTTATAAAAGTCGGTATAAAGAATGGTTGGTTTTTATCTATATATATACAAAATAGACATTTTCAATTAAAAGCATCAATAAATGGGTTAATTTTTATCAAAATTGTTAAATTTTCGTAATTTTCATATATAGAGAAATATAGAAATAACCGTTTTTATAGTAGAAATCAAGCCGTTTCGAGGTTAGTCCAGTGTTTTTATTTTATTACCCAGTTTTTGGATATTAATTAGAGTAATTAGCCATTTTTGGTTAAACGACTCGATTTCCACTAAAGCGTCCTGACACAAATTTACCCATTTTTTTTATGGTTTTGAGGATAAAAGTAGCCACTTTATTCGTTATTATATATTACCAGTTCTATTCTACTGATATAAAAACAATATACCTAACAAAATTGCTGTTTCAATTTGTCTTATACGGATTAATCAAATTTATATATTACATAAAATATGTAGTGATTTTTAGTTATATGTACATTTTTTTATTTTACATGTAACGTTTATATGTATCTAAACATGTAGATATGCGAAATATGTAATTATACAATAATTGAATAGTTCAAAGCGTTACTGTAAATTAATAATAATGTAACTTTGTTAATTAATTGCTTTAAGTTTACTTTATTGTATATGTTATATATTTGAGGTTTAAATTTATACACGATATTTAATTTAAGAATTTAAAATTTAAGAATTTTTTTATACGATGAGAGGGGGAGGGGGATCCAGCAGTATAAATTCCAGTATACAAACGAGGTATAAGTGTAACGTTTTTTATACGATAAAATGCCGAGTTGCTATATAAACATACCAAAGGAAATACACGAAATACAAAAAATAATACGCTTTTTTGGTCGTTCGACGCGTATACCTTTTTATTTATTAAACGAGTGAATATATATAGTATATAGAATAACTCATATACTACCAATTAACAATCTTAATTATCTTAAACAATTAAAACTTTCTACAATGATATTTCAAATTCAACATTCTCGAAAATTGCCACGTGTAATTAATTGAGTAAATAGAAAAATAGACTTTCGTTTCTTCACCTCTCTCACTCAGGAAAATCTAGGAAGATCGATAAAACGTTAAAGATGCACATATATAATCTTGGAAAACCACTGAACGATAAAATGAAAAGGTGAATAGGAATATAATAAACTAATAATATTACATTAGAGAGGATTCGACTCTAAACATTGTGCGAAAAGGGAGAGGAGCTTTTCTTATAGTACAAGCTCTCTTCGAATTTTCCAAGACGATATACTTGGAAGCTCGCGCGCGCGCGCGAGAGAGAGAGAGAGAGAGAGAGAGAGAGAGAGAGAGAGAGAGAAGGACACGTAACCAACGGCAAGTCATTGGCCGAAGGAGGTTTCAACGACGACGACGACGAGGAGGACGACGACGACGTCGGTAACGCAACCGTTCGTGCGTGTGTGTGTGTGTGCGCGCGCGCGCGGGAGTTTTTTTCGAGCCCCCCCTCCTCCTCCTCCTCCTCCTCCTCCAGCTCGTCGTCGTCGTCCAGGACGTAGGAAAATAATAGCAACGAGTGAGAGAGACCGCGAGACAATGAAGGCTCGGAAGAAGAAGAAGAAGCCCGAGCGGATCTCCCGGGCGAAAGAAGAAGGGTAGAGGAACTCATTTCTTTGTGGCCCGTGATACTTGACGTAGCGAGCTCCGCGTTTCTCGTTGCCCACCTACAAAAACGGGTCTAGTTTCTTAGCTCGGGCGGCGGTGCGGCGGCGGCGAGGCGGCGGTTAGTATTTCGCTTTTTGCCGGCATTGTAATCAAGGAAGGGTTAGCCGAGTTTTTGCCGATCCCCACGCCCTGCTCTCCTCCGAGCGCAAAACCAGGAGAAGCCAGATGGACTCTCCCCGCTTACTTCTACACTCTACCGCTCTTGCTACTTTTTTCTCTCTTTTTATCCCCACGTACTTTTATCTCTCTCTCCCTCTCGCTCTCGGTGTGTAACGATGCACTCGATTGGCTGGGCCCTACCCCACCCCACCCCACAACCGACAACCCTGCCGCCCTTCGAGGGATCAGGGTTGACGGTCCCAAAAAATGGCACCTATGGGGGTTGCAGCCATTTTTCTCTTTGGGGTGCAATCCTACGTGTATATTTTTATCCTGGGGGAGGGTTGCACTACCCGTACCCTCGCGCCTCCTTTTCTCATTGGTCCTCCAGATCCCAGCTATACATCCAAAATTGCAACGGATATTTTTTTTTTCATCTGTGTGTCTCTGGTGTATACACGCGCGCATTAGACTCGGGCTCTATGCGCGACCATAGTACTTATACCATCGGGGGATACTATTTAATTTGTTATATTTTCCTTTGTGTACCGCTGTATGTACGGTGCATTCGCTGACTGGCACTATCCTCCTTTTTGACTACGCCGTTTCTTTTTTCCCCCTTTATTAAGATTTCATTGTTACTTCATCTACAACGACATTGCTAATCTCGTGTTTCTAATGATTCTAATTAACAATCAAATGCACATACTTATATATGAAATAAATGTATAATTTTTAATTATATACTAGTATTCAAGGAACATTTATTTATATTATTAACCCTTTTTTTTACCTAATACTCCTTTTGGGATCATGAATGTAAAAAGCGAATCTATTATATTATGACATTAAAATACAATTAACAACAATTTATTAATGTTATTTGACATGTGTCTTCCAATTATATCTTCACTTTAATATCTTCAAAATTAATACAGGTACACGGACAAAAAAAATGTTATATTAAAAATTACTATGTGATTAAGTTATTTTTAGTACAACATTTTTCTCCGTATAGGAAAAAGGGTAAGTTAATTTAATTTATATATATGAACGTAAACGTACCACGTGATTATCGAATAATTTTTTTAACGACTTTCGAATACTAAATTCATGTTAATGACGAAACGACGCATGATAAAATAAAGGCGTTTGTTCGGGAAAATCTTAACAATTCAAATTTAATAATAAAATGATAAGTATATGCAATTTAAATAATATATCAACTTGGCTTTGAATAAATATTTAATTCCATGTAATTATTTTTTTTTAATTTTTTACATATATGCGAGACAACACGAATTATATACCCAAGTATTTTACTTTATTTATCGAGTGATAGATTATTTTTTCGGCTAATGCGAATATTTTATTTAAAAAAGTAAACACAGGATGTGCATTTTCAACGTGTGGTTCGGTTCACAAATATATTGCGTGTATATATTTTTGTACCTATATGATTGTTATATAGTAAAACATAGCGAAATGTTAATCAATGATGTTGAAAAGATTTAAATTTAAAATTATTTAATAACAATTTTAAATATTATTAATTATAATCCGATGAATTTAAAGCGGCAATTAATTAAGCGTACATAAGTATAATAAGTATATGTTTGAATATATAAATTGTATATAATAATTATGTACAAAGAAAACTATGAGAACTTTAAACGCGCATTTATCTGAATCTACTTACAATAAATATTAAATTTACAGTATTATTTTCCATTGTTTAATACATAATGATCGTTACATGATTAACAGGATTTTTTTAAATCAAATTATCTATATAGAGTCGTTCAGCGCCATCCAAAAATGTCACCTCGGTATGAAATTATCCTAAACTTGTATTAACGTAACATAAATTTGAGTGAAAAATGATTGTAAGTAAAATTATTCAAAAAAATAAGTCTCAATTGACGCGAAAAAGGATAATGTGTTCTATACTCTCGAAACTCGTACATGAGTTGCTCATTTTTCAATCCCAAAGGAGTGATTATATATATATATTTTTTTTCGAACTAATATATATATATAGATCCACGCGTATATATACGTATATAGGTATAGTAACTTAATCAAATTTTCATTTCTAAAATTCGATACTTATTAAAAGAACTCTTAAATTACAATTACCCTTTTATGTGACTTAATTTTGTATTTGAAGCAGCGCACGATTATTTTAATTCTATTTCACAAGGATATCTGCAAGCCCTCTAAGCGCGCATTATTTTCGTTCCTTTTCATAAACATTTGATTTATTGCACTTTAACCTTTTACAAAAATATGAATAACAATTTAGCATAATAATCTTACATAAAGATTGAAACTGCTTAAATAAAAGTAAAATCTTTTAAATATTAACTGATCACATGATCGCAGTGCAGCTAATGAAATCAATTTTTGTTTAGCATCACTTACATAGTGACCTCTTTTTTATAAGAGGAATGTTAATAATTTATATTGTTTTTATACATCGACATATTAAACCTTCAATATACATAATTATTCAAAATAGTATGTGAATAATGTACTTTGTAGTTTTCATCTTAATATTTATAACACATTTAAAGCGTTAAGTATAAAAAGATTTTTATAAGTTTTTATACAATGTTTGCGAAGTTTTATTTTTAGATTTGATTTAAAAAATATACGAAAATTTGGAATAATTCATACAACGATTTTAAAAAATTTTATATCAATTATCTTTTGTACATATATGTATATAAATTCTTTTGCTGCCCACTACTTTTGTTTATCAATGAAAGGAATACTTGCTCGGTTTTAATAATCAAATTATAACTTTATTTAGTTATAGCGATCTTCTCGATCTTCGTAATCGTATATTAATATATTTAGCAATTTATATTGTTATTTTTTAAAATTTATTTTTATATAATCGGTTGAAAATATATATATATAACAAAATTGTTTCGTTAAAAGGCAAGCCTATAAATCATTTAGTTACTCTACATAAATTTTCTACATATGTATATATATATAACAATGCAATATAAAGTTCGATACAATTTTTTAGAAAACTCTAATAAAAATCAAATTTATATTTTAAAAAAATTATTTCCGTGGAAGAATATCGTTTATTTTTTATACACAATACATGATGTATTATATGTACACGACCTTAATACAATACTAAAATAATATATAGAAATTTTGTGAAATGTTTACATATATATATATAGAACGAAACGAATAAAAAAATTTGCAAAAATTTCATATAGAAAATTAATAATTCCTATACTACTTTGACAAGAATACATCGAAAAAGCATTATAATAGAACGATTGAAACAATGACAAGCGCACGCATCACGTATATAGATCCTACAAGTTAACCGTCAAAAGTTAAATTTCAATTCTAAGATAAAAAAAAGGAGTATAGATCCAACAATTTAACGCGATCTCACGGCTAATTTTTTTTCCGCGCGTAAGAAAAAAATGATCATCATCGTCATCCCTCGAGTGGTGAGCGCACAGCTGACGAAGCGTCTTCGCGGGAAAAGAGAAATGTCTTTGAACGCGTGTATGTATGTATGTATATATACGTATGCATGTGTGCGAGTGTGTTTTTTTCCCTTTTCCGCGGTAGGTATAATCCGGTGGGGTGATGCGTCGCGGTGCTCCTCGCGATGGTCACCCTTTGTCCCAGTGGCACCCTTGCCCTCGGTATGCAAATCAACTCACCCGTGTGTTACTTATATCCCGTAAGATGGAAAAAATCTTCCCATGCCCCCCGGTCCTATACACCAACCTATATACCATAAAAATAGGGAAAAAAATTTAGTCTCTCTTTTTCTCTCTGGCATTGTGTCTTTTCACTTTGCGAACTACCACGATGGGGGTAACTTATATTCTACATTCCTTTTATTTCACATTCGTTGCCTATATGTACACATTGTTGTTGTATAGGTATATATAATACATATGCATTGTTTGCACTATTTCAATTTAGTTGCATTAATTTTCGTCATTTTTTATCTCCGATAAATATGTTGCGATTTTCGTACAATAACGTATACCGATCACTTTTTTGAGACAGTTTGTAATTATTCACCTCGAGGTTAATAACAGTGACACTTAAATATTTTCAACAAAATTTTTTGTTTCTTTTAGAACAATTATGCAAGGAAAAATATTGTTTGTACTCGATATTCAATAAAATTCACGCAAAGACGAATTGTAACTTATCTATCCTATAAAATAAGCAATTCGACGATCCTTGCAAAGGACTGTAACATATTGCGAAAACTCAAAAATATTAGAATATTCAAATTATTACGTAATTGGTTTTAACTGTCGTAAAAGTTTATTTTTTTCATATTTGACGTTAATCCGCGGTACGTAACTATGAAATTACATTCAATAGTAGTATATGCAAGTTTATTATAAATTTAAACCCTTTACCATAAATTCAAATACCCTATGTTCTTCGTAATCATTGTCGAGATACAACTAATTAATTGGAATAATTTTTATTTTCTTTTAACTAAGATGTTAGAAAAAAATATATTCTAGATTTGTGTACAAGGTGTCATTATTACCTTTAAGATGGGAGTAGAGTTTAAATATCTTTCATAGGAAATTTAAATATCTTTACTCGTAATGGTCAATGAATTCTTATAATTTATGCAATATTCTCGATGACTTATGCAATAATATAGCCTATTAATATTACTATTCTTCTTACTATTTTAAGTAATGGTAAATATTATTCGACAGGGAAAATGTTTCTATTTGTTACAAGAAGACCCTTTTTCAAGACAATACAACCGTGAAATCACTTTTAACGGTATTCGAAAAAAAGGAGTGAGACAGTAAGAGAGAGAGAGAGAGAGAGAGAGAGAGAGAGAGAGAGAGAGAGAGAGAAAAAATTTAACGTATTTATAAAGAATGTTTACTTCTTGTGACATTCCCCGAACTCTTTATGAATTCTATTAAAATTTATTATATCGTTAAAGGACGTTCATTAAAATTGGAATTTCCTTGGGCAGATGAATTTTATATTCGCATCCAATTCTTATATTTATATATACAAATTTTTTTGAAATGTCATGAAAAAGAAGCAAAATCCGAATACTTATCATTACGATGGAAACGAAAATATTTAATTTCCTTTATTGATAAATATATACAATTGGTACGCGTTACGGGATTAAACAAAGTTTTTTAAATTATTTAATTTAAGGATAATGTTTGATCTTTTTTGGGGGATAAGATGATAAATATTTTTAATACATTAAGAAAAAAAATATACGAAATATTTTGTATAAGATGATTCTGCAATGCAAAATGTTGCATATACCGTAAACAAATGGTTCTTTTGATTATATAATATAATTTAAAAAATGTATAAACAATTAATAAATTGTTTATCATTGTGTTTAACAAATCCCTCCCTGAGAGGCACATTAAAGAGAGATGGTATTATTTTCATGCAACGACTTGTGAAAATTCATTTGACAACACAGAATCCCTTAGATTTTGTAAACAAATTTTCAATAATTTAAAAACAAACCAGCGGTTAATTTGTTCAATTTATTCGAACATTTATATATAATTGCAAGGGAAACTATTACTTGATAATTATAATACAAATGCTTAATTATTTATTAATATTAATCTTCTTATTTATTTAATCACCATTGTTTATTCGCTATAAACAATATATTAATTTTCTCAAGTAAATAAAAAATACAATAAAAAAAATATTAAAAGAAAAACTAGGCAATATATGAGAATGAATTATCTTTCATTGTTCAGCTTTGTTGCTATAATGAATAAATGTAAATACATTAATTCTACAGATTATTGTTACATTCTAATTGATAAATCCGTTATGGTGTAATATGATTTAATACAATAGAACAGGTACAGATTTATATACTTATCATTATTATTAATACATTGTCAAAGGTGATTGTAAATTCATTTATAAATTTTTTATTGAATAAAAGAATACTTAGATAGAATCCGAGTGAATATAAGAAATAAAATATATATATAATACAAACAATTCATTATTTATATAGATTATTTGTTTATTCTTACTTAAATTTATTTAATTTTATATATATATGTCAATTTTAAAAACTCATACAAGTAAAATTCATACAAAAATGGGAATTCTTATTTGTAAGTAATTCGCGTTTTGGTTATAAAGAATTTAAAGAATATAAAGTGTACGTTGAAAATTCAAGTGATAGAAAATTTTGTTATTATTAAGTCACGAGCCTATCGACATATTTTAATCCACATTTCTTAACAGTTAAGAAATATATTTCCTCCAAATAATTACTTTATTCAGTGTATTTTACGTTAGCTGCCACATCCAACTTTAAAATTTTTAGAATTGTATTGAATAAGTCGACATTACATGTTTACAATTAATATAGTTATAATTAGAGTGCACTGATTAGCCTTACGTCTATGGTATACGTAAAAAATGATAAAATAATTTGATAATTTAGTCAGCGTCCCTCGCTCCTTCGTTAGTATTTTAATAATTAAAATTTAGGTGCGTATACACACACGCGCACGAACGCACACATACGCCGAGGAAAAAAAAATGACCACCCTTAATACGTGTAAAACGTCACGCGTATATAACAGACAGTGGGAACAGTATCGGCCAAGATGAGTTGAAGGGTCGAAGGAAGGGGGGAGGGGTGGGGGGGAGGAGAAGGGGGGGGTCATAGTGAGAGAGACAAAGTAAAGGGTTGAAGCGTTAACAGGAGCCAGATACTCGGGTGCGAGTCAAAAACAAGCGCGGGCATTGATTTGCGCTAATAATACTTTCCCAGGCGTGGAGCGTTCTACACCTGCACCGCGATCGTCTAGTGAACAAGAAGATTTCCCTCGAAGGAAAGAAAAAAAAAATTCCGGAATGGCGAAAAAAAAATCATCAGTTCGCATTGAGCTCATCTCGGGTTATACTTTGTCCCTGCAAAAAGTCGAGGTATATATAGATATATATGTATATGTAAGCTGTACGCGCCGTGCGTGTATACGTGTGAGCGCGCGCGCGCGTGTGTAAAAACCGAGGCACGGACGATCACCTGCCTCGTCGCGTTCTCTCCGAGTTTTTTACATCCGCGGAGGTGCAGGCGGCAAAAAACTACGACGAGTCGAAAAAATTAATATATTCACAATCTCTCGTGGGAAAGGTAGGATATCTATATATATATATATATACAAACGCATCCCCCCCTCACCTGAACACTGATCATTTTACTTTCGCGTGCGAACTTTACTCTTTTTTTTTGCTTTCTGGCTCATTTCGAGTTGATCCTTTGTGCAATTGGCAAATTTAGATTTGATCGTTTATTTTCATCAAGTTGAGATCGTTAAGTTGGAATAATGGGGGATTGTGTGCAGGGTAGCCGAACGATGTGTATATATTGGTAATTTTCAACGTGTTATTTGAAAGTTTCATAAATTAATAATTAATATTTTACACGAACTATTAATAAGTTTATATTCAATTGTACTAGCGGTAATATATAATATTAATTACAGTAATTAGTTATGTGTGTTGATTAATATATTATTATACAAATTCAATGTTCATATAATTGTATGATAATTATTAATTTTTATTAATTTAATAAAAAAAGTTCTTTATAAGACAAAAAAAATCAATTATTTTTCTGTAAGTTAGATAAATATTTATATACATTTCATTTTGAATAATCGAACCATTTTTGTTCGTGTAATTAATAAAAAGTCTACTTAGAATTTCGTCTCCTTACAAATACATCTTTCCCTCGCTAAAACTCTCGCTCGATTTCAAACACATTATACATTTTGTTAATTTTTTTTTCGTATATTTCTAAAGTTTTACTTTTTTTAAATTTATAATACACATTGAATGTATTACAATTGTTTATCGATTAATTACTCTATATAATGTAATAAGGTGTTATTGTCACATTGTCAAATGCATATAAATCGAATTTAAAACAATTTGATATATTACACTTGAATCTAAATTGTCGGTACAAATATAATATAATATTGTATACATATATATACATATACTTTTTTTAAAGAAAATGAGAGTAATGACATAGCTTTAATCATTTTGTATTACTATATCAAAAGTTAAAGAACAAATTTTTAATTTCCAACAGTACAAGCAATGAAAATCTAATTTTGCTAAAAATGAAGAAAACTATTAGCGGTAAGAGTTGTTAATATAATGCTATAAAACATTGTAACAGTCTTCCTATTGAGTTCCAAACACTAAATCTTAGCCAACAAAATATAAAAAGTAAAATTAAGACATAAAAAAATGATAATTTTGTATATTTTTTGTTATTTTGTTAATTTATCAAGATATATCTCTGTATTTTTAGTTATAAATCGAAATAAAAAAAACGCCTTTAATACACACACTATAAAATCGTTTAAGTTAGTTTATTAAGTCAGTCTACCAGACCTACTCTCTGTAGGAGGATGTTTATGTTCTGTCGGATGTATTTATTTATATTTTAAACTTAAGCAACATACATATATATCTAGTTAATAAATAAATAAAAGTATTTATAGAATAATGAAATTCGCCGCTGTAATTATTTTACTCCGCGAGTAGTCGATCAAACCATTTGTGAAACGTTTATCTTTTGACCCATAATTGGCCAATATAAATTCGCAATTAATGTTCTAAAAATAATGACGACTGATTTTTAATAGGAACCGTATATCGATACATTTATACGTCTCCCAACAGTTTTATAAACGCCAGTGCATTATAATTATAGCAACGATTCGTTACAACTAAAGTTTATAATACACACTGCACGAACGCCAAAAATCTGGAGTGTAAAACCATAACACATATATAATCTTCGGTGTTGTTTAAAACGTTTTCGAAACGCAATCGCACCCTCGCGAGCGATCTTATTTAGATTGTATTATTTAGTAAGAGGTACTAGGCGCGCGCGCGCGTGTGTGCGTGTGAGGCTATTGAGAAAAGGTGTGCGCAACGAACCGTATCCTCTTTATTACCTTTGGCTGTATACAGAACCGCAAATAGAACTGTAAAGTTCGTACTTACAGCTGCCGCGTACCATATCTTGTATTACTTTTCGAATGAATCTCTATACGCATATTTGACCGCGTCTATTACAAACAAAAAAATAATGACAATAAATGTTTATCTATGTAGGAAAGTCCTTTTTTCGCGCTCTTGTTCGTCCAATTCCAACCTTTTTATCCTTCACCTATCACGTATATATTTTCCTCTGAATTTTACCTGCTCATATACATATACGTATTATATGTATAGTCCGCTTGTATTCTCTTTAACGGATCATCTGGTATCTCGTTTTGAGTATTTGTTTACACGTTATTAATCTTTGCTTTATCGTATATATATATTTAATCAAATTAACGATTTCGTTTTCTACGCACATACATTTTTATTATGATAATTATATTGTTTAACGAATTACGTACAGACTTATACAAAATTAGTATAGAGTCAAATTATATTAATTTTTCTGCAACTATTACACGCTACACATTAATTTATATTTCTTAACAATATGCATATAATTTTTAATAAAACATATTTACCTCAATTTGCAATTTACATAAATTAATAAATAAACTATAGTTACTTTTCATCTTCCTTTTTGTAACTATACACTTTCAATCATTTGACTGCAATGTACTTGAATGGTTCGTATGTACACTGTACAGGAGGATAGTAAAATAATTATGTAAATCAATAATATCTCGAGATCCTATATAATACATGGATTGGTTTAATGAAATTCTCGATGTTATATACTGTTTCAAATTAATGCTTCAAAATCCATTTATGAACTTATTAAGTCATTACAATTTTCCAGGCGTTCCGTTTTAATGCCACTTGTGTAATCGTACAGATTAAGTAACGTTTTCTAATCGTTTGTTTCTTTCATTTCGTACTACACGCGTATAATATACCTTACATACGGTACGTGAAAATAAACAGTATCGTTTATTTCATTATTAATAATTTTAAATAACATCGACGTATATTTACAATTAATTAAAATGAAAACTCATTAGTTCTTTATTTACAATTAATAAATTTTATTATTATTTTCAAATTAGTTCTAATATTATTTGTATTTTCCATTATTTATTCAACCGAAAGCCAAACTAAGGAATCAGGAATTAAAACGTTATTATAACCCTGGATAGAAAAACTTTAACGATTCGTTGGTTAATTTATGGAGTTAAAAACGTCATATATCCATCGTTATTTCATTGTTGTCAACGACAATTAATTTTGTTCTATATGAACATATTCTATTATCACCAACTGATCCTATACAATCGTAATTAAAGATATTGCAAATAATTTTTTATTATTGATATTGCAGCTGATAAAAGTATTTTTTACGGTAGTAAAATTAAAAATAAGGGAATAACTGCGTTGAATACTACAATAAAGAAAATAAATAGCGATAAAAAACTAACAACGATATTTACAACTAAACCATGTGTGTTTTAAACATTTCTTTCTCAATGTATTACAATGTATATATCTATATACGAACTAAACATAGCGAATTAGGTATTTTACAAACAATACAACGGAACATGCTTACGGTCGATTGGAAATATCGATCAGGCAACACAGGAAGTTTTTAAAATAAATTTTAGAAATTAAAATTAAAATAATATATTTTAAATACGTATACGTAATAATGAATCTATTATCCCTGTAATAATACATTTTTTGGAAATATACAAAGTTTTAACTAAATAGGTCAAATAATTTTTATCATTATTTTTATTTAGATTTATATTTTTCATTCTATATATATTCTATATTGTATATTTTAACACTATAAGATATATGTATATATATATATATATATATATGAATACTAAAATGAACTTTTTCCAAGATTAAAAATCCTTAAATAAACCAAAAAAAAAAATCAAAATTCTATAGGTGCATATACGGAATCGGATAGATAGAAAAATCGATCCAACTTATATACCACCGATCAAACAAATAGAACAACAACAATAATTGAAAAAAGAAAAGAAGAACTTAAGGAAATAAGGTGCGAGTTACTTTTACGTAAATTCCTCCTGGATGTTAAAACTCTTAATTAGCGAGTTTGAGAAAGTAGGATTTGCCACGTGAAACATATAACTCTGCATATTTTTAGCAGTAGAAGAAGAAAAGAAAACTAAAAAAAAACATAACTGGAGCAGAGTGCACATTCTACGCTATTACCTTCTTGCGCGCAAATTGAAAGAAATGCCGGTTTAGTTTAACGAAAAATCATAAAACCATCGTCGAGATGAAATAGCTTTTCGATCTGTGTATGTGTAAAGCCTGATATGTAGATTAGCGAATTTCATTCTCGAGATTCGTAACGATGAGGTAATGAAGAATAGGGTGAATGGAATTGACTTTATATATACATATATACTTTACTGTATAATAGGTAATTATTATTATCGTACACATGTATTTATAATATCATTATAGTTTTACTTTTTAAATGTGAAAAAGTGGTATAATTCATCTTCACGATCACCCGAACTTTTTTTGGCTTTATATAAGAGTGATTTTTTTCACCCTTTATAATTCAAGATTTATATATATGTACATAGAGATTAAATGATGGTAGTACATATCAGTTGGGTGAATATCAAGGAACTTGTGATTCTGATGATTTTAGAAAATAAAACGATCGTTTAACGTTATTTCATGTATTAGTCTAATATTTATAACTATATATTATATACCATACACGCTAAAACAATTGGAGTTAAATTTAACTCTATTTGGAGCAAATTCTTAACTCTACTCAAAGTTAACTTAATTTAATTCTAATATAGATTTAATTTAACTATAAATCGGGATTTCTTAAATTTGAAGTAATTAATTTAGGCGCTGGTTTTCCATACAGTAGTATCTATTATCATCGACTGCACTGTGATCTTCTGATTTGATATTTGAAAAATTAAAGCGCGACAATTCAAATGTTTATAGAAAACAATAATAAAAAGCGCGCGCAGTGCACTTGAGAATGCCCTCCTTTTTAATATATATTGATGTAGAGGCAATTAAACAAAATTTCATTTCCGCGAATAAGATATCACTCGAAAATTAAACCTGGCATAAGATCGCATTCGAAATTCCGTTCCACACTGAATTAAAAGTTGTAGTAAAAATGACAATACTATCTAGTAATGAATATTAATGTATGAATAATTAGTAATGAATATAATTGTAACACTTACACAACTTATGGTAAATATTACAAAAATATTCTAGTAAAAATTAATAGATTTTTAGCAAATATTACTGTACAGTATAATTTTGACAATTTGTTTGTGCATGTAATAAGTAATAAATACATTGTTTTAATAAAATGCACGAAAAATATGCATTTTTATAGCTCCTTTTCTGAAGTATAATCTGAACATACAATCAAATTAATTCGAAACATGTTTCGTCGTATAGGCTAGTTACTTTTAACGACTTCTAACAGATATTTGTGAGATCAATTAGAAATATACATTTGATACGAAAATAGTAAGAAATTTTAGATTAAATTAAATGCAGCAATTTATAAAAGTTCTAAATGGGTACCTTATTTTCTAAATTCATTCTATTTTATTTAGACTATTCTATGAATAATTAAATCAGCAATTAAATACGGTATTAATTAAGTCAAAAATCGATTTTAGAGTATTACTGAATTCTAAACTTACGTATAGCTATATCATTTAAATTATCTAGTGAATAATAAGGAAATAAAATATTATTTTTTGTATACAGGTCCTGTAAGAATATCATTAGTCAGTTTTATTCTTACTTATACGTTGCAGCCATTATACGTTTTCTGACTTATATTGTAACTACCAAATTAAAAAGTTATAGAGCCAATTTAACATCGATTCTTAATAGGATACCGCACCTTCATTTAAAATACACACTTACCTACATTCACTGATTTTTCAAATTTATCTTTCGATCAGAATTTTTTTTAATACACGAGTTCTATGATGTGCAACAATTGTGCATGTGCCAAACCAAATTTAGAAAAAAATAATAATTTGAAAACGAAATACAGAAATCTGTAATCTGTACGGACTCTCCTCAAGGTTGTTATCGTTTAAAACAGCTAATACTATGATAAATTAACTCGTTTGTTATAATTATCAGAATGTCTATATAATTTTCGAGCCAACTAAAATTTTCATCGATTCAACTGAATTCATTTTGTAAAAAGAAATATCGTGTTCCTTCGAGAATCATGCGTTTTGAATCGCAATATATCACATATTTTAATAATATATACTACGAAACTCTATTTTGATTTCATTGATTGGCTAAATGAGTTTAGTTGCAAATGATAACTCACAGATCTTATTGGGTTTTAACCTTTAGAGTTTTCTATGAAAAAGTGAGTTTGGACCATGGAAGAAAGACTAAACTAAGGCCAAGTCTTTGACGGCTTCCAGGCGTCATCCCAAACCTCTAAAGGTTAATCCATTATATAAGGTAAAGTACCTAGTACCGGGACACTTATGGAAACTTAATATACTATGAGCACTGTTTTAACAATTAGAAACAACATATTAAAAACTTGGTAATCTAATCGTTATTTAATTGTCTATTTTATTGATGTTTTACAAAAAACGGTAGTTTATCTAAATGTTTTTATTAAAAAAGTATGTTGTAAATAGCAGTGAGAAATCCGCAGTAGTGGGACGACCTATTTCAAAGAGGTTGCAGTAGTGGGACATGATACGGACGCAGTACTGGGACAATAGTTTCAAATGTGTCCCAGTACTGCATTATGGAAACTGTGAGGGGGTAGTAGTGGGACACCATTCGACACCAAAATTCATGATCGTCATAACCTCAAAAAATTTATATTGTGTTTATGCTAAATTTATAAATTAAACAAACACTTTTTTATACAAATACATTAGTTTATCTAGTAAACAATCCGAATTCATTCATATCTATATTTTATGTATCTTTAAATTTAACACTTTCCCTAAAAATTAATACATTCTTTATCAAAAGAGGGACAAATTGTGAAAAAAATAAAAATTGCTAAACACAATGATAAAATGAATATATATATATATATATATATATATATGTAATGTACGTATATTAATTTTTACTACACCCCGAGTCTTGAAGACTAAGTTTTTTATTAAATTTTACGACACATTATACCAATTTTCCTTACTCTGACAGTTTGACCTTTTTTTGCTAAAAAGTATAGTCATTTTTAATCAAACATTTTTTCCGTGTATTAAGAAAACAATTGTTTGAATAATCTTTAAATTGTTGATGTAAGGCATTATACTGTAAATAATTGTTTTCTTCTTGAGAGATATTTACTTTATAATTATTATACTGCTATTCCGTCATCTGATTTATATTTTGAGATAAGTGCCCTGTACGTAGATTAATGTTGCAACCAAATATACTATAAAGTTATGAAAAAAATATAAATAAGAAGATAATTTGGTCTAAAAAAATTCGTAAATATTTAAATTTAAAATTTTCATCAAAATGTTCTTAAATTTATTTTTTTTTTTCATAACATTAAATCAAATCCATATAATTGTGCTTCTTTTGTTCTAAATCCAATCTACTCGATATCAGCTTTTTTTCGAACCTGTCTAAAACTTTGAGTTTCTTCATATTTTAATAGTAGTAAACGCATATCCTAGAGTTTAAGCAAATAATTTCATATAAGAGGTTAAATTAATAAAAAAAAATTACCTTGAGTTTGGTAAAAATTGGTTTCCCGGAGATGTGGTACTTTCTTTGATAATTGTTTTAGGCGCAGAGTTTTATCCCGATAATAATTATGTAAAAGTGGAGGCAAATACAATTATAAACAATCTGTCTACGTAACAAATTTAATTTATTATTTCAAAAACTATATCTCTTATTCTCTTACAACATTAGGTTATGTCACTTGGGTTCAAACATTTATTTTAAATTTATTGGTCTAAAGTACTTTTCAAAATGTAATTAATATTTTTGCATAAAATTTAGTAGTAGGCCGCTATGTAGCTGATTATACTAATAAACGAGGAGCTGTTGCAGTGCAATCGGTATCACCCGATAACATTACTTATAAATTTTTCCGAAAAATTACACGCGGAATTGTAATAATGTTTGTATTTTAATTAATATTTACGATTACGATTACGAAGATTTAAATGATTGACATCAATTGTTTATCCCACTATTGCTATTGTACGAGTGCGTTATGGAAAGCGCATATGTTACAGATGTACGCGTTAAATTAACAATTAAAAAAAATAACAATTGCTTAATTTAAACAGAGTTATACCGTAAGGTACCCAATTGTTGATCATGAACCAATTTCTGATCAGTGTATTATTTGAATAAAATAATAGGATTTACATAAATCTAAACGTTGCTACGCACAATTTGAAGGTTAAACAATTAATAATTGTTATATTAATAATTGTTAATTAATAATTTAGTAGACTTAAATAGAAAGTGGTACATGTACCGAAAATTTACTCATCAGAAATTGGTACTTCCCGCTTTTTTTTCTTAGATTGTTGCTTACTTTAAAAATAGCACCTATTTTATTTTTCTGAGATGGCTAAAAGGAAGTTTAATACTTATACTTTCTGTATCCGTCTAAATATATACAATTATTAGCTTTTTTAACATAAAATTATTCTATGAACGTACAGATTTACCTTAATGGATCAACAATTGGGTATGTGACTCAATTCTAATTAATTCTATTTAATTTATTATTCTTGTTTTGTGACCGTAAAAAGGTCGAATTACCTTTTTCAATTGTTTTTTACCGACATCTTTTGTTACGTATGCGTTTAAATACCGATATAAAAATTATTTAGTGCATTAATTAAAACAACTTCGAATTGACAACGCTTTTCATTCTTACTGTACAACATTTTCCGAACAAGATTCTAAAAAAGATAAATCCACAATAATAATTTGTGTCCCTCAATTCACGATCCTAATATTGTATTGCGAACGCCAATCAAATAATTTTTTAGAAAATTTTGCTAATAATATTTTATTAATATATTTATTGAAACGAGAATAAAAATATAATAGACAATTACGTGCATCTAAATCACTAATGACATATACCGTAATTCCTAAATATATAGATAATTATTTAATTCCCTATTTGCAAGTATCTGTCACAGATAATTTTAGAGATAAAAATTAAGATAAACTATATATATATATATATAAACTGTAGGTTAAGGCAACGTGAGAGTCCATACAAAACTACCAACATTTTCGCATCTTTCGTTGTTTATTTACAATTTTTGATATTCACTAATTTATTTTACGATCGCGTGTTTTCTATTTCATAATAAACGTTATATACGATAGTAAAATCTAAAAAAAAAATAATTAATTAATTAAAATTTAAGAGAATGTTCCTCTACGTTACGAAGGTGCCTATAACAGCCTAAAATTTCAAGACGATTGGTAACCAGTGTAGTTATTACGATTAAGATTGTTGTAAAAAACGAATTATAACTGTACTGTTATATCTAATCTAAAACTAGTTAAAACTAATTAATCTGAAAAATGAATTAACCAATCGTCTTCAAATTTATTCGGATAATTATACAGCTCGAGTCGCAACAAGAGGCGATTTCCCGTAATTTTGGTCGAGATTTTGGTTATATTACGATGTTTCAACATTAATTGTTGTAAAGACAGTACTATGTCGTGCGGGTGAGAAACTCGGTAAAAAGAATTTGACATTCCCCATCATTATTTCTAATTAAATTTCTATTAGTTTCTTCTTAACGGTTAATGTACATAGTGCACGAATAGTTTTTAATTCCATAAAACGAAAACCGCGTAAAAAATATTTGATTAACATCGTAAAAAGTAAAAGATGCTAAGTACCTTAAATTGTTACAATTTTAATTTTGTGAATTAACAGGTTGATTATCATCTTTTTATCTTTATACTGCTGTTGTTGTTGTTACGTGTACAAAGGGTTGAAGCCCGTTGAATTATCTTTTTGAAAAGCAACGTGTATATAGATAAAACGACACATGTACGGATATTAAGAAGAGTTTGGTGACCGGTGCATAGAGAATATAACAATCAACCAATAAATCTAAACTTTGTTGAAAACGTATAACGAAAACGGTGAGCAGACGATAACGTTGTATGAATTGTCGGGAGAACGGTGAATATGCGTGTGTATATATACGTATATACAAGGGACACACTGAATCCCCGGTAACGATAAAGAGTCTTGCGCGCGCGCGCGCGCCCCCGAAAAACACGGACAAAACGTTGCGGAGGGGAAGAGAGGGAGAGAGAGAGAGAGAGAGGGACAGAGAATGAGCGAGCCGCGGGAGATTCGTTTTTGCACCGGGCGATTGCGCGGAACCGAAAGTAGCGCGCGCGCTGCGTTTTTTGCTGGCTGGATGTGGAGAGAGAGAGAGAGAGAGCCACAAGTAGCAAGAGGTATTGCGAGTCGTAGCAGGAGTTGAGTTGAGTTGAGCTTGAGGAGCAAGAGCGAGAGCGAGGCATAAACTCACCGGTACCGTTGACGTTCCTCCCGAGTATCCTGACCGGAAGGTTCGAGCTCCTCGTCGGACTAGGGAAACCGTCAACTCCCTGAGGGGGGACCGGCGAGGGCGTCGTCGCCGTTTCCTCCATGTGGACACATTCGACCGAGGTACCTCCGTGCCGTACGGTTGCGCGTCGCGCATTGTCCGCTAGTCCGCTTTCTCGGAGTCTCGGAGTAGTCGCGGCCGCTATACCGAACCACCGCACCGCACTCGGAACGCCGTCGTCTCGTCTTTTCTCTCCCCACCACACCCGCCGCTCGCTCCACCCCGCCCCGGAGAGACCGAGAGAGACCGAGAGAGACACCGAGAGAGACGGGCACCGGGTAAAAAAAGCAAAGTTATCCTGCCCCCTTCGTACGCCCCACCCGTTTCGTTTCTTCTTTTCCTCGACCACCCCACCCCACCCCCCTCTCCCTCTCCCTCTCTCTCTCTTTACCGACTCGCCGATGTTCCCCCTCCTATGCATGTGTACACACACACACACCACGGCGCACCATACCTCGCGTACAATTTTTTGCGAGCGCGCTTCTTCGACGGTACGTCGCGACAACTGGCGCGGTGCTGCACCGATGCCAACCCTGCGCGCCCACTTTTTTTCGCAACGCTTTTTTCCTCTCTACCTCTCTCTCTCTCTCTCTCTCTCTCTCTCTCTCGCTCGCTCGAGCTGTTCTTGGTATATAATGTGTACGTGCACCGACGACGAAAAAATAATCGCTCTCAAGAAGGAGGAGAGGGGGGGAGGGATGGGTTAAACAATATATATATATACACAGGATCGACCGATTCAAAATCCTTGCGGGTACGTAGATGTATATATATATGTATTTACGCACACATTGTGTGTACTTGTGTGTGTATGCTCTCTTTATATTTTTGCCATCTTGGGCTTATGCAAATTTCAAAACTACGAGAAACTATAATACGGACTATATATACTTGGGGTTCTTTTTCTTTTTTTTTCTCTTTTTAATCGTCCTACATTTTTTATTTTACCGATTTTAATGTGTTCCCAGAGTGACGTTTTGTTCTATACGTTATCGTTATGTATATGGTCTATTTTACCAACGTCTCGTGTTTAGTTTTTTTTTTTATAATTTATCAATATATTTAAGGGTTGCTTCGGTATGTATATACTGCTCCTTCGTTTAAAATTGGTCCTGATATGCGAATGACAAAAATTTTTATGAAATGGAATGCTATACTGCAGGATAGTCAACGATAGTACTTACACGCGTACGTTTTTGCGGCTGTTGATGATAAAACACCAGAAAAAAAATTAATTTTTTTTAATATATAATAATATAAAATAATTTATCACGTCGTACATCTATAGCAACGTAAAATTACAAATATTAAAAGTAATACGCTTACAAATAATATAGAGGAAAAAATTATAGTATTTCTACAAACGATTACTATCGATAACAGTAAAAGTTTACATAATTTTAGTATTTCTTAATTACTTCTTGAAAAAGTGACAAATTTTGCAATTATCAATAGTTATAAAGACAAATCTCATCCCCCTCCATACTTTCCACCATTATGTTTCTTTTATACATACACAAGAAAAGTAAGTATATATAATATGTTAAATGGTACATACATAAATATAATAAGTTAAAAGTAATTTTTTTAGAATGTATGTTTTTGATCGATTCTGTCGTACAAATCATTATATTCGACACTTATGAAATATTTTGTATAGTAGTCCATACGCGGTGTATGTATATTATATATATGTAGAAACACCAAATTTTTTTAGAAATTCAAATTGGAATTGCATGTTAATTTTTGAAAATTTTTTGTCTTTCTTTAAATTATCATAATTTTTTACAGGATTAAAGGCCATTAATAAGCTTTTTTCAAGTTGAATATTCAGATGTAGTTTATGTGAGATTGACCTTGAAACTAGAAATTCTAACCGAGAAGGGTGAATTATAGACATAATACACATAATTAGCAAGCAAAGAGTTACATATAATGTTCTATACACGGAGAAAAAAAATGTATGATTATATAGCATGAGGTACCCTAACTAATGTAGTTTACACTTTTTTCGTGCTTTATTTACATAAATTTGTTACGTTTATTGCAAATTTTAGTGCGTTTTTCGAATTAAGAAGTACAATAGAAAAATAATTTGAAGATCGTGGAATGTTTATATGGTTCTATAGTGTTTTCAAAGCAATACAAGACTGGAGAAAACGCGCATCGCGAAAGAATGTAGAATTGCAAATGACCCATTCCCAAATCCCATAGGTCTTGTGCGATTATCGCGGGGTGCTTATCAAAATAAGTACGTTTTCGGGCTAACCTATGACACGCATCGCATACTTGCAACATACCCACGGGATTTTACCGTGGGTATGTTGCGATTGACATATAGTTCGTGTCCATACGTTTCTAATATACAATTGGTGCTATATAATAAAGGAAACACAAGCTTTAATTTTTCTTGAACCTTACTATTTTTGCATGATTGATTAATTAACTATATGAAACCTTAAATTTTGAACTTTATCCGAAAGGAAAAAGATGGTATAATGCCGTGCAAAATTAGTTTGCTATTATTGTTCATTTTTTCTCTCCGTGTATAGTAAAAGTTGATAGATTTTGAGTTAAACAGCGATGAACCCAGCTGGTGTTGAAAAAAACTAGAAAAAGTTTAAAATTTTTTTTCTGTATTCTGAAAAACATTTTCAGTGTTTACCCAAGATATGGTACACTTTAAAATTTTGATCGGATCACTTCACGTGGAATGTCTCATATATATATCTATAGGTGATTTCACGTTCAGTACATGTCAAAATTTTAAATTAGCCCGAATTTTAGATAATAACTAAAAATATCTCAAGGATATGCAAAAAAAAATTATAAATCAATCAAAACATTAATTTGTATCGGAATTATATGTATGTTTAAAAAACAGTTTTTTTTACATTTTTTCCATTTTGTCCATTATTCACCATCTTTGAAAGGGGGTGTCGGACCCAGAAAATGGTCGTTTGTACTTTTTTTTATAAACAAATGAATAAAGTTTTTAAAAAACGCCGAACGTCAAGCCCTTAGGCATGTTTTAAACAATATACCCAAATTTTTCCAGATTTTTAAATCCACAATTTGATCACGATGTTTGGGTTGAAAGATTATGCTTTTTTGGACTAATAATTACCGACCAAACATTGTTTATTCAATTATTATTTAATAAATGCTTTTTCATTAAAAAATCAAAACGTCAAGCTCTTCCTTATGTTTTCAGCTATCCGTATGAATTATTTCAGATTTTTAATGCAATATTTTAGATATAATTTTTGGGTTGAAAGGTGCAGATTCCTGTAATTAAGGCCCGACATCCCGTTAAATACCTCAAAATAGATAAACTTTTTGTATTACAAATTAAATTGGACAAAGTTTTGAAATCCTCAATTGAATTTTTTATCATATTTTTAGTAGTACTTAATTTGCAGTCTATCAATGGCTCATTTTGTCAAGTTTGATTTTGGTCTGTGCGACAGCATCAATATGTCCCAACTTATACCGGATTATTCTCTGCAACAGTAGCTTTTTAAAGAAATTTGATTTAAGGTGGGATCTTGATTCAAGCCAAAGATATAAGAAATTAAAGATATTGTAAAGATGACAAAATTTTAGAACTTGTATATACCTATTTCATAGGTATCAACAGTTGAATTCAACAATTATTATCCTAGATAAAAATTTTTTCACATAATTATTTCAATTATAGTATGTTCATTTAATCTCAGCAGTAAAATTTTACCAAACTATCATACCATTAATTTATGAAACTTATTGAACATATACACAAATAAGTTTAATGGAACCGATGAAATTTGTTAATTTAGTTTTTATACTTTTTTTACTAAATAGTGTTACTTACAAGGAGCAACCCAAAGTTTTAGATTCCAATGCCCTTTTTATTATAGATATAAGCAAATAACGAAAAATCTCGCTGAAAAAACGGTTGACTTTGATTGCTTATACTCGGAAACAAATAAAGATGTACTGAAAAAAAAAAGCTTAGATCGAGTAGATACATTTTGAAAAAAAATAGATCAAATATCTTAAATTGGTCAAAAGTTATTGAACAAATAAAAATTGGACGAAATTTTGACCTATATAAATCATCAAATTATAATGCTAAATTTTCGATATAGTTTCGTTCAAGTTTTATTTCTTCCATAACTTTTGACCAAATTAAAATTTTTGGGCTTCTTTTTTTTCAAAACATAACTACTTAACCACAGTATTTTTTTTAATTTGGTTTGAAAGTACATCTTTATTTGATTCCGAGTTATAAGCAATCAAAGTCAATGGTTTTTTTCAGCGAGATTTTTCGTTATTTGCTTATATCTATAATAAAAAGGGCATTGGAATCTAAAACTTCGGATATCTTCATATTTTTATACTTAGTAGAAATCATATTTTTATAATAGAAAGGGTGTGGACTCTCCTTGTTAGTATTTTTAAAAGGTAATATTTGTATTTTAATTGCTATTAATTATTATTAAATTATGCCAATTAATATTTTGACATAAAATTTTTTTTCGCATTCTAGAAGATATTTTTAGTGTGTATCCAAACAAAATTGGAGTTATTTTGAAATTTTGACTAATGCACGTGACGTGAAACCACCCACCCACACACACACACACACACACACATATATTATATGTTATTCTAACCTCAAAAAGTGATCTTTTTTCCAGTTTTTTTTCAACACCAGCTGGGTTCATCGCTATTTAACCCTCAATCTATCAACTTTTACTATAGAACATTATATGTAACATTCGTTGCTAATTATGTCTAGAATTTATCCTTCTGGTTAGAATTTCTAATCTCAGGTTTAATGTCACATAACTACATGGCAACATTCAACTGAAAAAAAACTCACTGTCGCCACAATTGATTTTTTATCCAAAAGTCCAAAAGAAAGCTTGGAGCAATACCTTTCAAATGATCTGTAGCATTTTTATGGCCTTCATTCTGCAAAAAAAGTTATGCTAATTTAAAGAAAGACAAAAAATATCACAAAAATTAACATGGTATTTCCCCATTTAAATTTTTAAAAAAAATTTCGTCTTTCTTTAAATTACATAACTTTTTACAGAATTGAAGGCCATAAAAATGCTACAGATCATTTGAAAGGTATTGCTCCAAAGCTTTCTTTGGACTTTTGGATAAAAAATCAATTGTGGCGAA
The DNA here is from genome assembly GCA_026168455.1 of Theocolax elegans. Classification (NCBI taxonomy): domain Eukaryota; kingdom Metazoa; phylum Arthropoda; class Insecta; order Hymenoptera; family Cerocephalidae; genus Theocolax; species Theocolax elegans. The sequence goes on along the minus strand of CM047430.1, from coordinate 73,809,664 downwards.
GTTAGTTTTTTTTTAAGTTGAATGTTGACATGTAGTTTATTGTCATTAACCTTGAGATTGGAAATTCTAACCCAGAAGGATAAATTCTAGACATAATTAGCAACGAATGTTACATATATGTTCTATAGTAAAAGTTGATAGAATTTGAGTTAAATAGCGATGAACCCAGCTGGTGTTGAAAAAAACTGGAAAAAGTTCACTTTTTGAGGTTAGAATAACTTTTGAACTAATAAATTCCAGTACCTAAAAATTTTTTTCTGTATTCTGAAAAACATTTGCAATGTGTACCCAAAATTTGGGGCATTTTAAAATTTTGATCGGACCACTTCACGTGGAATACCCCATATATATATCTGTGTGTGTGTATGTAATATATATCTTTCAATTTTTAATTTTAGTTCGATTTTAATAAACATCTGCTTAATGTCAAACTAATATTGTATTTATAATTCGTTCAAGTTTTATTTCTTCCATAACTTTTGACCAAATTAAAATTTTTGGGCTTCTTTTTTTTCAAAACATAACTACTTAACCACAGTATTTTTTTTAATTTGGTTTGAAAGTACATCTTTATTTGATTCCGAGTTATAAGCAATCAAAGTCAATGGTTTTTTCAGCGAGATTTTTCGTTATTTGCTTATATCTATAATAAAAGGGCATTGGAATCTAAAACTTCGGATATCTTCATATTTTTATACTTAGTAGAAATCATATTTTTATAATAGAAAGGGTGTGGACTCTCCTTGTTAGTATTTTTAAAAGGTAATATTTGTATTTTAATTGCTATTAATTATTATTAAATTATGCCAATTAATATTTTGACATAAAATTTTTTTTTCGCATTCTAGAAGATATTTTTAGTGTGTATCCAAACAAAATTGGAGTTATTTTGAAATTTTGACTAATGCACGTGACGTGAAACCACCCACCCACACACACACACACACACACACACAATAATGGTCCGATCAAAATTTTAAAATGCCCCAAATTTTGGGTACACATTGCAAATGTTTTTCAGAATACAGAAAAAATTTTTAGGTACTGGAATTTATTAGTTCAAAAGTTATTCTAACCTCAAAAAGTGATCTTTTTCCAGTTTTTTTTCAACACCAGCTGGGTTCATCGCTATTTAACTCAAAATCTATCAACTTTTACTATAGAACATTATATGTAACATTCGTTGCTAATTATGTCTAGAATTTATCCTTCTGGGTTAGAATTTCTAATCTCAAGGTTAATGTCACATAAACTACATGTCAACATTCAACTGAAAAAAAAACTCACTTCGCCACAATTGATTTTTTTTATCCAAAAGTCCAAAAGAAAGCTTGGAGCAATACCTTTCAAATGATCTGTAGCATTTTTATGGCCTTCAATTCTGCAAAAAGTTATGCTAATTTAAAGAAAGACAAAAAATTCACAAAAATTAACATGGTATTTCCCATTTAAATTTTTAAAAAATTTCGTCTTTCTTTAAATTATCATAACTTTTTACAGAATTGAAGGCCATAAAAATGCTACAGATCATTTGAAAGGTATTGCTCCAAGCTTTCTTTTGGACTTTTGGATAAAAAATCAATTGTGGCGAAGTTAGTTTTTTTTTAAGTTGAATGTTGACATGTAGTTTATTTGTCATTAACCTTGAGATTGGAAATTCTAACCCAGAAGGATAAATTCTAGACATAATTAGCAACGAATGTTACATATAATGTTCTATAGTAAAAGTTGATAGAATTTGAGTTAAATAGCGATGAACCCAGCTGGTGTTGAAAAAAACTGGAAAAAGTTCACTTTTTGAGGTTAGAATAACTTTTGAACTAATAAATTCCAGTACCTAAAAATTTTTTTCTGTATTCTGAAAAACATTTGCAATGTGTACCCAAAATTTGGGGCATTTTAAAATTTTGATCGGACCACTTCACGTGGAATACCCCATATATATATCTGTGTGTGTGTATGTAATATATATCTTTCAATTTTTAATTTTAGTTCGATTTTAATAAACATCTGCTTAATGTCAAACTAATATTGTATTTATAATTCACTCATGTTTTCTTCAGTATATAATACCTTTTCATGAGGATAAGGAGTAACTATAGAGGGGCCAAAACATGTAAATAAAGCTGTACAATTTTACATTCCAGGCACAATCGTTAAATGTTTTAATAAATATAAACAACTATAATATATAGAAGTTACTATAAAAATAAATTTTAGTCAAATCGGTAGAAATTTACTGAATTTTTCAATTGGCTTGTTTACATACACAGTACATACATACACGGAGAGAAAAGTTTCAGTGAATATATTTTTTATCAAAATTACTGTAATTTTTACTAAACTTTCACTATAACGCGGCAACAGACTGCCGAAAAACCCAAAAATGACTCAACTTTTTATGTATTTTTACCGAAATTTCTAGCTATTTTAACTGTAAAATCAACTAATTTTTACTTAAAGTACAAAAATGTTTACTAAAAGTTTAGTAATTTTTTGCATTTTTGGCAATCTATTATCTCGTTAGTGAAAGTTCAATAAAAATATTTCCCTCTGTGTACAAGCATACATACATTTGCAAATCGTTTAAAATGACTTATTTTACTAATTATATATAGTAATACAATTTTCACAATGGTAATATATTTGTGTGAGGAATATATATGATTCGAAGAAGAGTAAACATATAATATATACATATTTTACTTTGGACCTATGAAAATGAAAAGGGATCGGTCTTTTCTTGATTCCTTACTTTTCCTTCTCTAATGGTATTGTATATAATAAATCCACGTTACGAAGCATTTTCACAATCTGCATAAAGATACTATAATAAAATGAAATCGTAGTAGTTATTATTTTAATTTTTAACAATTATATTATATTATTTTATTATTTGGATTCATTAATGATAAAATTATTCTTCATTCTATACTAATTCTTCAGTTTTCCATCCCGATTCATAGACTCATAAAAACGTCTTATTTTATCCTGATGATTTTGTATACGGATTATATGAATATGCACTAGAAGAAATGAAAGCTGTTTATCTCAAGTAGTATTCAGATGTCAAAAGTGTACAACACTTTTTTCAGCAAGTCTTATTTAAGTCAATAATTGATCTAGTCATAATCTTGAATGTACATACTTGATTCGTAAGTTTACTAAATTATATGATACCTGTATGACTTGGTATTAGTTAAAATATTTTTTATATATAATTTTTAATGTTGAAATTTAAATTAATTATTTTACTATAAGTTAATTATAAATATTTTGTTATATTTCTTTTTGTACGTCTAAAAATAAATAGTTATATTGTAATTATAGTAAATACACTTTTTCAAATTACAAAAATTGCTATTATTTATTCTGCTCTTGTCATGATTAAATTTATATTCAATTATGTTTATTTTGTTCGCCCATTTACACTTTTCATATAAAAATAATACATTATAATTTATAACGAAAAAACGTGCTTTTTTGTAGACTTTAATGATTTTCATTGTTTTCATATACGTATCTTTAAAAATATTGCTCAAATCATAAACCAATTTTACGAAATTGTAAAACAATTTATGAGCAATACAGCTGAAAATAGGACCTCATACTTGTATAATTATAATAAATATATCCTGTAAATTTCAGCTCAATCACAGGATTTCACAAATACTGCACACATTCATTCATAGGTTTGGCAATTCTGAGTTGCATAAATTTTATTTTTATCTTAAAATATACACTTTTTTTTGAGGTATCGCATATTTTGTGATGATGAAAATATAAGGCACTCCTGTGTAATGATCGTACCTATATAAAAGGGAATCTCAGTGGAACTAGGGAATCAATTAAAATACCCCTCACGCAATGTGCTAAGCAATCAAAAAGTATTATCTATAAATACTTAATCAATTATTCAACATCCGAGGGCTTGAAAGTTCAAAAATATATGCGTTTATATAAATAGGGACTATGATAATAATAATAACAAGACATTTCGATAAATCACTTTGTACAATTTTATTAAAATTATTCTTGTTCGGTACAAAAATTACGTAATTATACCTAATCAAATGTATGCACACAGTTTTACAAAAAGAAAAAAAAATAAAAAGAAAAAATATTGCATTCTCGCGCCACACGCTCCACACGCACACACATACGTTTCGTTGATGCGTATATATATTACGATAAAGCTGTGTATATAATAAGTGTATTTATATATTTATAAAAATAAAGCGCCTAAACAATGGAAAATACGCGTTACGTTATTTATTTTTGTTACAATGATACAAAAAAGAAATTTAGGATTAGTATACACGCCGAAAATCTCCTGTGTAAGGTAATATGTATATATGTATGTATGTATACACACACACACACACACACACAAAAGTATGCGTGTAAATGCTACAATAAAAAAAATAGATAGATTACGTCAATTTGCGTTGACTATATCGACATAGGAACGGCAAAACGACTGGGTTTGTTCATTTTGTAAAAATTCATCTTCGCAATAATGTATTTTAACAGCTTACCGGAACGCAATGTTATCAACCGGTAAATAGTGTGAATATATATAGGTATATATATTCATGGTGTGTATATGTATATATATATATATATATGTATAAAAGTAAATATATGAATTATTTGTACGATATAAAAGCACTGATCCCTAAAATTGTCTGCGAGGATGAGTATAAAGAAAAAAATGGTTTAATCGCGAATCGGAACTAGAAAGACGTGGTAAAAATTGTACGTTATGTATATATATATATGTATATATAGGTGTAAATTCGTATTGATTTCGCGATTAGCAGCAATAATATCTCCATATTATTATTAGGCAAGAGGAGTTGTACCCTGCGTTTGTACAAAACTATATACGTGTTTACAGCTGATCCGATTTCACGGTAACGGTGCATTCATCTTCAACAATGTGTTTCTTTTTATTGTTTTCGTTGTTAACGCACATCTTTTTCTTTCATTATAGTACTTATTAACAAATTTTTTTTAAATCAATACATACTTAACATTTCGGAAGTTGTATCTTTAACGATACTTCAATTCATCGGTAAAGTGTTGTTCATTCGTGATTGCTTAATTATTCAACATAGTCGAGCTTACGAAATAAAAGATTAAATACATTTTTTTTACTTTGAATACAGTCTATTAAGTTTCTCGTTAAATAACGAAAAGAAAACTTACTCTCTGTTCTTTTTTTTTAAGTGATTTCATACATATTATCGGTAAGGTAGAAATCGCGTTGGTGATTCACATTCGTTTAAATATACGTATAGGAATAATGCGGATATAACTTAATACCGTTTTCTATCGACTTTTTTCTTTTGTTTATTCAACAATGTTTTGAGAATAATGTAAAATAGAATAATTATTAATTATCACTAAATTTACTCTCTTTTTATCTTTTTTATCAGTTAGGCATTCGATGATAATAATAGGATAAATAAATATGTATTATTTGCACAAAAAAAACTGATCCCAGGAACAGATACACATCGGCAAATGTTTAAGCGTCACGAAGTCCAAATCGAAATCGAACATTTACCAATTTGATGTTTTTTGAACGATAATTGGAAGGAAATGTTTAACGAATTCACAGTTTTCTCAAATAAATTAAAAATCGATGAAAAACGAGTTCTAACTATGTACAAATGTATATAACTGCTTTTGCTTCCGTTAAAGGAAAAAAGAAGGTAGGAAGACGAAATATGAACGAAGCGGAAAATGTACGATCCCCTTCCCCGTCGATTCGGTATATTTATACGAGCAAACGGAATCGTCGAATAAATAAAGCGTGTAAGAAGCTATCGCGTTTCCCAATGTTTGATCCGACGTTTCGTTGTAATGTGAATGAAAAGTATATAAACGTTTTACACGCAACCGTATTCGTACCATACGGAATTGGCAGATTTGCGATCTTTATCCGAGCCGTCTAAATCTTTTTCCATACTTTTGGAATCGTCCATACCCTTTTTAGGGATCGTCGTGGCGGTTGTCGTTGTCGTGTCGTTGATCACCGCCGACACTTTGTTGTAAATCAACAACGGTCTTGGTTCAGCGTAAGATTGTGGCGGGGGTTCATCGGAATCGGTCCTTTTCTCTTGGCTGGTAGTCCTCGTTAAAGACGGCGAAGTGTCATCGGTGTAATAAACCGTTCGTCTAGTACCCGGATGAGCCGTAGAGAGAGGATCATCTGGTTGCACGGGATCGGGATCAAGATTTGGATCGATGATGTGAGAATCGTCACCGCTGGATCTCGCGGTTTCCTCGTCCAAGTCACCTTCGACGTTCTCTTCGTCGTCCTCGTCCTCGTTCGCGAAGGAAGACTTTTCGTCGGAGAGGGCAGTCGTGTTAGCACTCCAGGAGGATCTGCGACTGTTGCGATTGAACAATCCGGAGCCAGCTTTTCGGACGCGTCGAACGAGACTTGCTCCTAAACTCTTCTTTTTAGTTGAACAACTGTCGAGATTGCGGTAGTGTTCCATGATCTTCTCTTCGAGTTTCTCTTTTTGACGGTAGAGGTGATTCACCTTATCCGTGTACATTTTTTCCTCCATGTGGTAGTGCTCTTTGTCTTCGAGCGAGTGGGTAAGAAGCTCGTGATATTGATTGAACAGCAACGATATGTGATCCATAAGGGATCGTCGATCGTTGTCCAAACCTGCGTTCATTTGCAACAGCATCTCGCACCTCTGGTTGAGCTTGCCGATTTGAAGCTCGAGGCTGGCGAGTCGATCATCTTTAGCGTTCAGTTCACCTTGCATCTCGGTCTGTCTCAAACTTAATCGATTGTTCTCAAGCTTGTTTTTACGATAGTCTTCCTGGAGACTTCGATATTGAGTCTTCAATGTCTCGCTGTTGGTGTACAGATTGCGGAAGTCCTCCTTGAGCTTCGAGTGCTCACCACGGAGGTTGCTCAAACTTTTCGCGTTAGCCAACAGGGTGTCTCGTTCGCTTTGCAAACTGATGTATTTCGCGTCGAGTCTTTCCTGGGATTCACGTAACAATCTAGCTTCGTTCCTGGCATCTCGCAAACTCGTTTTTAAGCTCTCCTTCTCACGAGACAGATTTTCGTACTCGGCGTTTAGTTGCTCGTGAAGCGATTGCAATCGCTTTTGATCTCTACTCAACTCCGCGTGAGCTCGTTCCAATGCCGAACGCTCACTAACTAATTCTTCCATGTCGGTCTCCAAACGCGAATTGGCCAGTTGAAGCGCGGCCTGCTGAGAAGTTAAGGAAGCGGTTTGCGATTCAAGCCGCGTCACGTGTACTTGTAATTTTGCTTTCTCCGAAAGTAGAGCTTCCTCGGTGACTTTCAACATTTTCACTTTTGCTTGGAGGCTCTCTTGATCCTCTCGACTTACAACCGCGTCGATCGTGGCGGACACTCGGGAACTATCGGTGCTCTTGGATGTTTCTTGATGTTGAAGTACTCGGTTCACTACCTCCGGTATCTCCGAAATTTTGTCGAGAATCTCCTCTGCCGGTAGGTTCAAAACGACCTCGGCGTCGAGGCCGAGTTTCTCAAGGGTCGCGTGGACTTGCTGGACGTTCAGCTTCTCCGCAACGAGATTCGATTGTAAACTTTCCAGGGCTTCTCTGTCGATCGCCGCACGGGAGTCGAGCTCTTTACTCGATCGTTCGATCTCCCGCAGACGGAATATTTGAGCTGCTGAGTTTCCTATCTCCTGTTGGAACTCTGCGACCTGTATTAACAAAAATATTAACAGTAGTAATAATTTTTTGAATTTGGAATATATGCAGTAAATGGAATGTACACACACCTGGGCGAAAAATTCCTGACCAAGAAGAAAAAAATTTATATCTACGCGAAAAATTCATATATCATAAAATATCCGACTTCGTTTTTACGTGTAATGCAACATCTAACAAATCCCGGGTATTTTGTCAAAAAAAATTAAAACCTGCATATTTATTTGGATTAAAAGATAACTAAAATATTGATTAATATTTTAAAATTTCAAGTTGAACTTGAAAAAAATTTAATGGAAAAATGCATATTTATATCATTTTTATAAAAAGCTTGTCACGATTCATTTTTATGAAGTCATTTAGAGATTGTGACATATTTAGTAGAAAATTTTGCTTTTTTTCAAATTTGATTACCTCGACATCTATCAACTACAAAAAAAAGTTTAATAAAAAAAAGTTTACTTTGCAAGATAAATAAGACTTTACACTAAAAGATAACTTTTAAAGAAAAAGAGATTTTTTCAATTATTTGTTGTGAAGTAATTTTTAAATATAAATTTCTTTTTTAATTTTTTTTACAGTGAAACAGCAAATCTTTTTTCTTTAACGTTATTTTTTAGTAATTTGTTATTTAACTTGCAAAAGTCAATTTTTTTTTATGTAAAATATATACTATTAATTATATTATTAAGTATATGTAATAAATATTGTTTGTTTTTAATGTAAAAATGTAATTTTAAATACTTATTTAAATATTGAATTTTTGACGTAGATATAAAACTTTGAATATAAAGTAATTTTTCTGTTTGGACAGTAATTTTTGCACAGAGATGTATGTCTATAAGAAAAATGTAACAATTAAAGAACCTTCTTCTCCAAGATGTCAATGGTATTTGTCGCCTCGTCAAGTGCCACGTCTTTGGTTTCGACGAGCTCGCGTAGTTTTTGAATCTCCCTGTGGGTAGCTTCCTTATCTTTTTCCAAAGCAGCAAATTTTGCATCAAACTCAGCTTGCCGTTCCTTGACCTCCCTTTCTGACATCTCCTCTTTAAGTTTAATTTCGTTCAATTCGCGATCTTTGCTCGAGATTGTTCGTTCTGCGTCGTCCGCGCGTTTTTCTGCGCTCTCGAGCAGAGTCTGAAGTCGTTGTCTCTCCTTTGCAATAGTTGTTTCATAACCACGTTCCAAATCCGTCAATTTACCGTGAAGCGTTTGGATCTCTTGCTGCTGCTTGTCAAGATTACTACGCTGCCCAGAAAGACAAGCTTGCAACTTCTTGTTCTCCTCGAGAGTCTGTTTGCAAACCACCTCGAGGTCCTTGTTCTGCTGCGTCAAACGATCGATATTGTCCGTTTGTGACTCGACCTTCAACGATAACTTTTTCTTCTCTTTCTCGAGCTCCAACACACGGGATGAACTTTCATGGAAGGACTTTTCTTTCAAGGTATCTATCAGGCTCGTTAACCGACGATTTTCAAGCTCGAGCTTTAAGGCACGGGCTTGAGCGTTATTTGACAGCTGCTCAGATAGTCGATTGTCCGTTGAAGTTTCGGCTCCATCGTTTTCGGAATCGCTGGCTGACCCCGTACCGGCTAGGGAAGACAATGCACCACTGGCCACTTCACTCGCTACGCTTTTGATCAATCGTTGAAGCTGGGAATTTTCTTCGCATACTTCGCGGTACTTATCTCTGTCGGCCACTCGTTCTAGCGCCATGTCGTTCAACAGTTGCTCGTACTTTATCATTTCAGACTCGAGTTCGAGTACCTTTTCGGACCTCTTTCTCGCAGAATTTAATTGTTCTTCCAGCATCTCTCTCGTCTCCATTAACACGCGATTGTCTTCTCTTAATTCTTCTATTCGACTTTTATAGTATTCGATGTCCGTTAATTTTTCTCGGTAACGCGCTACTTCGGCTTCCAATCGATCGGCTCGTTCTGCCCTTTCGATAGCTGCGTCCAACTCGTCTCTGTAAGATTTTGCCGTTCTCGCTTCCAACAGTAATTCTTGATTTTCTTCGCGTAATTTTACGAGTGCCGCTTTATTGTGCTCCAATTCTTCTTTGCATTCGATCAATGCTTCAGTCTTTTCCTCAAGCTCTTGCCTTTGTTTTCTCACTTTTGATTTCCAGTCGGCTAGTTCCACAGCATAACGATGAACTTCTTCTCTGGCTGTGTTCGTGTCTCTGCCACCACCACTGGAAGGGCCAAACAATCTTTCCAGTTTGCTGGACATGGAAGACGTATTTAATCCATCTTTCTTTGGTGTTGACATGTTACCTCTTTCGCTGCCAGATGTATCTTGTACAATGTCGCTTCTCTCATCAGTGGAGGTATCATTTTCAGTACCATCTCCTATATTATCGCAATCACTGCTAGCGTTGGCCGCTTGAATGCTTCTCAATTTGTTGTGGAAAGCAGTCCTTTCTTGCATCAATTTTTTCACCCTGGTAAATACATTTCCCATGTTAACATTTTCCATGGACTCTTGGGTTACCACTATATCTTGGTAATCTGTAACCTGTTTGATACAATCTACTATAGCTAATTGTGTGTCAACGTTCAACGTTTTGATTCTAGTTATAAAATCTTCCTTATTGGAGCACTGCACCCCACACCCCAAGAGTAACAATAACAATAACTTGGCTTCTCCTACATGTCGTTCTGGATCCCTCCCCAATTTGAATGTATCAGGAACATTTAGTAGCAAGTGTCCTAGCTGTTCTTCGTAAAACTGCTTTATATTGTCAACGACAATCTCCAAATTTTTAACTCTAACCCTGGAGTCTCCTCCCGAAGGTATAACTCCATCGTGCAGAGGCTCGGGATCGCTGTAAACACAAAAAGTGTGAGTCACGTATGTACAACTTGAGCAAAATGTTACAAATTAACGGGGGTCAAGAATAAACGTACATTTGTAGGAATACGTTGTGCAGCAAAACTCCATCGACGAGATCGTCGTAATTCGTTAACGCGTTAGGATCCTCCAAACAACTGATAAACTATAAACATTTATTTAGTTAGGTTAGGTGATACGTATATATCATTAACTATATCATATTATTTTCAAAACAAATATATACAATCGATCTTCCCGATCGATATAAAAATCAACATATACTTATAGATAGATTAATCAAAAAGCTCACCCAAGTAACCAGCGGTCCGCACAAAAATTCATTTATCTCCGTGGAAGCCATATTTTTCTCTCTCTAAACCGCCACCGATTTTACGCAGCGGGTTTAATCAAGAGGAAAATAAATACCCGATCTTGTCGAGGAATGAATTAAATATTGCGATCGTGAACCGAGAACGAAATTGATGGTCGAATCTTCATTTTTTCAATGTGATTATGTGATTCGTCGGTTGTTGTGCGACTGCTGCTGCTCCTGCTACCACCCCGCTCATCGAGTTGTAATTGCAAGGAATGAAAATAAAATAACACGCACGGACACACGCATACATATATTATATTATATATATATATAGGTATGTATGCGAGTATAAAGTTATTTATCGAAACCGCGAATAACGATACTTATATATACAGAATACACACGGACGGGGAGGATGCATGCGATCCACGATCTCCTCCTCTCTCTGACTGGCTATCCGTAACGAAACGCACGCACACACACACACAGTTATACGCGGTAATGCATAAGTGTTAAGTGTAATACAAGACAACATTACACATATACAGAGGAATTCCCTCTCTTAGTCTCTTTGGTTTCGGTTTGACGGTTCACGAATCACGATCGCAGTAATAATATACCTATATATATATATATGTGTGTGTGTGTGTGTGTGTTTCTTCTGTGTACTTACTATAGTTATCCGCGCCGCGTGAAAAAATAAACACATTACTTATCGAATTCTCGTGTTGTTTCTTTTTAAAAAAAAAGAAATAATCATGTAGGCATATGTATATATATTTCTATATATACACACACCCACATAGATCTTCGTAATTTTGTAAATGGAATTTTCGGTTGGTTAAACGATGTTGTTAATATGAAGATATCGTTGTTCGTTACATTAATTTGCGTAAGTTTAGTATAGTGTAGAAATAATAAGTAAATTTCGTATATTATGATAAGCACGTATTGTCATTACACTGCTTGCATTTGTTTTCTTTATTTTAGATTTATGTCACTAATGTCGTGGGGTTGGAAAATCTTTTGCACTATGTGATCGACGATGTGTCAGCTGGTTCTTATAAATATTACAGTCTGATGTACGATGGTTTGATTAAAATTAGATTAACAACTCAGTAAGTACTTACACGGTGTGGTTTTGTTTCACAATGCATAAAGTGGACAACACGTGGTTCTTATTTACCTTTTTTCTTTTCACTTGTTAGATCAGGAGATGCCGATATCTATGTTTCTCAAACTACTACTAAACCAACGTACGAACCAGAACGTTACTGTTTACAGTCCACTACATGCGGAGAAGACATAATTTATATACCGCAAAGGTTAAATATTTAAAATACATTTTCTGTTTCACATCCTGTTTCTCCTATTAAATTATTTGCAATTACATTTTGTAGTTATAAGAGGCCGGTTAGTATAGGTGTTTATGGACATCCGTCTCATGAAATAAGTCGCTATACATTATTGGTTTATCAAGTAATTAATGCTAATGGTGACACATTTGATGAAGACAATCCTACCAGTGATAATTTTCAGGATACTCAAAACCCAAAGGTAATAAAAAGTCTTTAGTATTTAAGAAGTAAGAAAATAAACACTTATGAAGTTTTATTTGTAGAAGGAAAAGTCATTGCTTTTTTTGCTATGGTCACTTTTATGGTCATTGATTGACATACTGTTTCATGTATTATTTTAGTACAAAGTAGAATATTATTAACATTTATAAAATGTTGGAGTACGAAAATCAAATGTTCTTGGATATAATCCAACAAGATGGTCTTGTTATTACAGCCAAGTAAGGGTTCTATTTTTAATCTATTTACGTATTATTATTATTAACATTAATTCTTATGCTCCTTATTTAATAATTTCAGAGGCCTTGGACTTGAAACTGTATTTTTAAATGTATTAAAGGCATATTCTGATCCTGGACAACTTGTCATTGTTCTTGGTACAGACGATTATGAGGAAACGTACTTTATAGAAAAATTGAAAAGCCAAGGAGTAAAACATTTACCTCGAATTGTCACGTCACAGTGCCAATCTGATGAAAGGTTTAAATTTGTAATTTTTATTTTGCATTCAATATTTAGAAAGTGAATACTCATTTTAATTTCTTTTCATTTTTCAGACAAGTCATGTATTTAGAAGGAGGTGTATTATTTATATCAGGAAGAATATTAGTTGTTGATCTATTAAAAAATCGAGTACCTTTAAATTTAGTTAGTGGTTTTCTTGTATATAGAGCCCATTCAATATTGACATCACACCAAGAAGCTTTTGCTCTAAGACTTTATAGACAATCCAATAAGGTTTCTTTTTATTTTGATTCATAAAGAAATAAGATTTACAAATTAAAACATTTTTTATTTATATTTGTAAAATTTTTAGATTGGTTTTATTAAAGCTTTTACTAACTCCGCAATTGCCTTTACTATAGGATTTGCACAAGTGGAACAAGTTATGAAAAGATTGTATGTAAAAAATTTATACTTGTGGCCAAGATTTCACAAAATTGTCAATAGTAGTTTATCTAAATGCAAGGTAGTATATATTTCTATTCAAATCATCCCACTATTAATTTAAGTTTATATATGTTTAACTTATTTTAATTCAGCCTGAAGTTTTTGAACTTCATGTAAAATTGACGCCTAAAATGTTGAGTATACAAACTAAATTACTTGAAGTTATGAATTACATGGTTCAAGAATTGAAGAAAAATAACAAATATGTAAGCATTATTATAATAAATATTTTGAATCTATATTTGTACATTTAATATATAAAGTACATTTTTTCATTATAGCTTGATTTAGATGAATTAACAGTTGAAAATGCAGTAGCAAAGAAATTTCACAAACAAATAAAATTACAACTAGATCCTATTTGGGACCAACTCAGCTATAAAAGTAGACTTTTAATAAAAGATTTAGAAACTCAACGTTCATTACTAATGTAAAAAATAATATTTACATCATACAAATTATATTAAATAAAATTAAAATAATATTATAATTTTTTTAACTTATTTTGTTTAAAACTAGGTGTTTAACACATGAAGATTCTGTATCATTTTATGCAATGCTAAATAATTTACGAACAATGGAATATGCAATGGAAAGTAGTGGCTGGACAGTATTGGATGTTGTAGATGATATGTTTAAAAATGCGAAATTAAGAGTTTATAATGAAAAAGGGGGTAAGAAATAATATTATAAATTATATTTTTATTTAATATTATGTGTATAAAAATATTAAATTTACAGATCTGAAACCAGAACCAAATCCAAAATGGGTTGCTTTGTCAGAAGTACTTTCAGAAATTACGTTAGATAGTGCTAAAAATAAGAAAGATACTGGAGAGAAAGTTCTGATTTTAACAAGAGATAGTAGAACTTGTAACCAAATAAAAAATTATTTAACAATGGGAGCAAAAGAATATTTACTATATGAAACAATGAAAAAATTAAAACCTAATAAAATACAGAATGAAAAGAAAACTAACGAAAGGTAAAACTGATTATTATATAATGTATTTTATTTTGGCATTCTAATTACTAATTAAACTAGCTTTATTTACTTCAGCAAAACTAGATCTAAGTCTGAAAAAACAAATATAAATACCGATAGCGAACCCACTACTGAAAGTAATGATGAAGAGTTACGTGAAAGTTATGTGTTAACATTATCTCAAAGACCTGAAAGAATGAATGAGGATGAAACTGATGAATCTGAAGAGAATGTGAATTCTAGTCAATTTTTTGAAGAATGTTCAGAGGTATTATTGAATATTATTTGCTATAATAAATATATTTATTAACAAACATGAATAAAGAATGTAGATTTTTAGCTTGCAGAGATGAACTTGACTAATGTAGCAACAAAAGAGCCTTTATTGATAATAGAGTCAATTAAGAAAGGAGGCGATTCAATGTCTTTACAACGCACACTCGACGATATTCGACCCAGTTATGTGATTCTGTATACATCTGATATTTCAGCAGTTCGACAACTTGAGGTATGAAGTAATTTATTTCTTAAAGCAGTATGTTTGTAAGAAAATTTATGCAATAAATTTGTTACAGGTTTATCAAAACAATAATCCAATAATACCACTTAAAGTTTTCTTTTTAATTTATGGTGGATCTGTTGAGGAGCAAGCTTACCTTACTTCATTGCGAAGAGAAAAAGATGCTTTTGATAAACTCATCACTACAAAAACCGTATATATTATTTATTTATTTGTAACTATAAGCTATTATAATAAGTTTAAAGTAAAAAATTTTTAATACACAGACAATGGTTGTGCCTGTGGAACAAGATGGTAAATCAGATATGACGGTTCCTGGCGATATTGGTGAAGAAGCAAGCACTCGAAAAGGTGGACTGCAAGAAGATCAAACCAAAATTGTAAACAGAGTTATTGTCGATATGAGAGAATTTAGAAGTGAGCTCCCATCTTTATTGCATCAACGTGATATGGAAGTTGAACCTGTTACTTTACTTGTTAGTTTTTAATTTTTTTTTCGAATGTAACTAAATCACTTTAAAAAATTTATTTTTGATACAATTTTTTTTAGATAGGAGATTATATTTTATCACCTGATATATGTATAGAAAGAAAAAGTATATCAGATTTAATTGGATCCCTTAATTCTGGTAGATTATACAATCAAGCTGTGGCAATGTCAAGATATTATGCAAAGCCAATGCTTCTTATAGAATTTGATCAAAATAAACCATTTGGTTTACAAGTAATCCAAATTTTAATATTATAATTTTAAATATTGAAGAGCAAATGATTTTTAATATTTTTATATTGTAGGGGAATTATTACGTTAGTCGAGATATGAAAAGCATTGATGTAACTAGGAAATTACAATTACTTACAATACATTTTCCAAAATTAAAACTAGTTTGGTCACCAAGTCCATATGCTACTGCTCAACTTTTTGAAGAGTTGAAGGTAGATACATACAGTAACTTTTTCGTAATATTAAGATTTTTTAATATTTAATTGAATTGATTAAAAAAATAGCAAGGCAGACCACAACCAGATGCGATAAAAGCTGCACAAATTGGAGTGGATGACGACACAGACGATAAAACTGTAATGGCAGAAAAATATAACTGTCATATTCAAGATTTTCTTGCTAAATTGCCTGGTGTACATTCAAAAAATTTGAGGCGTATTTTAAATAATGGTCGTTCATTAGATCATTTGATAACACTAAATAAGGTACTTTTCTTGATTATAAATCAACTTTTTAATGCAATATGTGTTAAATAGCACTTCAATCAAATTTTTAAAAATGTTTAAGATAATAAAAATGAATGTGTGTACTTGTATAGCATCAAAAATATTTTTCGTTAACATTGTGCGATCAAAAACAAGATTTATTATTTTTCCAATCACATGAAGTTGTGAATATTTATACACTTGTTAAATATACTATTATTAATTATTTTTTTATAATTTAAGGAGGAGTTGACAGAGATAATCTCCAATGAAAGTGATGCAGCATTATTATATAGTGCGTTTCACGATAAACACAAGCAATCTTCAGAAGCATCTGCAAGTAATGCTATAAAACCAGTTCCTTCAAAAGTTAAAAGTAGAGGTTTATTTTACAAGAAAAAGTCAGGAAAATAAATGCGAACATACGCATTTATATATATATAAATAATGTTTTATTAAATTTGTATGTAACAGTTTAACATAAATTATACAAGAGATTTTTATTAATAGCAAAATCAGCAAATGTAAATATAAAAATTTGTAATCTTTTTAATTATATAAGTATACCAACATGAACAACATCTGTACAATTTATATACAAGTATTAAAATTTACTTAGAAAAGATGAGTTATGAAATTGTTTCTTCAGCATCACTATTCGTGTCCAAATTATACAAAAATGAATCACTCTCAAACATTGGAAAGTAAAACCTGAAAGAAAAATTGTTGCACTAGTTTATTGATTTTAATTATATTTTTTTCTAATTGTTCGCCTTAATAATAAATTAACTAACTCTGGTTGATCCCATATTCGTTTAGAAGGTAATTTGTAGTGATTTGCTTCATCCATATGTGTATTAAGATTATCTGCATTTTCATCGCAAAATACACATTTCTTACTATAAATTTGTTTTCTTATATAATTTACTATTTTCACCTAAAAAATGCGTATGTATTAATAATTGCACAATTATTTCTGTTGCAGAAATTATAATTAAATTATACTTTTTGATAAAAAGTTAATTCCTTAGTAATATCATCAAAATTAAAATTA
Organism: Theocolax elegans; assembly: GCA_026168455.1. NCBI lineage: Eukaryota > Metazoa > Arthropoda > Insecta > Hymenoptera > Cerocephalidae > Theocolax > Theocolax elegans. The sequence continues at coordinate 73,792,474 of CM047430.1, read as the reverse complement.
TGCTTGTTTTCCATATGCTGAAGAATTGCAGTAAAATCTTCTGAATTATATGTACAGAATAAGCATGATATAGTTATACCCTCATTATTCCAGTCTGACCAATTTTCATCTTCATTTTCACTGCTAAATCCAGTAGGATCTTCAGTTTCTGTGTTGTGCTGCAATTAAATAATTTCATAAAAATTTCAAAATTCTAATATTTTAACAGTATTTCAAAATTATTTATTTAATGTACCATTTTAACATATTTTCTTTTGCTACTAATTGCCTTATCTGACAAATAGTTGGTGATGTAATATTTATCATAAATTTTGTTATTAGGGTTTACTTGCTTATGTAATTTTTTGCGCATATGTTCTTTTAATACCAATCGGTTCTTAAATTTCTTTTCACAATAAATGCAAATAAAGCTAAAAAGTAAATTAGATTACAAAATATATATTTGAATGCTGGATTATTTGTAAAAGTGTATTTTATAAAAAACCTTTCTATATTATTTTGAATTTTATCTAAATATTCATCAATGAAAACTAAATTTTCTGGTTTTCCAAGTAAAATATTGTGTTTTTGGCATAAGTGTTTTATATATTCAATGCGTGAACCTGAAAATTCCATTCTACAAAACATGCAACCTCTTTTAAATGATGCATCATTTGTTCTTTCTTTCAATTGTTCAGCTAAAACCCATTCCTAAAAATTCAAATAATTCATTAAATTCAATCCTCTTAAATCAATTCTATAAATATTTATCATTTACCAGTTTTGCCCTTTGTAATTCATCTCTTAGCGTTTTATCCTCCATTAAACAATCGGACAGCAAAAAGTAAAATTCTTTTTCGCTTGATTTCTTATCTTCAGTTTCAGAGTTTGTATTTTCCATTGTTAACGTAGTACAAAATGTTGTCAATGGTTGGTCTTTGAATTTCATTCTCCAATACCGAATATAGCTAATAAAAATATTACAATACAAAAGCTAGAATTCACTAAATAAATTCTCTACTCTATTACCTTTTCAGACTTGCTATTTTATTCACATCCCCAATCACTAGACGGTGTTCGTTAAATAAATGAGATAGAAAATCCTTTTCATTTGTTGGAAGGGTAAACAAAGAATCGCATAACAGGCACTCAATGCTAATTGGTTTATCGTCAAGATCATTGAATTGGGATTTAATATTTAAAGAAATTTTTGCACTTTCACATATAGAGATACCTACAAATGGCATAAATAAGAAACATAAGCAATTTTGTTTCTTGTTGTTAAAGTCACATATGCTTTATAACAATATGAATATTCTTCGTTAATTTAAAAATAAACGTCTTACCTTCAGAGGACATTTTTGCTTTGTGCATATAAATATGTTTTTGTAAACGTTAATTTTTAAACAAACGTTTATGAGAGATAACAATTATGATAAATAATCATCTGACATCGCAGTATTTCGAAAGGTTAATCATTATAATTTTGATTGTAAGGACCATTGTATTGTAAATGTGTATTTAAATAAATATTCTTGTCAAATAGAATAACAGGTTAAGTTAAAAATTAAAAACACACACTACACCAGAGTCCACGGCAGACAGGCAGACTCCAAACAGAGAGAGAATGTAAACTAGATTACTCAATTTGTTAACCTCTCTACTTTATCGACGTAAAATATATATTTATTTTTAAATATTTTAGCTAGCGAATCGAACCAATCAAAATTAAATATAAATATTGTTGCTTAAAAATTATATTGCTGATCTTAAGAATGATTCAATTTTTAGTAATGATTAATAAAATAAAGGTATAAATATATATTATAAAGTATTTTATTACTGTCACATACCCAATTGTTGATCAATTAATTAATTAAGGCAAATCCGTACGCTCATAGTATAAGCAACAATCTAAGAAAAAAAGCGGGAAGCGCCAATTTCTGATCAGTAAATTTTCGGTATACGTATATCAATTCCTATATAGTAAAGGGGGTTTCTTCTTCTTCTTCTTGATTTTCATTGACCTTTTGTAGTTTATACTTAGGCCATGACAAAGGGGGTTTCATACTCAACAAATTTACTTATAACAATTAATAAAAACAAATTTACGCAAATTTCGCAATTTTCTTATATTTTTCAAGATTTTCTCAGCGATATATTGATACAATAACTTGAAACTTTGTAAAATGATGGGAAATTACATAATGAAAGGCAAGTAACTTCTGATTTTGCGTAAATTTATTTTTATTAATTGTTATAAGTAAATTAGTTGTTTTGTTCGTATGCCATTTTGTGGCCCGAAATTTGAATTGTTAATTAAGTATGACACCCCCTTAAGACTGCTAACTGCAATTATTGATTGTTTAATCTTTGTAGCAACGATTAGACTAATATAAATCTTATTATTTTATTAACTGATCAGAAATTGGTTTATAATCAACATTTGGGTGCCTTACGGTATTTATTTATTTGTTAAGCCAACAATATTTACAAAACATTACAAAAATGCAGCAAAAACCTATAGAGATAAAATTAATTTATTTGTACATAGGGTGGCATAAAACTTAATTTAAAATAAAACTAAAAGTAATGTATGAAGCCCTACACTGGGCCAGTACCACCAGTATACTGGACAGTGCTTGACTTTATACCCAATATCTTATTAACATTGATCTAGCTGTTGTAAAACTTTCAGTGGTCGCATTCATATTTCTAGCAAAAGCAATTTTTTCTATATTGTTTAATCTAGCAGGACACGTTAATCCTACCGCACAAGTAACTCTAAAGTGAGGAAACATTTCTTTGTACTGTTTAGATGAGTCACATTTACATGTAGATGTAAAAACAATATCATCAACTACAACAATGTCTTTATAAACTGGTTGCTGCTTTAGTATATAATAATATAATTATTATTTGTTTTTAGGCACGACCGCTACACGGGAGAGTCTTACATTTTCATGATCGCAAAATGTGTGATGCATCAAAATATACTAGATAATGGGTTGTAAGAGAAATTTATGCGTATTAGAATTGATTTAAGGCCCTCCCAAAAATATGTATGTATGGATGTATGTAATAATGTATTTAAGCAGCCTTCGGAGAGCACAGATTTTAACCAAACTCTAGGATATGTTTTGTAACATAAAAATATGAGGAAACCTACATTTTTAGACCCTAACGCGTTAATTTACCCAAGTTATGTCTAGCTAAAGCCAATTTTGTAAAAAAATTACTGCCACTTTGCAGAAACAAATAAAGATAGATACTCTATCCCAAATTTAAAAGATAGCTGAGATTAAATAAATGTGATTTATAAAAAAAAGAAGCTCAAATCTGGTGGAGTTGATATATATATTGAAATGTATGTAGATTGATTCAGACAGCATGTGTAATATTAATTAGTGATAAAACATGGGAAAATATGAATATGTCTAAATGTAAAAATATCAAATCAGATTAAAAAATCCTAATAAAATACTTTGAAAAACCATTGACAGTATTAGGATCTTTTGCAGGTGAAATATTAGTCGATGAAGTAACAAAACAAGATTTATTTTATGTAGTTAAAGATATATTCTATTAAATAATGAAAATTGTGTTTATAAAGTTATAAATATAAATTTTCTTGATTCACAATTATCAAAAAATGGAGTTAAACCCCATGGACAAGTATACGAAAGTAATTGAAACTTTCCGAGCACCATAAACTATAGAAGAACTTATGAGTTTTTTTAGGATTAGTAAATTTTTTAGGAAAGTGAGTGCCTGATTTAGCTACGAGTGATTGCTTATGAAAATATAAGAGCCTTATACAGATTCTGAAAAGCGTGGTTGCCAGACCAAAAAGGAAGCTTTATCACTAGTTTGGGCAGTTGAGCATTTCATATATATATATATATATATATATTATTGTAGGTAGAGCTAACGCCTAACTCTAAAGTATTTGTCGATAAATTAAAAACAGAATTTCTCGCAAACCACTGGAAAAAGAAACCGAGAGAACTTGTTAGGCGACTAATGCAAATGAAAATAGGCGAAGACAAAGTAATATCGGCTACGGTTTCCTCCGAAAACTTGGCCAGCAATTCCTGAAACATATTTAGGGGAGACTGGGGTATTTTTGTACAGGAGCATTTTTGAATTTTTTAAATAGCTCTTTTATATCGTAATATTAATGCTATAATAGGACGGTTTCTTTTAATAAATGATATTATCTTAAATTCCCCATAGTTACGAGATATTCCGAATCGATTGTTTACGTTTACTCGAGACCTGCCAAAATGAAAATCTCATTTTTTTTTATTTGTACTTCTTAGTTTTTGATAGCAAATTTGCGCTGTAGGTTCTACATACCTGCAAATCACACATGTTAAAAGTATTCATACTAGCTTTCTTTTGATCGTAATTACGTTGAAAAATATTAATTTACTGCTCCGCACGGTGTATCTAAAGTTTTTTTCTATTTTGGGGTAATTTTGAACACGAACCCTGGGGTAAATTTGAACATGCTAATTAAATGGGTGCACGGTGATTTTGTGTAGCATATTCATCGCATGGCGAATGTACATACGTTCAAAAATACCCCAGGGTTGGGGCATTTTTGATCAAAATGCCCGTTTCTTTAACTGTAAAATAAACCGCCCCAGCAATAAATATCGTAGGTAAAAAAATTTGACATAATAGTTAGTTACAAGGATTTGAAGTTCCCATGGTCCCAAGTTCAAAATTATATCGTATTCGATCAAAAAAAAAATAAATAAAAAAAAAGTTCAAAAATGCCCCAGTCTCCCCTATATGGTAATATTTTTGGATATCAAAAGGCGCGATAGCGCCTGCACGCAAGTATGCAGGCGCGTAAGCCCTTATTATACAGCTAACTAACCCCTCAGATTTTTTATATTTTCGTACATTTAAAATTATACTATCTATTTATGCAATTACAAATCTCACATCTATTTTTTATATAAGTTTTCACTTTACAATAAATCCCGTTTGAATTCATAAGTGCATAGTGGAGAAATTCGATGTTATTAAAGTTGCTTGCTGAATTCCGATTCTCGAATTTTTGCTATTTCCACTTTCTTTTTCATTCGATGGCAACAAAAAGAGATAGCGTCATAGGAGATGCAAAAGATAGAAAGAGACGAAATTTTTTCCATCCCGTGAGAGAACGCCTACAGAGGTAAAAACTGTTAGCAAGTTGTTTGAGAAGTGGCCGCAAAGAGATATATATATATCTCTATAATATATAAATATTTCGCCGCCGCCGCCGCCGTGTCTAAGAATTCAGAATTCAACATATATATATATATATGTCATATATATATATATATGTTATATCTCTTTATAATATATAAATATTTCGCCGCCGCCGCCGCCTCCGCCGTGTCTAAGAATTCAGAATTCAACATATATATATATGTCATATATATGTTATATATATATATGTCATTTATATGTTATATATATGTCATAAATATGATATATATATATGTATGTCATATATATATAAGTGTGTGTGTGTGTGTGTGTGCGCGTGTGCCAAAAAAAGTTGTGAATATAACTTGAAAGAATGTGTATTAGTTTACTTATTCCTCATAAATTCATAAAATAAAAACGGACCTAAAATTTAATATATTGTTTTTAAAAATATGCACAATTTTTCGAAGATAAAATAAATATTAATCAAGTATAACATACACTTTTCAAATATCTATATGTGAAATATACAATAAATCTATATTATATTAAGCTGCTTCCATCAAAAACCTTTCTCCCTTTCTGTGACGTCAATCTATTTGTATGACGTAATTGTCGAAGTGATGATATTTTTTGATAAATAGATGTATCACATGTTTTTTGACGCACTGTTGGGGGTTAATGTTTTTAGTTGCTTTTTTAAAAGGGGTAAAATTTGAAGGGGGAAGGGGTGGTGGTATGGGGTGTACCCTGACCACCTAGACATCGTCTTCAGGAAGTGACAATTTTTTTGCATATTCAAGCAGGGTGGCACACTACTTACCAGTAGACGATGTCCAGATGACCCGGAGGTTACCCTGACCACCTGGACATCGTCTTCAGGAAGTGACAATTTTTTTTGCATATTCAAGCAGGGTGGCATACTACTTACCAGTAGACGATGTCCAGATGACCCGGAGGTCACCCTGACCACCTGGACATCGTCTTCAGGAAGTGACAATTTTTTTTTGCATATTTAAGCAGGGTGGTACACTACTTACCAGTAGACGATGTCCAGATGACCCGGAGGTCACCCTGACCACCTGGACATCGTCTTCAGGAAGTGACAATTTTTTTTGCATATTCAAGCAGGGTGGTACACTACTTACTAGTAGACGATGTCCAGATGACCCGGAGGTCACCCTGACCACCTGGACATCGTCTTCAGGAAGTGACAATTTTTTTTGCATATTCAAGCAGGGTGGCACACTACATACCAGTAGACGATGTCCAGATGACCCGGAGGTCACCCTGACCACCTGGACAAGCGGTCAGGAAGTGACAATTTTTTTTGCATATTCAAGCAGGGGTGGCACACTACTTACAGTAGACGATGTCCAGATGACCCGGAGGTCCCCTGACCACCTGGACATCGTCTTCAGGAAGTGACAATTTTTTTGCATATTCAAAGCAGGGTGGCATACTACTGACCAGTAGACGATGTCCAGATGACCCGGAGGTCACAACTGACCACCTGGACATCGTCTTCAGGAAGTGACAATTTTTTTTGGCATATTTAAGCAGTGTGGTAGCACACCTACTTACAGTAGACGATGTCCAGATGACCCGGAGGTCACCCTGACCACCTGGACATCGTCTTCAGGAAGTGACAATTTTTTTTGCATATTCAAGCAGGGTGGCATACTACTTACCAGTAGACGATGTCCAGATGACCCGGAGGTCACCCTGACCACCTGGACATCGTCTTCAGGAAGTGACAATTTTTTTTTGCATATTTAAGCAGGGTGGTACACTACTTACCAGTAGACGATGTCCAGATGACCCGGAGGTCACCTTGACCACCTGGACATCGTCTTCAGGAAGTGACAATTTTTTTTGCATATTCAAGCAGGGTGGCACACTACATACCAGTAGACGATGTCCAGATGACCCGGAGGTCACCCTGACCACCTGGACATCGTCTTCAGGAAGTGACAATTTTTTTTGCATATTCAAGCAGGGTGGCATACTACTTACCAGTAGACGATGTCCAGATGACCCGGAGTTCACCCTGACCACCTGGACATCGTCTTCAGGAAGTTAAAATTTTTTTTTGCATATTTAAGCAGGGTGGTACACTACTTACCAGTAGACGATGTCCAGATGACCCGGAGGTCACCCTGACCACCTGGACATCGTCTTCAGGAAGTGACAATTTTTTTTGCATATTCAAGCAGGGTGGCACACTACATACCAGTAGACGATGTCCAGATGACCCGGAGTTCACCCTGACCACCTGGACATCGTCTTCAGGAAGTGACAATTTTTTTACATATTCAAGCAGGTTGGCAATTCAGAAACTTTTAAAGGACGATTTCATTTCTAAAATCTCGGTAGTCTAAAGGTTAAAATGTAAAGTTTCCAAACCGAAAATATAAAAATGTGATTTGTGTTAATAGTACTTTGAGTAATAAATACCAAATACTCTATAATTTTTTTTCCTTGAATGAGAATAGAGTACAATCTTGTTTCCAAAACTTTCTTTTCTAAAAAAATGCAAGGTTAAGAAAATACTCATTAGGTATAAAGGAATAGATACATTCCGACCCAGACAGCACTTCATATTGCAGCGATATTGTTGGAATAATGTCATATTGCTACAATATTGTCAACATACATTGTCTGATTTTAGTATTTCATTAATTAATGAACGCATTAATGAGGATAATAGTTTAAGCTAAAGAATTGTTGTATTGTCTTATGTTTTGACGAAAATTCGTACTATATTTCGAATTACCTATAACCAAATTTTTTAATTCTTTTGGATTTGTGGGTGAAAATCATCTAACGCGCACAATTGTGTAATAGTGAAATATATCCCATTATATCATATATAAAATTACGAATAATATATTCTAAGTACAATATATGTAATTTAATGTAAGTCAGCCGTGAAACTTGATAAAAGTTGATTTTATTGCCAAGTTTCAGTTGCTTAAAGTTTGAAATATAACGTCCCCTGGCTGTAAGAAGGCCATAATCGCATATTAACTGGTGCGATTATAGGCGTATTTCTTTATTTCAAAAACGGGTTCAAAACTTAATTGTTCATTTTGATAACCACAATTAAAATTAAGTTGAAAATCTGAACATTTACTGATTTTTGAAGTGCACTGAACTTGCTGAACTTTGTAACAAACTTGTTATTAATAATAGCTGTGTTATGATTAATGTCTTTAAAATTAATTGTAAACATAAAACATTTTTCTGACCAGGTGAAATTGTTAACTTTTGGTTTACTTTAGAGGTAAAAATTTCATTTTTAGTATTTCATGATGTTAAGCAAAAAATACGGGCATGTTTTTGTGGTAATTCAGCGGTTACCTTTTTTAATGTAATTTCTCTGGTAGAGTATAATTGGAAAACTAATAAATTTTTAAAACTAATTCATAGAGTAAATTTCAGATAAAGTAACTACATAAAAACAGTATTATTCCGATGTGGAAATTTTGAATGTTAACGTAATAAAATTTAAAAAACAATCTATGTAATCTCCCCTGGCATGTAACATCCCCTGTCCAAATTTCTTTTATAACAAATAATCGATGTTGATCATTACATGCTTTACTGTTTTGACTAAAAATAAACATTATTTCTTAACAATTGTTTTCTCCATTCAAAGGAACTATGCGAGTCCATCAATGGAAATGGAGTAGATGTGAGCCCCAAAAAATTAATTTTAATGAAGTAAGTTGTTACGAATGTAATTTGAATAGACAATGTGAACATTATCAATTAGGGTCGATCTCGTACGAAAATAAAACTCAGAAAAAGAGTAAAATTGTTATTTAAGATAAAAGAAGTCACTACTAAAAGAAATAATAAAAATATATAATTTATATTACAAATATAAAAATTATGTTAAATTGATTATATGGAAACATTGCATATATTTTATAAATGGAAGAATTTGTTAATTAATTTTTTTTTGTTATTATCAATTAGGTATAGTTATATTCAATGTATACTCCATAAAATATGTTTATTAAAATTTTCTATCCCTATTACAAAATCTCACGTGAGAAATTGATTTTTTATTATTTAGCAAATTTAAACACCTCTCCAATTGAAATATCACACGAGATTTTGGCATGAAATCTCACTTGAGATTTAACGTGAGATTTTGTATTAGGGATGTATTCAAGATGTTTATGTTTTATATATCAAAATATATGTAATTCCCCTGGAATGTAAAAATTAAAAATCTTCAATACGTTGAGTAAATCAACTGATCCTGTATGCCCACTGTAAACAGGTACTCTAGAAACTGTAATTGGTCCAGAGAAACCAAAAATATATAATTTTTTTCATTTTGTGTTCTTGCATATCACAACGATAAATGTTCACGTTAGATGATTTTCACCCATGTAGGATTGTCAGGTAGCATTACTTTACCCATTTGACAACAACTTGAAAATAATTTATTTTTATTATATTCACATGAAAAATGTTTTGCATGGCAATAATTACAAATTTCAGACATTGTACCTAAATAATTTTCAATTATTAAAGATTCATTAAAATAATTATTTGCTATTTTACCATCATACATATTATTTTTATTTTTTTTTGTTTACTCTTAAGTTCTGCAATAACATCTAATTTTTTTTTTTTAATGAGGAGTAGCATTTTCATTTATTGACTCATTATCATGAACTTGAGTTTTTTAAAAAGTGTTAAAATAGGGTAAGGTGAGGGAATTAAAGGAGGATGGGTAGTTGACCTGGAGGTCATCCTGACCACCTGGACATCGTCCTCGGGAAGTGACATAATTTTTTTGTTTTATAATTTTTTTGTTTAATTTCATTTTCCCTCTGCGATTACAGGCTTGGGACTGACATATATTGTTCATATATTTTGTTCAGTTCATATATTTTGTTCAATATATATTGTTCATTTATTTTGAAATTTTGAGTGCTACTCTTTAAAGATGTTGCTTATATGTATATTTGTAAATATTTGAATTAAGTGTGCACTTTAGATATGATTTTTTTTATTAATTAATTTATTTTTAACGCTTTGTTAAAAACTTAGCAATATTAGCGCTACGCTTTAAAGGTGCTGCTTCAATTTTTGAATTGTTCTATTGATGATTCATTTTAAAATTTTGAGCGCTACTATTTAAAGGTGCTGCTTATATGTACATTTGTAAATATTTGAATTAAGTGTGCACTTTAGATATGATTTTTTTTATTAATTAATTTATATTCAATCCGTACCCCGTTACAATATATATATTTTAAAATTGTTTTTTCAAGAATACATAATATATGTATTTTTTCCGTGCGCAAAAAAAAAGTTGTGAACATAACATGAAAGAATGTGTATTTGTTTACTAATTCTTGATAAAACTCATAAAATTTTTAAACGTATACTCAATAGTAATAACGGATCTAAAATTCAATGTAATGCTTTAAATACAGATGTAAAATTGTTTGAAGATGAAATAAATATTAATCAAGTATAACATACACTTTTCCAAATATCCATATGATATATACAATGGGTTAAAAATTAAATATATTAATTATTGCATTTTTAAGATAATTCTATTATAAACAATTAAATATATTAATTATTGCATTTTTAAGATAATTGTATTATAAACAATTAAATATATTAATTATTGCATTTTTAAGATAATTCTATTTTTATACTTTATTTATATTTTAATTACACCTTTTTATAAGTAATTTATACTCCATAATAGTTTTCTGCAATTGAAAGTACTCAAATCAAAAACACCTTTCAAAAAGGTGTCAAAACCCGCAAGTATATGTGTTATTCTAATCAAACTTTGAAAATTGTTATCTGATAAATAAAATTGTTATCTGTCTGATAAATTTTAAAGTATAAGATAAAAATATCTTTGATTCTAATTCCCATATTTTCTCTACTTATTTATATTTTTATTACACCTTTTCTATATCTAACTTATATTCCATAATATTTTTCTGCAATTGAAAGTATTCAATTCGAAAACACCTTCCAAGAAGGTGTCAAAACCCGCAAGTATTGTGCTATTCTAATCAAACTTTGAAAAATGGTATCTGATAAATAAATTATGCAATTCAATCTGACATTGTTATCTGATAAATAAATAATTTTAATTTCTAACTACCTTATTTTATCTATTTCTTTGAATTTTAATGAAACATTTTTATAAATATTACGAAAATTTCGTATAAAAAATTTCTGCAATTGAAAGAATTGAAATCAAACTGAAATCGACAAGTATTTTGAATCGTACCATAAATTTATATTTTATATAAACATTTTTATATATATTACTTAAACTTCGTAATAAGTTTCTGCAATTGAAAGCACTGAAATCAAACTGTAATCGACAAGTATTTTGAACCATGCAAAAATTTCTACCAATCTGAATACAGATTTTTTTATATGAAAAGTATCTTACACTATTATTTTTCATTTCTGGCCCTCATATGTTTTACAGTAATAAATAAATAATATTCTAATGATATTAATTTGTGCAAAATTAATTTCTGCAATACTAATAAAATGGTCATTTCTTTTTTATTCTTTTAAATAATAAAATAATACTTGCACCACCATTGGTTAAACGCTTCATATATGTGTTAATTCTGACTATATTAACTGATGTTACATTTTATAAATAATTACATACATCTTAGCTTTTATCTTATTAATTAATTAATTAATTGGTAAAATCATGTAGATTGTATATCCTTAGTTAAGTGAAATAATAATTATTTTACATAACTACTAAGAAAAACTTGCTAATCAGCGGCGGAGGTCATACGATGTCTTGGTGAAGAAAGCACTTGTTGAAAATACAGTCGCTCCAGATTACGAGTCCGTCGCCCTACCGACCAAGCCATCGCAGGCCTCTTTTAGGAACTTTATTAGATAAAAATAATGATGTCTATTTTATCATTGGTGATGTAGGATATTAAAATTGCCAGATAGTATTGCAATATTTATATATTATTACTCATTGCAGTTTCTTCACGGTATTATATACTTTCATAAATGTAAAGGAATACATTAGTAAGTCAGAATTAACACATATATGAAGCGTTTAACCAATGGTGGTGCAAGTATTATTTTATTATTTAAAAGAATAAAAAAGAAATGACCATTTTATTAGTATTGCAGAAATTAATTTTGCACAAATTAATATCATTAGAATATTATTTATTTATTACTGTAAAACATATGAGGGCCAGAAATGAAAAATAATAGTGTAAGATACTTTTCATATAAAAAAATCTGTATTCAGATTGGTAGAAATTTTTGCATGGTTCAAAATACTTGTCGATTACAGTTTGATTTCAGTGCTTTCAATTGCAGAAACTTATTACGAAGTTTAAGTAATATATATAAAAATGTTTATATAAAATATAAATTTATGGTACGATTCAAAATACTTGTCGATTTCAGTTTGATTTCAATTCTTTCAATTGCAGAAATTTTTTATACGAAATTTTCGTAATATTTATAAAAATGTTTCATTAAAATTCAAAGAAATAGATAAAATAAGGTAGTTAGAAATTAAAATTATTTATTTATCAGATAACAATGTCAGATTGAATTGCATAATTTATTTATCAGATACCATTTTTCAAAGTTTGATTAGAATAGCACAATACTTGCGGGTTTTGACACCTTCTTGGAAGGTGTTTTACATATATACAACACATTATTTAATTAATTTTAAAAATAAATTATTTTTCAATTAAATAACTTTTTAAGTAAAACAATTTAAAAGTATTATGCGAACATACGATAGTCTTTCATGTTAAAGGAAAATAATTTTATTAAAAATCTAACCATTGTCTTTCAACTAACAAACAACTTTTGTTTATAAGTATATAGTTTACGTTGATGCAAATGCTCAAAAAAATAAATTAAAAATAGAATCCACAGAATATATGGAGGTCTTGACATCTCTACATGTGCCACTATGCGGAATCGTAACAGTTGTGAAAAAAAGTCAATTAGTCTGAAGACCAGTACAAAAGAAATGTCTAAAACACAAGAAAATAATATTATGAACATGGAAAATTTAGAAAGAAACTAAAAAAAAATACTTTATGATAAAGATTTTGAGAAAAACGACATGAATCAGAACACAAATGAAACAAAAATAAAAGTAAATAATTACATAAGTGACGAAGAACAGGAAGATTTAACAAAGTAAGTAGAAGAAAAAAAAAGTTACTCTATACTTATGTTGAAAAAATTAAAAAAATTGACAAGGAATATCGGGCGAAAGTTTAAGCTCTCGACAAAAAGATTTATAGCGACAGTGATGAGAACGATTCAGAAATATATAGTTGCAAAAAGAAAAAGAATTTTAAAGGAATATTTCTCGATTTTGGTGAATAAACCACACTTTTAATTAGATGGCACCGTTTCAATGATTTTTCAGGCTATACTACTTGTCAATGTATTGAACGCTTAACATTTGAATTTTGATTGTAGCATATCTGAATCGTCGCACAAAAAAGAAAAGAAAGTTAAATACGGACAAATAAATAAAATGCTTAACCATATATTAGAATATATTAAAAGTGTCTATTGAAATTATAGTAAAAATTTGAATTGTTATCTGAAACGAAAAGCTTAAAACTAGATTATTGCAATTATATTTTATGTGTGTATTTTAACAATCTTACCAAGTTCTTAATAAGTTACTATTTGTAGTTGGAATAAATAAAGAAAGCATATAACACATATTTACATATATTCACTTATACAATTTGTATATTAAACATTTATACCCTGCACTTAAAAAACTTACCTCGCATGTGTCTTAATGTGTCACACATTTTTGTCAAATTTTTCCCACACTTACATACTGTTGAACTTCAAGTTTAGGATATTCTTATTGTTCAATTTGTACCACACTTGATAGAGACATAATCTTGGGCCAAACTTGGCCAACATAATTCCTATTCCTATGCACGCCTGCTCGTATATATATATTCTTATACTGTTCAAATTGAATTTATAACTCTAATTTAACTCTTTTCTACTTCTAAGAAGTGCGAAAACCATTAAATAAGAGTAATTAAAATGTGCAAAAAATAAGATACCATAAGAATCGAATGATTTTGTGATGGTTATTTCTTGCATTTTTTCATAGTAGTAGCTTTTTACGTTAGATACAAGTGAAATATAATTAAATTGTTAATAATATTATACATTTCAATTATTAATTATTTATTATCACAGTTCTTATATTATATATATATATATATATATATATATATATATATATATATATATCCTATTATATTTATCAATTTATTTATTTATTCAATAATATTATTTGTCAGAAAAAATTATATACTTGATTGTATTAAAATTATTAAATATTTATTAACCTGATTGCTTTTGTATAAATAATATATTATTACATTACACACTCACACACAGAAATTTGATATTACATACATAGTAATCTGATATCTGATATCTAATGAATAGTTGAGTAATATCTAAATAATCTCAATTTATAATTTAGTTTATTAAGATTATTAGAAAAATGACATTTACCAAAATTACATTTCAATGAGCTTTTAATTATATAAAATTTGCGCATGATTTTCAAAAATATTATAGCAAACTCATTTACTCCAAACTTGACACAACTTTTCTCGAATCTTTCGTTATCATTGCCCAAACATGAGATAAATTATTATGAAATTGTTTGAACAAAAATATGCTACGTGTACTTGTCCCAAAATTTATATACTTGGCATTAAATTTGTCATACGTTGATTTAAAATAATCGGCAAGGCAAATTCCTATCTGTCCAGTACTTGTGCGGATGTTCGATAAATGTATATCCTCGCTTTTGTTTTTATAATTAAAAAAAAAATTATTCAAACTTGTAAAAAGTTTTCCCAAAGTTGAATATATGAAATAGGAAGGGCGGGAAATTATTGTTATGCATAACTTATCCCAAATTTTATACCAACATAAACATGGGCCAAGTTTGGAACTATTTATTGATCTTTACGGGGGTGACTATAAAATAATAGTATATTACATGATTTGGAAGATTTCGCGCGGATATTTCCTCATATACGCATACATATAGATAAATTAGAGTATAAAAACTCTTTTAATTCGCTAATTTCGTATTTATGTAAAATTAACGAATTGTTAACGAAAAAAAAAATTATGTAAATAATTAATAAACATCAATTTCTTAAGTGCACTTAAAAGTATTTTGATTACCAGATAATTTGATATTATCCCGCAAGTATTAAATAATTTAAATTTCCAGGCGCATGCGCATTGCGTAGTTATCGTATACACAGTAACACACTCGCATGTCAAAAATGGCGGTTGCGTCGGGTACGTGTGTTGTTGTATAGCAGCAGCGAACAGCGCAGGGTGTATACCGTAGCTCGTAAGGTTCAGTTGCGTTTGCGGCGATCAGTGACGCCTGGATGTTTCCACAAGTTTTTTTGCATACTACCTATGATTGTTTATTACAGACATTTTATATTTTAAAATAATCGTAAAAGACTGCTATAATGGCTGAATATTTGGCTTCTATTTTCGGAACAGAAAAAGACAAGTAAGTAACTCGTGATGTTATGCTTCTCTAATATATTTATATTTAAGGTTAGGAAATCTGAAACAATTTTACTTTCATCACCTTTGTACTCGTGTTTTCTTGGTTACAAATACTTTTGAACCTTTCAATTTAATATATTGACTTATTTATTTTTAATATTACAGAGTTAATTGTTCATTCTACTTTAAAATTGGTGCATGCCGACATGGTGATCGATGCTCCAGAATTCACAACAAACCAACTTTCAGTCAGGTACTGCATTTCATTCTTTTTACTTATTATACATTTTTACCTTTAACATTTATATTTTTACAGACTTGTTTACTTCAAAATCTTTATGTGAATCCTCAAAATTCAGCAAAAAGTGCGGATGGATCCCACTGTAAGTAAACATTATTTATTGTTTTTTCAAAGAGAACAAGATTTATAAATATTGTTTTGGATAAGAAATGTTATATTGCTTTGATGGATAAAACCATAATCCTTCATTTTGATAGATATTTTCCATCCTCGCTAGAACCCACAAATCAACATTATATTTGTTGACTAAAAAGTTTATTATCAGCCCTATTCCATTTGAGTTCTTAAAAGTTTTCTATTTTATTTATATTAATTGACTTAAATTTTGTTTAATATTTTACAGTGGTAGCAAATGTTTCCGATGAAGAAATGCAAGAACATTATGATAATTTCTTTGAAGATGTATTTGTTGAATGCGAAGACAAATATGGTGAAATTGAAGAAATGAATGTATGCGACAATTTGGGCGATCATCTAGTCGGCAATGTATACATTAAGTTTAGACGAGAAGAGGATGCAGAAAAGGCAGTTAATGACCTTAATAATAGATGGTTTGGTGGAAGACCAGTTTACGCAGAATTATCACCAGTAACAGATTTTAGAGAAGCTTGTTGTCGTCAATATGAAATGGGGTGAGTAATATAGTTAAATGGAAATAATTAATACTGACAATATTAATTTAAAATTGTAATAATATTAATTCAAAATCCTAATTTTCTTTAACATTATTTACTTTCTACAAAAATTCTATAGCTATAGAAAAATATTTTAATTTTCTAATTAGTTTAATTTAAAAAAAAATATCTTTAACTGTACAAAACAAAACTGTCAATTACATGTATTTTTACAAATATTTTATTTTTCAGTGAATGTACGAGATCAGGATTTTGTAATTTTATGCACCTTAAGCCAATATCACGAGATTTACGTCGCTATTTATACAGCCGTAAAAAAGGCGGTAAAGGAAGATCGAGATCACGTTCGAAATCACCAAAACGTGATCGTAAACGTAGGTCACGTTCGCGTGAACGCAGATCTAGATCAAAAGATCGTCGTAAAGGAAGAGACAATCGTTCTGGTCGATATTAATCTAATGTAATGAAACGATAACATTAAAATAAGTACTTTATTCTTAATGATTATAATACTTGTCTTTCACCCTCCATTGTTGATTTAAACATTAAAAGTATTATTTTCCAATTCTTTCTTGAGGGCCAGATATGTTCTACATTATATGCGACGTTTTGTTGGGAAAATTGGCCGACCTCTTAAGGCTAGACAAACAATTATTATTATTATATAACACATTTAAAAACAAATAATACAATATTTTTAAAAAATCGACGCAACGATTTACCTTAATAATCTGAGAATAATATCATCGTTCTAAATGTATACAATCGTTTTCACCTATTTGTATAGAAATCAGTGTCAAACAGGTACGCAATGTAAACACAGGTGACTTGTTGTAATTAAACCTTTTATTTTTAATTTCTTAGAAGAGGTAAATATGCTTTATTCAGTGTGTGTATGTGTCCTTTTTCTTATTTTTAATACTTTTTAATATGGATCATATTTGAAATAATTTATTAAATCTTTTATTATGATTAAATTCTGTATCTAAAATTGTAATATGGTCCCAATTAAATCGATGATTTTAATTGATGTGCTCTAACCAGTCATTCATCATTTTTACTATTTTTATGTTCGTTTATTAGAATTTTTAAAGTTCTTGTCTCACCTATAATATATGATACTGGACAATTTTTAAATTTAAATTGATGTACAACGTTAATTTTGTATAAAGTTTTGTCCTGTCTTTCCTTAACTTTATACAATTGAATTTAAAATTTTTGTAATTCAGGGAATTCTAAAATTATATTATTTAAAAATTTAATAATTTTATCAAAGTTTTCTGTGTATGGTGATATCATTGTTAGGTTTATTAGAAATATTTTTATTTTTATCAGTTTTTTTCAAATTTTATTTTGTTTAATCCCAATAAAGCCCAAACGAACAATTTTTTTTTCGATTTTCGTAGTTATTATTTGATACATAAATCACAGCCTGTAGATATCATAATGCAGATTTTTTTGTATATAATTTTAGATGTCTTTCAAGTTCCGTCGCGAAAAATTAACCTATCGAATTATATAAAAAAAGCTATATTTTTTCGAATATAAAAAAATGCAAAATATGGTTTTTTTTAAAATTATTTTCTGCTTCCTCATAGTGGAAACTTTATAAGAGTAAAATTTTTCGACTTACTAAAAACATGTTATCTTATAAGTATGTTTTAACATGTCAGGAGTCGAAATCACGTGTTTATAGAAAATGTCCGTATGTGTGTGTGTGTGTGTCTGCACGTATACCGCCGGTCAATATCGGCCAGCTTGCGCGTGTAGTTTGCTTCTTATTTTCCGAATTCCGGAAAAGAGTTTGGTTGTTTAATCCCCAAACAGTTTTTGTTTTAAAAACAATTTTCGATTTTTGAAGAATTAGTTTTTCCAAAATTTTGATAATATTATTCATTTATTTTTAATTGCATCAAAAGTACTTTATAGACAATAAAAAAATCTATCTGCTCGAGTTTGGATTCATAAGTTATCTCTATTTGTTTTCTTGTTATTTAAGAAATTATTTATTTTGAATACTTTATATTTTGAAAATTAATCAATCAAATGAGCTGAAAAAATGTATAATAAAAGAACCATTAATATGGTCATAAACTGTAGAAATTTCAAGTAATTATATCGATTAGTTTGATTAAAAAAATTTAAATGTGAAAAAATTGGGGTTGTTATATCGAACGTTTTCAAGAATTAAAAGCATTTAATCCACTGGAAATTTTGAGAAAGAATGGTAATTTTAGTAGTTTCGATCCCTATTATTTTTCAGCTTAATATATGTATATAAATGACTAAGTTGTTAAGCATTATATATTTTTATAAAAAATGTTTGATTGCATATATCTCTGAAAGTAATAGATCAAATATGTGGAAAAAATTGTGGAAGTAGTACATAATAATAACATAAAGCTGTAAAAATTTCAAAATCGTTCATAAATTAGTTTTTGAGAAAAAAATTATAAACTACAATGTAATTTTGATTAAAATTTTGTTTACTTTTAAAGTTGTCTAATATGGAACTAACTATATTTTTGGAAGCAAATGTTTTTAAACAATTTAAAGAAAAGTCAAAAAGATAGTTTTTTATATTTTTAATTGATGTCATCTACAATTTTTTATGCCACTTGATGAAAAATTCAGTTTGATTGTATACAATTTTCTTATAATGAAGAAAAATTTTTGGATTATTTGAAACAGAAGATTATGAATAATATGAATTGAGAATTGACGAAGTGACCTTTTTTTATTTTAATAATTTTCTTATTACATTTTTCGTATAAATATGTGTACATTTTTTTATTACACAAATACATTAATTTTTTTAGCTAGCTATAACTGTAGGTATATAAGTTTCAATCAGAAGAAAATAATACTTTTCGATATGTTATAAAATTTTGTTTTAAATAATTAAATAATACTATATTTGAGTAATATATTACAAATAGGATCGACATGTTAATTTGAGGAAGCTATACGTGCCAATTAATTGACAGCGGTTTCTTTCACAATAAAAATTTTTTATTAATTCTTCGGTTTGTGAACAAATTAACGTCGATGGTTGCTGTAATTTAATCCTGCATTTTTTTGTTTTTCATTACTTTTTTTAATATAGGAATAACGATTTCAAAATTGTAATCGAGAAACCTTTTTTTCGTACATTCTCGAATTATATATAAACAATACGTTTTTTGGATTCTAGCCGTTTCAAAATATACACTAATACAATAAACAATAATGTTTAAAATGTTAATCAGAAAATCTGACATAATTCAGGTGACACATAGGAGAAATGTCAACGGAGTAACATTGAAAAAAAATTATTTTTTAAAAGAAAATTAAATAAATAACAATTTATCGGTAATTTCACTCCAAAAAATCCAATCTCTTCGTATATATGTATATATAAATAACAATTAACCGCATATAACAAATTTCAGTGTTTGGTAAAAAAAAGACAATCGATATCTGTGTGAGAAGATGCATTTATTAACAAATAACGTACTTATATTTATTTAGACGAGTTTGCGCGTATCTTACGCTCAAACGAATAATGATCAATGGAAAAAAAGTTCGATCGCAAAGACGAAGGAAGCAAACGCGTAAGCGATAAAAATAAAATCAAATATAAATATTAATTGACGTAGATCGATTCTTTTGGGTAAATCGATGGGTGATTCGATATTCTTTTTGTACTTCAAAACTCTCTGCCTCCAAATGTAAGCGACGATCCCGTGATCGAATAATTTTTGATAAATACGTTGAACGCGTCGTTTCAACGGGAAGTCATTTCTGAACAAGAATACGTAGTTCCTCCGAACTTCGCGATCGATCGATATGCGAATCCTTTTGCTTTCGTAAAACCGATCCTTCAACAATTCGCAATCGGCGACGCAAGCTGCCTTGACGTCGGTTTCGATCAATCGAGCGCAATAATTGATATTGACCAAAGGAAACAAATGCGTATTGTTGCTCAAGTAGCTAAAATATTGCCTAACACTGTCGTTGATGTGGATGTTGTAATTGTACCTCTCCAAATCGGATATCGTCCGTAAATCCCGTTTGTGTACGGGCCTAACGGCGAGCAACGTGAACGTTTGGCTCTGCAAGTAAAAATTGATAACCATGCATACGATCAATATTTGGGAGAAGAACGTTCTATCCAGATAATTCGTTGGTTTACGAATCATCGATACTCCTACTATTGTGCGAATCACGTCGATCGCGATCGATATGACGCTGGTTTTCAAGGTGTAGGACAGCAAGAGTATCATCGCGACAATTATGGAGAACAGAAGGATAAATCTTTCGAATGAAAACAAACTGATGAAATGTTCCAACATTGATATTTTATCCTTGTTCGTGATGTAACACATGCCCGAGCCAACGTACGTGTTTATCTCGTTGTTCGTGAGACCGGCCCGTTGGTAATCGAAGTGAAATTTCATGTCGTACTTCCCGTCGAAGAGGCTGGACAACTCGTTGTTCGGTGTACCATTTTTATCGAGTATAAAATTATGTGTAACCGAGGTGATGTCTACATCCGCGTTTAAATGCGTGTATATAGCCTCGATCACTTTCCCTTGGGCCCCGAAAAATTTGTATTTCGATTTGATCGTCGGGTCGATCAGTCTGTTCAGACCGATAAATTTTATTGGGAATCGGGATAAGGTGAACGTTTTCTCGTAATTCAAATCCTCGCAAATCGACGTTGATTCTGTAAATTACACGATTGTTCGTTACAATTTTATCGAATACATTTATTATATATAAAGAAGCTCAACGACTATTACTCCAAATCGAACGTAATCAGGCTCAAAAAGAACCTATATTGACAGATACTAAATCTTTATTTATAATTTGCGCACTAAAATATACAGGCCTTTTGAGTCTGATTGTGTTTGATTTGGTACAAAAGTGGTCAAGCAAAAGTGTCCCATGCGATAAAATTCAGGAAACTGAAGTATCGAGCATAGGAATTAATTGCAAGGCCTGAAAGCAACATTTTGAGGTCCAGTGGCCCGGAAATTAAAGGTGTCATTAAATACTTCAACCTCAAATTTTTTGTTTATATATAGTTATAAAAATAAAATGTTCACAGCGTAACAAATATTTGCTTATTTTTTTCGTTTTAACCGAGGCCTACCCCCTTAAGTTAAAAATGTTTAATTAAAAACATTTAAGTTGTATATTAAATAAATAAATTGATTAATTTATGATTAATGCATAATTTTTCATTAATTACATTTCATTAAATAATACTTTAATATTATATACAATAATTTATTAGTAAAAGAAAAAATAAATTAAGAATATTTAATCAAGATGGTTGATTAATAAATCGCCGGAATGGTCGGACAAAAGTCCACTCCGTCGACAAAGTTAAGGTCGCTTTATATTATTTAAACTTAACTAACTTGATGTTCTACGTTTATATATTTCATATAAGGTAATGTACCGTAAAAACATCAAAAATTCAAAATTAAAAAAAAATTTGTCTCTTCCTAAATGGCACTTATTTTAAGAAATACCCATACACTGACTACGAGATGACCAAGAGTGTGGGTGTACTATGAATTTTATTATTTGTAAAACTATATCTACTACTCTATAAATATATATATATATATATAACAATTTTTAATATATATTAATATATTAACAATTTTTTATGACGTCCTGAATATTGGCAAACGATTCAGCACGCGAATAAACGATTGGTTAAAATTATTTAAAAGTTTGTGTACAGAATCACTAAGTTCACGTATATTAATTCGTTCGTATTTAACAAAATATTTTGTTATAGTCGACGTCGGTTGATTCAACCGAAAATTCCGATAAATATGTAACTATAAATTAATAAGTTCTATTAATTTTTTTCCAATGTTTAAATTTATATATCAACAAATATTATCTTTTTAAATCATTTATCAAAGAAAGTTAGCTATATTTATTAAATATGACAATTAAAACTTTATATTAGTATAGAAATTTATCATTTAAAGGTTAAATAAAACTAATTTTGCCATTAATTCGGCATTTATAGGGTATTTTATGACACCTTTCCATTTTTGGCTTAAAAAACGTTATATTTACGGTCAGATTTCTACTAGAGAACCTTTTGTTTTGATATGTACAACAAATTATTTTATATTCTCATAACTATAAGAAAATTTGGTAACATATCGTATAATTTTACCATTTGTTAAATTTATAAAAAAACTTTGTTGCTTTTATTATTTATAACATGGGTTACTTTAACAGAGTTTATAATTTGATATAGTTACGGAATCATTGGTTAAAGTGACTATTTATAAAATAACCAAAGATTGTTTCATATCTTAAAATCAAATTTTTTGCGTATACCTATAAATGTTCATAAAGTTTTTATATATAATCAATACTTTCACATTATTTAGTACTTACCGGTTATACTGATAAATCAATTTCTATTTTATTTTATGTATGAGTCTTTATAATTAAATGTGATTGTGCGAAAATGTTAAAACTTTAAATAAAATCCATATTCAATCAAATATTACTAGTGGTTTCTTTATACTTTTACGTAACAAATCGCATTATCAAATATTATATAATAAAATCCAGGATCCATACTCTCGGTCATCTTTTTGTTAGAGAAAGGAATATTTGCGACAAATAAATGTATAATAACCGCGGAGTTTCATACTCATATTTTATTCTCTTTATGTATAAGACGCTAACGAGATGTGAGACTAAAAAAATTGGAATCCTTCTATATTACTCAAGTGCCACATATATATGAATTTATGCAGATTTTTAGTTTGATAATGGCAGAAAATTTTTGAGTGTTTAAAAGTAGATCTCTGTAATTTGACTGTCACCTCTCCTTTTAAGAGGATACCAACATGCTTACCGACATTTACGCTTTCAAATTTTCTAAGAAAATTTTTAATTTTTAAAAATTAAACATTTTCTTAGAAAATTTGAAAGCGTAAATGTCGGTAAGCATGTTAGTTCGGTATCTTCTTAAAAAGAGATGTGACAGCCAAATTACATATATATACATATACACACGAAAAATACAGGATGAGAGTATATAAAAATGTTTATAATCAATACTTATTTGTCGAAAAAATATTCTTTTATCTTATATAGTATGTAAATTATAATATATACCTTGATCGTTAAAACGGCATTTGAATAAAAAAATAGGATGACCGTTCTTCTGCGCGTGAACAGCGTGTCTCGTGCAGACGTCGGGTCCATAAGAATTGTAAGGATTAAACGAGTAAAAGTGATCGGGATCACGGCACGTAAAACCCACGGTTAAAATGTTAAATTCCCAAAAAATGCGTAAATAATCGTACGCCTCACGGCAATCTCTTCGACTTTCAACAACGTAAGTTCCGTACAAATTCCACCAAACGGATTGTCGCAATTTGTACAAAATAATTTTCAATTCGTTTAATCTAGGCTCCACTATGATAATCGTATTAACGGGCCACGGCATGAACGTAGGATCGACGTTGTAGACTTTTATTTTCGACGTGTAAAATTCGAGGGTCTCGTTATCCTCGACTCCGAGTGAAAGGATGATCCTGCTCGTTGAGTAAAAACTACCAATCCGCGGTTGATCCGTCCAATTTCCAATTAATATCACCGGATCCGACTTGTCGGTGTAACAATGCTTTAACACGTACGTCTGGAATTGATTTATATACATACATATACGTAATTAAAATCTTATACATCTATGTGTAACTTTTTTGAATCGTAAAATAAAAACATGTATACCGAATATACGAATGGTCGAGGATCTACGGTACGCAACATTTTATTATTGTATACGGATTGCAACGATGAATTCACAAATATTACGAGTACTGTAAGTGACAATATCTTCATAATATTGTGATTATACTTTTTCACGCTTCTTCTTTTTTTTCGTAAATATACCGTTGTTTATTGTACAACTAAAGGTACATTTAGCCAGTTTTACATATAAGCAAATTTTACTACTTTCATGCTTTTTTTACATTATTTACTTCGTAATTACAGGTATTACATTATCCTGCACATTAAGTAATGGACGTTTAGTGTTCGTTTAAGGGTAAATACTTAGGCGACCAATGTTTTAAATTCCGCAAAGTGTAAGCGCTACTATACAGACACTATATATATTCTTTTGCATAGTGCGATAATCAATTATAAGGATTTCCCAGTCAACCGAGAAAAGTTCAAATTTACGCAAGATATTCTATAAATATATATACAACATTTTATTGATGTATACAGAGACTGCATATTAGTCAATCTTTCTTTCGATTATTAATTCCAATATCTTAACAATAATATATCTATGTATGTACAGTCTGTAAAGTAAGAATAATATTAAAAAAAATTAGGGGATATCGGACCCAGAAAATGGTAATTTTGTACTTTTTTTTATAAATAAATGAATAAAGTTTTTAAAAAACGCTGAACGTCAAGCCCTTAGGTATGTTTTAAATAATATACCCAAATTTTTCCAGATTTTTAAATCCATAATTTGATCACGATGTTTGGGTTGAAAGATTATGCTTTTTTGGACTAATAATTACCGACCAAACATTGTTTACTCAATTATTATTTAAAAAATGCTTTTTCATTAAAAAATCAAAACGTCAAGCCCTTCCTTATGTTTTTAGTTATCCGTATGAATTTTTGGGTTGAAAGGTGCAGATTCCTGTAATTTAGGTCCGACATCCCGTTAAGGGGATGACGGACTCAGAAAATTATCATTTATCACTTTTGTTATGAAAAAATACATTTTTAAAAAAACAACAAAAAAACAAGCTCTTAGACATGTTTTAAATAGTATACAGATTTACAGATTTTTAAATCCATAATTTGATTACGATGTTTGAGTTAAAAAGGTGTAGATCTCTGTAATTAAACCGTCATTCCGAGTAGTGACAGTGTTATTTTTTTCACAATATTTAGCTATCTATAGTAAACGTATATACATTAACTAAATCGAAAATTTTAAATCCCGAGGCGAAGCGAAGACTGAATCTGAGTTTCTATTCTATTATACATAGATAGGTAATGATAATTCACGAACGAAAAACTGGAAATTTAACATTTTGATACTTTTATTATAGTAATATGACAATTTCATTCATTAGTACACATATCTTGCAGTAAAACCATAGTGCGGTTCTGTTACTTAATATTAGGGTATAATTACATATCAAAGTAAATGAATCAACAATTATAATGGAAATTTAATTTTTTTTTCTACAATAAACTCAATGCGCAATAATTAATCTATTTTGTTTTATACGTTATATAAACCATAACAGTAAACCTGTTAAATGGTTATTTTATTTTATTCAACATTTTGAATTCGATATTACGCACACGTTTATCATATTTTACAGCTTAAAGTCTAAAATTATGATTCCTACATTTCACAATGATTACAATTAAATTGTTCCCAAAAAAAGCTACCTACCAACGTTTTATGTTACACAAGTCAATTTTTTTAAATATTCCTTCAATAATAGAATTACGAAAGTTTGTAAATAGTTAATTATATTTACATAGCAAATATACTTTCATGAAGTTAAAAACAAACTTAGTCCTCAGGAGTTTTTGTTCATACGAGATTGCATTTGCAATTCGAACCGCCTGTTCATGCGTACACCTTTCAACGTTTTCCTAACACTCTCACGTTGTTGCTCTCTGAAATTGAAAATATTATATCAATCACATACGAAAGTGTGACTATTTCTGTAACTGTTTAATACCAAATATTTACCTCGATTCTGCATTACCACTTTGTTTTTTAGAAATTATATTTAGCGCGTCATTTTTCCTTAATTTAAAGCCGAATCTATTATAAGCACCATTGGCAGTATCAGTTGCACGTGGTGTATTTCCAGTTGCTTGTTTAGCTGAATTAATAACAAATATGTTAAAGAGATAAATTTAAATATGCATTTGAAAAATCACATTTATTTATTTATTTATTTTGCTTACGTTTCTTTGTACTTGATCCCGTATTTAAAACGTGACGTTTTTCAACGCGCTTCTTCATGTCTACTAACGACTCCATTTTCGCGAAATTTTTCTGATGGATTTCGGCAAAATTAGGTAGTTTCTTGGCTACCGGCGTTTTCTTTGACACTAAAATTATTATTATTATTATTATTATTGCTATTATTAATAATTTATTTTAGTTATAATATTATAAGTTAATACCTGATTTTGTTGCCGAATTAACAATTGATTTTGGCCTGCTTAAGCGGTTAATCGATGAAATTCTGGCTTCAATAATTTTTTTAGATTTTCCTTCAGACATTGGATTGGTTGATCTTCTGTTTACAGGTGTCTTTACAGGAGTTTTCATTTGTGATGTTATTTTATTTATTATAGAAACTCTTTTTTGATGAATCGCGTGCCCTGGAGTACCAATTCTAGTAATACCAGATGATCTTGCTCCTAATGCAGGACTAGCAAATGTTACCCTACTTTGTTTATTTTGTTGCTCTTCTTTTATATTATTTCCACTTTCATCCACCTTGTGTTTCTTAGATTTCTTTTGGAATGCAGGAGTTTTTGGATTTTCTACTTCGTAAGTACCATCTTTTGAAACCTTTTCTTCAGTCGATGTATTATTTTTCTTTGATGCGGACCTGTTACTCCTACTACTTTTAGTAGATGTATTTCCATCAGATTTTAATGAAGTACTAAGATTTTTGGTTATTTCAAACGTACTGTTTCCTTTAGAATTGTCAGAATCAAAAACAGCACTCATATGAATTAAAGAGCTATCATTTAAAGATGGTTCTGATTCATCTTCTAACAATTTATTTCCTTTTGACGAATGACTTTTTAGTTGTTTACTAGCTTTAGTTTTTAAATTTTTAGATTCATTTAATTTAACTGTACCACTTGTATTTTTTTGTGACAATTGTTTTTTACTTATTGCTGTACTTAATGTTCGTTTAGTTTTTTCCCTTGGTGTTGAAGTAACCGTAGGTTTCAAGTTTAATAAAGTTTTGCCCAAAGCAAAAGGTGTACTATTTTTAATAAATTTTTCTGCATCTGGTGTAATAGGTGTCTTTAAAATAGATAAATTATTTTTTAAACTCACATTATTTAACTGTGGTGTTGATAATTTGCTAACCACAACTCTTGGGCTCATAAATGAACTTTTGCTCAAGGTATTGCTGCCTATTGATTTTCTGATTGTTGCTTTTACTGCATTTTTATCTACTTTTGTTTTAAGAGGTGATTTCTTCAGTTTCAAAGGTGTCTTAGATTTCAATGATTTTGATGAATTAGGTGATTTTTTTAACTTCAGTGACGTTATAGCTTTTGATGATTTTTTAGATTTCAAATTTAAAACAATTTTCGGCATTTTAGAATTAGAAAGATTAAATGGTGATTTCTTAGATTTCAGTGACGCATTTGAAGATAGAGAATTTGAAAATGATTTCTTAGATTTTGATGACAGGTTAAAAATTGAATTATTTAACAATGATTTTGTAGATTTTGATGATATGTTTAACTTAGAAGAGTTTAATGGTGATTTTACTGTTAATGATGGATTGATTGATTTTGGTGATTTTTTTGGTGATTTTTTTAACAAACTAGAATTAGGTGATTTTTTGGATTTTTCTAATGTTGATATTTTAGGTGAACGTTTAGAGTTTGATTGTGATGTGGCTCTCTTGGATTTTGAAACTGATAAAACTTTAGGAGATATATTTGATATTATAGATATATCACTAATATTTGGAGATTGAATGTTCTTTTCCGTAGAAGATTTAATCAACTTGTCTTTATTTACTGGTGACTTTACTGCCAGTAAATCAAGTGATTTCACTGGAGATGTAGAAGTTCTTCTGGATGGTGATTTTACTGCCAGCAAATCAGGAGATTTCACTGGAGACATAGAAACTTTTCTGGATGGTGATTTTACTACCAGCAAATTAGGAGATTTCACTGGAGATGTAGAAGCTCTTCTGGATGGTGATTTACTATTTGACTTTTTAGATTTAGGAGTTTTGATCATAATTTTTGGAGATTTAGAAAGCCTTTTAACTTTTACCGTAGGTGATTTGGATATTTTTTTCTTTGAGGGCTTTAAAGTTGATTTTTTTTCTTCTTGAGTCTTATTTACTTTGTTAGACGTTTTATTAGCAATATTTGATGTATTAGTTTGTAGCAATGAATTACTTGATACTTCTGAAGATGGTGGTGAGTCTGCAATTGACAATTTTCTTGGTACATTCAAAAGTTTAAAAGAATTACGAGAGTGAGTTTTTGGAGATCCCAAATTACTTGGAGATTTCCTAGGTGTCTTTGTAGAACGATGCAGAGTTAAAGAAACATTTATTGGACTACTTTTTGGTGTAATGTCTTGCTTAGAGTTCTTAGTGTACGAGGTTGTGCTCCTGGTTGTGCGCTCCGGGGTCCTATTATCCCTCTTTTGCAATTTTATAGTTGACTTATCCAACTTAATTTTTTTTGTTGCAACTACTTTCGGTAGATCTTCATCCTGGGTTACCGTATTCTTCTTGTTATAAGATACATGTTTATTAGTTTTCTTATTATCTGTATTAAAAGATTCATCTTCACTGATAAGAGAAGTAACATCTTGCTTTTGAGTATTACGCCGTTTACTTTGTTTTCTAGTTGCAGGGGTTTTTGAACCTGAGTTTTTGGTGTTAGACTGAACATTTAAATTCTCAAGTGTAACAGACAATAAAGTATTTTGTTCGTCGGGTGCTTGTTCCTGTTTTCTCCTTCGTTTCCTGGTAAGCACTGAAACGTCAGTTACACTGGTTGTAGTCAAATCGTTGGTAGAGGTTGCAAAACTAATACTATCGTCTTTTGGTTCCTTAACATTTTGAGCTTGATGATAAAAAAAAAGATAAAGTAAACATTAAGTTGAAGAAATGTTAGGTTTATATAAAAAATGCCTTACATTTATTAGTACGTCGTGTATTTGAACCTTTAGTAGTAGTATTCAGACTACTGTCAATGGTACTCTCTCGCACAGTACCTATAAGAAAAGATGGAACAAAAAGTGTAATCATCAGATGAAGGGTTTTTATATCCACGAAATTAAACGTAAGAAAAAGTAACCGTAATGAACCGACGTAAAGTAAGTTTCAATTCACTAATATTCCGAGTATTGTCTTTCTACATTGAATATCCATAATTGAACAAGTAAAAAAACGTTTTACAAAGAGACGCCGCGACTCAAAGACCAACTTTCAGTTCAAGTTGAACCAATAACAAAGAGTCTCGGAATGTTATAAATCTATAACTAAAAAAAAAAAGAAATAGAAAATGGTCACAAGGTTAACGAGAAAAGGTTACCTCGTCACCGGATTACGGATATACTAATCGAATATTTGTTATTTCGTTTTAAAAAATTTGTTTACACCGCCAAATCGTATACGCCATATTCTCAGTATTGTGTGTATACACTTTTTGAGCCCGCCCAAAAGAAGAAGCAACAAGCAAGTTTCGGTGGTGTAAGTATATAGAAGGTTGTACGTATATACCGAATCGAGATTAATGATTTAGGTAATTTGAAATATCGGATCGGTTTGTTATATACCTCTCCTCGTGCGTCTCGGCGACATTATATAGATTTATCGTCGAAGGTAAACCTTTCGAAGCCGGCGTGCTAACCCCTTGCGGTTTGAATATCACGTCACAATTCCAAACACTGATATATAACTAACGTATATCTTTAACACACCGCACGGCACCCGAATGGAGTTGTGTACATGTGTGTGAGTGCTACTCAGCTCTCTGTAAGTCTGTACTGTGATCATATATGATACGTATGTTCGTATGTATATATGTAGACACACCGGGTTGTTTCAAACAGGACGGGAGGCGCTGCTGAGTGCCGATGATGGCAAATAGGTATCTACATTTTTCTGCTTAAGTTTCATGGCGCCTCAACGAACTTTTCGACCAATCGGTTCCACGCGTTCGGCCAACCGTCCACACGATTGGTCGATACTTTTGCGCGGGTAATTAACTCCGAATGCCTATGGAGCTTTCATCGCGTTTGGATTACTCTTTTTTTATTTCAATATTGATGATCGTGTCGTTATACCTACACGGTATTTTAAAAATTTCTGTACGTAGTAGCTCGATTAATTTTGTAATTTTCTTTATTTCACTAATATAATATATATAAATATGTAATATTGTATACATTTTAGTGGAGAGGTATTCGGTTCGGTTGGTAGGCATTATTCAGAAATGCCAACGTGCAAAGCGCGCGCGCGCGCACGTGTGTGTGTGTGTAAAATTATAGATCAGAAATGAAATCGGCTCGTCGTAGATGAGACATGACATATGTAAGCAGCTGCATTTTTGATATTTCGTAGATTGAGTCGAAAATGACGATTCTGAAATTTATCGCGAAAACGGTTAGGTCCGTGGGAAAATAACTTGCGCCAAATAAAAGGCCTATTGTTTTTTCATATATATATACAAAATTTACAGCACTTTTCGTTCAGTAACATTAAATACTTTTTTCATTAAAAATTATATTGTCGACAAACAAAATAATATGAAATAATACGATTATTACCATTTTCTTTAACTATGTTTTCTACACAATTTGAATAGCAAATTTTGTAAAAAAAATTTTCAGCAATGAATTGTAATTTACACTTAATTAGTAATAATTACTCAGATCGCATTGACAACTTCCTATGAAATTAATTAAAGAAGAAAATGAGCCCAAATACGTTCGATTTGGTTAAGAAACAAAAAAAATTCCAGTACTTTGTTATGAATTTTTATACTAGCTCTATATCAGCGCAACCACGATTCGATTTTATTTATAAAAAAATTATTACTCTTTTTACATTAAGTATTGATTTTTCATTTGCACCTTTATTTGATATATAATGTTGATAACATTGAAAATAATGATTACTTTTAAAAACCTGTTTATGTATAAGGCAAGAACCACCTTAAAATACAAGAGAGTTGAAATGGTCAAACATTTTGGCGCGTCTTCCGCGTGTATTAAAAAGTGTTACTTCCCATCAAGGCAGTTAGTGGCAGTTAACAGGGTGGGATGGTGAGGGGTGGAGGGGGGGGGCGCACGGAGCATGCGCAGTCACTTGGAACTCAAATTTATGCGGCAAATCATTATTGATTATTTCATTTTTACACTTTAATTACAACTTTTTAATGTTATTGAATAATTGTTTAACAAAAAAAAGTTTCATAGCTAGCTCGCCAATGCCTCGTCGCTTCGGAACTATAGATCGAACGCGTCGCGAAGCGAATCTTGAGCGTTCGATCTTGAGCCCTGCATCCGCGCACGCCTTGCATCGCGGATAGCGATGCAAGGCATGCAAAAACCGATGCTTTTTAATAGGCCGTATTAGCTCGCGTTTCGCGGTCGCACAGTTTGTGAATATTGCTAACATATACAACATTCAACTTTTACTAATTTTCTCAAAGATCAAAAAGATTTTTGGCCTAATACTATACAACATATAATATACATCATACGAGATAATAATAAAAACATCACTTCAAATTATGTGCTTATCATCATTGCCTTCGGGTTATGTCACATTTCACATGTACTGCGATATATTTAATTTTATTGTGAAAAAATCGTGATTTTTTGTACTTTTTTCGTTATTTTGACCGTTTTTCTTTTTTATCTTTGAAAATATTGTTCTAGGTGTAAAGTGTAAAATAGGAAAAAATTTTGTTATTTTGAGAGGAACATTTTGTCCGTATAAAGTTTTTATGTAGGATTAATACATTTCAAGATAATGCTACATAACTGTTTCTAGGCAATTAAAAATAATGCCATTTAAAGTGTTTCAGTGATATATATCTGCAGGAAATAGGACCATTATCTAATTGCATTATGACAAAGTTACCCTGTGAATCTCAACAAAATCGATCAAAAATTGACTGGGTTATCTTAGATACATGATTACATACATATTTTTGGGAGGGCCTTAAATCAGTTTTAATACGCATACACTTCTCTTACAACTCATTATCTAGTATACTTTGATGCTTCATACATTTTACGGTGATGAAAATATAAGGCTCTCTCGCATAGCGGTCGTGCCTAAAAAGGAGCGAAAAATATAATTATGCGTTAAGGTACATTCTATACAACAATTGTGCGTGGTTTAAACAAAATTAAAAAATAAAGAACATTAAAAACTGTATTTGAAAAATTCAATACTTTAAGTCTTTATACGCATACCTCCATATTTTTTAACCTACTTTAATTTGGAAAAAAATTTGTTTGTAGAACTGCATATAATATTATATAGATATAGATTTGCTTTGTTTATTAGTCAACTTTTTTATTTTTAAACAATTTATTATTTAATCGGGCTAAATATAAGCTTTGTATAATCTTTGCTCTTGATTTGGCTTTTTCAAATCATTAGTTTTCAAATTACCAAAAAAAAAAACTGATTTTTTGTGAATTTGATGGTACATAATATTTGACTATATGCTGGAAAAACTTCAATTAATTATATCAAATAGTTCTTGATAAAAATTGAATTAAAGCTTTCAATCCACTTGTAAGTTTGAGAAAAGTAATATTTGTAATAACAACGATTCCTGAATTTTTCAGCCAAAAAGATATAAAATATTTTATTAACGATCTGTATAGTATTGAATTAAAAATGTGAAAAAATTTATATGCATAGCATAAAATATAAGGTAGGGGGCTTGATTTTGATTTTTTTAAAGAAATACTTATTTTTTAATAATTGAGTAAACAATTTTTGGCCGGTAATAATTAGCCAAAAAAAACATAAACTTTCAACCCAAACATCGTAATCAAATTATGAATTTAAAAACCTAGAAAAATTTGGATATATTATTTAAAAAGTACCCGGCCTGACGTTCAGGGTATTTTAAAAAATATATTCATTTGTTTATAAAAAAAATGTAAAAAATGACCATTTTCTGAGTTTATCATCCCCTTAAGTGTTCAATCTTGTCTTAGTGTGTAAATTTGCTAATTAATAGCTTTAGATATTGTGGCTTTGTATACACTTTACGTGTACATTAATATTTACAACTTATTTTTCTCCATCCTCGGTCTATTAAAAATCTTTGTATAATCCATACTAAATTTTTGTATTCTGCACCCTTAATATATTTATGCCTGTCCTAATTTTTTATCCAATACGTTTTGTGTATACAGTGTGTGTTAGTGCAAAGAGATCCTTAATAAAACCGGCGACCTATGCTTGCTTCGATATTGATCATTGTGTAATTGTTGAAAGAATATTAGTAAGTTTATTTAATTTTAAGGCATACGTCTTCAGTATTGTAGCCTGCACTGTAATGAAGTAAAGCAAAAGTATTAAACAACATGTTTATTATTTAAAATTTATGTAACAAATTGAATATGTTATAATTTATTAGAAAAGTATCTTTTAATGCATTTCACATTAATTTTAAAAGCATTATTTTTGAGTTGATTGGGTTTGCAGCTTCTAAATGAAGCAATAAACAAATGATATATTTACATTTTAATACAAACTTACAATATTACTTATTTCTTGATTATATGTTATTACTCTTCTGTAGCTTTTAAAAAAGTTATATTTTTACAAATATCCCTTTTTAAATAGATTCGTGTCTAAATACGCATATGCAAAACAAAATTTTAGGCATACGATTAAGAAATTTCACAAAAAATCAAAATCTAATCAATTTGCAGGTCGATAATAAAAACTGGATTGCAACTTAATATAAGACAAAAGTTAATAATTGTCATTAGTAATGGGTATTATTAAATATATTATTTAATTAAACATTACAAAGTACTGAAATTTTTCTGAATAATACATACTATACTCGATAATCAATAGACATTGTACAGAAATATATCTAATAATGAGTTGCAGAAAAATGTAAAAGTGCCCATTTCTCCGAAGGTTGCCACTGTGTTTACCATTTACAGTATTAAAAGAGTTAAAAAAATAGTCGCCGTTGTCGTATAAAGGTCACATAAAAAAACAATCAAATTTGCCTCGCTCCTACGGCGCTTAGAGCCACGGATCCGGACGGCGGGTGGGGATGCCGTCTGCGCGTCCCCTCTTTTCGAACTTTTTTTCGATTAATTTAATGTCTTTGTATTTTAACATCTCGTAATTTTACACTAATAAAAATTGAGTAAAATATTGCTTCCGATGCTAAATTTTGCGGCACGAAACTAACCATTCTCGCGATATAAATTAAAATAACTTTTGGAACCTTATTGCGCACAGAACCCCTGGACCTACGAAGCTACAAATTTCAGAATCGTCATTTTCATGACGAGTCGATTTCAGACCTATTTTTACAAACACTGAGAAAAATTTTTAGTAAAAATTACAATACTGTCTAGTAAAAGAGTCACAGACTGCCAAAAATGAGAAAAATTACTATACTTTATAGTAAAATTTACAATAATTCTTGTAAATTTTACTATAAAGTATAGTAATTTTTCTCATTTTTGGCAGTCTGTGACTCTTTTACTAGACAGTATTGTAATTTTTACTAAAAATTTTTCTCAGTGAAGGAATGAATTTTCTAAGACAGGCATGTTTTTTCACATCGACAATTTTGTAAGAGGTTTCGTTTGAAAGTTTAGGTTCTTTTATTAATAATTACCGTCTAAAAATTGTTCGTTCAATTATTATGAACAAAAGTAATTTTTTCTTTAAAAATATAAAAATTGGGACGTCTTTTATGTTTTAAGATAGTCGTAAGAATTTTGTTCAGATTGATTATTCAAGGTTTTAGATAAAAATTTTTGGGTGATATAAGTGTAGATCCCTGTAATTTGTTACCGGCATACCCATTAAATAATTCAAATTTCCCGCGCTTACATTTATCGACTGAGAAGTAGTAATTTTACAATAATTTATATTTTATAGAAACTACATATATATTTTTGCTCGGATGCTATTGTATATGTTTTGAATTTATGCATTGATATTTATACATTTATAAGATGCATAATTAATTAAAATTTGTGTAATTATTATATAGTTATAGTTATGCTCAAATTTTAATCAATTAGTACGGTATTTTTTGTAAACGTTTATTCCAGTTGACAATATTCAGAGCGGGAAATTTGAATATGTATATTAGGTTTAAAATTCCCTTTAATTATTATATTTGTAAAATACGATCATTACTACAAAAGTATATAAAAAGGCTGTTTAAAACTTGCGGAACAAATGTAATCGACTAGGCGACACATGTTATAAGTGTATATATCGTTCAGTCGTAAAAATGTATTAAAATAATATTAAAATCGTCAAATTAAATATTTGAGAAACGTGGCATTGGTTAAAACAAAGTATAAAGATCGAACAGAAAGAATCTTCTAAAAAAAGAGATCGTTGATAGGCGTAAACAAAGAAATACACAAAGAAATAACGGGGTGCCATAGTCAATATTTATCCTCCCTGCCTTATCGGCAACGTGATTATTAGTAATAAATTTGTAAATAATACAGTATGTGAAAAAATAAGAGAAGAGGCGCCTTCGTTTGTCAATAATCTACTTATGTGCTGAATTTGAAATTGAAATATTATTGCGTATTTGAGAAAAGTCTTACCAAAAATGTAAATCTAACCTCAACGAGGTGAAAATATTTGATATTTTTGTTAAGACTTATCTCGAAAACGCAATTATATTTTAATCTAAAATCTAGCACACAGTTAGATTGTCAATAAACGAAGGTGCAGCTCTTCTCTTATTTTTTCACATACTGTTCTACTTTTTTATTAATTAATCATCAAAAATTGAGTATATGGAACCCCCTTAAATGATATTAAATAATCTATATATACGATATAACGAAGGACTGAATATTGTTATATAGGAATTGTGCAGATATATAAAAAAGGTTGGTCAACCTACTTAGGAAATATCGCGAAAAAGTTGACCATCCCGGCGGTACCGAGGGTATATAATGAATTTTTTTGTCCCTCCCGAAGAGAATGGCAAAAGAGAAAGAAATGGCCGGAAGGAGGATCGAGAACTCCTCTATTCCTTTCTCGTTGGACCAAGCCGGCGGCGGATCTCCGGTAATTTGATCGTTTTTCCACCTCGGATGAAAGTCATATACTGGACCCGTGTCGTTTTGCTATTCCACTTTGTTTATTTCATCCGGTATATACTTATATATTGATCGTTTACGAAACGTCGTATAATTATCGTTTAATACAAATATATCATTGAATAATTATTGAAAACGGTGTATAGCTGTTTATTCTTTTACAATTTTTAGTTTATTTGTTTGTTTAATCATGGTATACTGCAAATATAATTATATCGTGTTAGTCGTTTTAATGTTCCTAATCAATTTATCGTGGTTTTGATGAAACAGTCGATCTTTCCGCGTCAATGTGTGCAGAAGCAAATGATTGTGCAGTCTCTTCGTACTGACCAGACGTATTTTTTAATTACATACATCATATATCTCAGAATGTACATTATTGTCGAAATTAATTAACAAAATTTGTTTCTTCTAACAAATTCGTTAACAATATTT
Organism: Theocolax elegans; assembly: GCA_026168455.1. Taxonomy (NCBI): domain Eukaryota; kingdom Metazoa; phylum Arthropoda; class Insecta; order Hymenoptera; family Cerocephalidae; genus Theocolax; species Theocolax elegans. Next base: position 73,755,180 of record CM047430.1, on the reverse strand, counting down.
TTTCGTGGCTAACTAATGAAATAATTTTGTTTTCGTCATATTTTATCTCTCTTTTTCCACACCTTGACTCGGAAAAAATTGGTAAATTCATTAATATTTCACCAGTGTATATAAATTTGATATTCATAAATATCAATTATTTGACTCCAAGTAGTAAACTACAATTCACAATGTCCACACCCTATAATACATTAATTTTTAAACGTAAAAGTTTATGTTCGACATTTCTGAGACTGTTTCGAATCTATAATGCATTCGACAATAATAAAAAAAATCACGAAAAACTAATTAGAAATTTCAATGAAAAAAAATTAATTGTTTCAATATAAACATATTGAACTATTCATTATATAACTAAGTAAATATTTCCCCGTCACAGGTGTACAAGAGACATATATGACCAACGTGAAAATTTAGAAACATCCTTCCCTTAGAAAAAAAAAAGAATTTTGAAATTCCTCTCTCGGGTATAAGTACCCAAAGGAAGAAAAAAAAGGTTCGTCGAGGTTTATGGTCTTGATGTGTATACTGGGAGTCAGAGCGGTATAGGTATAGTATATACTGTGATATAGGTCAACAAGCCGATGCACCAAGGAGAAAAAGTCTTTGTCGATCTCCTTATACACCTATTTGGATCGGTTGAACGAGTATAGGGAGAAGCTTATACAAGAGAGAATAATCCCTATTATACTGTACACTCGATTCGGCTAACAGGTGTGGACGATGCGAGTCTCGACGATCATCATTTTCTTCCGTGGAATTCTTGATAATATCCAACCTCCAATCGGACTATATAGGTATATATGTACATCTAAACGAATTTTTAAGCAAACATTTAAGTAATGTGTTAATGAATAAAAAATTCATTAGTTTTATATATACTATTATGTTACTATTATGTTAGTATTATAAAATAATTTAAATTATTATATAGCAGGTATTAGTCAACAATTACAAAGAACTGCGCAGTCGTATATATATATATATATATATATATATATATATATATACACCTTTATAATTTTGAAAATCTAAACTTATTATAAAATTTGTTTTCTCCAATTTCACGTTATATTGATATAGCGTTATCGATGTACTTATTAAGCGTAATTGACCAACGTATATGTATATGTATGTAAGTACATGCGATACACGCGTCGAATAACTGTCACTTGCTACAATTTACGACCCCTCGAACGAGCAAGACGAACAAGAAGGAAAAAAAACAATTAAAAAACGCATTATTAGTAATGGGAAGTACTTAGAGAAAAAAAATTATCTAAATTATTTCGCGGAGTCGCGTTTTTCGACGTTAATACGCCTTCTACTCGTCGCATCAGTATCTAATATTCTATATATATATATATCTTTATTTATTCATTTTTGTTTTATTGAAATGTTTGAATCTTTTGTTTTTCAACGAAGAGAACGTAAGTTAAAAACCAAAAAAAATTGAATATTATATTAAAATGTACATACACACATCTATACATATAAATAAATATAGGATAGAGAATTTCCATCGGATCGTCGCCGAAATAATAAAGTTAACGAATTTCTTTTCTTTTCTTTTCTTTTTTGCGTTGTTGTCAAGGTAAACGTCGACGTAATGTCGTTTCCTATAACACACAATATATAATTTGTTAATTAATATGCCATTAGTTTTTATCAATGCATTGGTGCCTAGAAATGTTAACAGATTATTATAGCGTAATATATTATATAGTTTAACAGTTATAAAACGCTATATTATATTATCATTTCGTTTATTTTAAAATATTTAAAAATTAAATATTTCTTACCATATATTGTATATACTGGGAGAAAACGTTTATAAAAACATTAAAAATTACAGTAGTTTCTAGTAAATAAATCACACACACCGAGAAACCGAGGATAATTACTATAGAGTTTTGAGTAAAAATGTCTATATGCAGTTGATAGTAATGTAATTTACTGTATTCTTGATAATATTTACCACTACATACTTTGTAAATTTTAATATACAAACCGTCTGTAGCAATCTTCCTCAGCACGTGATTTCTTTATTATATCGAAACTATTATAATTTTTACACAAAAAACTTTGTAATTTACGATATCGGATGTACTGACCGAGAAAACGCTCGGAATTAATATAAAGACGTCATAGCCGTGAACAATATGGTTAAGCTTTAGCATTACCAGATACCATTTATGCATTGAATAAATTTGAGGGATATATAAATATACCTATGGATAACATGAAGAAAATAAAAGGTAAATGTATATATATATATGTAATAAGGTATTCGTCAAACTTCTCATCAAGTTACATAATGGAATGATTGGAGGTAGGGAGGACCGAAAGAAAACATCCCGCTATACAGTATTTTCACGCAGGTGAACTCTCTCCCTACTTATACTCCTCGGACGAGTCTTCGAGAGAAAATTCTCGCGAGGGCATCGCCGAGAGAACGGTGACCAAGCAACCGCGCTTAGTATATACATGAGCCGGAGAGGGGAGAGAGAGAGAGAGAGAGAGAGAGAGAGAGAGAGAGAGAGAGGAGGGCCCCAGGTGAACGGCAGGGCCGCAGTCCGCAGTCCGCACTCTCTCTCGGGCGTCGGGACCGAGCGGTAGTCCGAGGACGGTACATCCATCTTTCTCTCTTTCCCCACACTGCACACTGCACACACCAACACAGGTGCAGCCGAGAGAGTGCAGAGTGAAGTGTGTGTGCAGACTGCAGATAGACCGACGCGAGAAGAGCCGAGGAGCCGGATGCTCGCGGGTCAGACATGACCTGGATCCTCTACCTTTTCCCGTGGAGGCTGCCCGGAAGCGGCCAGTGAAAACATTTACTATTCTTCTCTCGAGGTAGACACACACACACACACACGCGCGCGCGCGCGTACGGATCCGTATAGGTGTTTACCTGCTTTCCGAGAGTTCCCGGTGTGTACCTCTCTACATACACACATACATATACGTATACATAGATATATCTACGCGTTGAGTGCAGTTTTGTGTGCGGGTGGGTGTGCGTGCGCGGATCAGAGGATGCGGTAAACGATGAAGATTCAAGTACGATGGATCACCACCGCTTTTGCGGCGATATGTTTGATCGGTCTGGCTGTTGCTCAAGATACGACCACCGGTAAGTACCTCCAACCTCCAACCTCCAACCACCAAATTCGGACATAGAAGAGAACATTTTTCGGTTTGTGTATTTTTTTTTTTTTACTAAACTTCCGTTGCAACGACGCGGTTACGCGATACTTTTACTTGATCTTATAGCCGACTTCTCACTAACCATATTGACAATGTTCCAGTGATTTTTTGGATCCTCGGCAATTTGTTTCATCGCGCCGATCGTGCTTTTAATAATATTTCCAAAAATTGTTTAGAAATGTTTATATATACTTACTAAAACTTTTCTCTCCGTGAAAGATTTTGCAGGTTCTTCGTTATAAGTCTATATGTGCAGTATACATTGTAAAAATTTACTGGACTAACATCGATCGACGAATATAATCCTTTACTTTTGAATATATAACATTTTACATATCACGCCGGGATTGATTTGCACCAATATATATACCTTTCTTTTATACTTCTCTAAAGTGTTGTTACACAGTTTCCTCAAAGGATTCATTTTCGTCGTTTTACACTTTTCGAGTACAACGATTAAAATTATAATCTCGTTAACTTTGCAAGGTTGCTCGACCCTATCTAAAGTTTAAAAATTAACTATAGTATACGTAAATCGACACGACCAAGTGTAAAGTACGGAAATCGGACTTTTCAAAAGTGTAACGTTTGTACACTGAAAATAAATTTTTTTTTAATTAACTTAATCTTTTAAAATGAAGTAAATTTTTAGTCGATATGACATTTTCATTTATTTCAATATTTATTTAGTTGATTCAAATATAAATTGTTTGAAACAAGTAAATATATACTCACTTGTAATAAATGATTTATTAAGAATGAACAAATACAATTATTATACAATGCTTAATAAATATTTAGTTGAAACAAGTAGGTCTGTACTTACTCACGATAAATGATTTATTAGGGGTTATCAAATAATTGCATTTTATTAGTTATACGTTTGTTTACTTGCATACACATTAAACTAAAGTCTATTTTTACGTTTTACGGTTGACAATACGTAAATATATATATATATATATATATATATATATATATATATATATATATATATATAACGTATAAATATGCATTACAACCGGTAAATTAGTTAATTCGAAACTGAGGTTCACAGCGTTTAATTGAGACCAAAAGATAAAGAAGTAAAAGGTGCGGTAGAATTTCATTAAAATGTTATATCGATCAGCGTGGCTATCGTCCATATCGCGTATAACAAAATTTCCGTTGCGGCGCATGAACGATCACCGAGAGCACACGAGGCGTTTCGGAGACTTTGACGCCGGGATTGACGGATCTCGTCTTATATAGGTACTCGGTATTTCAATCACCACAACTCGAGGTGAAAACTCGCTTCGTCTACATCGGACGATCCAAAGCTTATGACTAATTAATAAAAAGAAGGCAGGCATTATGTCTCTATGTTACTAAAATGAACACCCTCGGTCGTAAAATGAAATTACAAATACGAAAAAGTATTAAAAAACGCTTCGTTAATATACAAACCACGAGAAAAATAAAATGTTATCAAAACTCAGGTTATTTTCCCACAAGCTAAACTGAATGATAAATTAAAATATAATATGTATATATCTATACAAATATCGATGTCGAAAATAATTTTAACAAATGAAACCAGAAGAGAGAGAAGAAAAATTTTGAATAAAAGAAACATTATGAACAGAGAGATACCTTTAAAATAAAATAAAACAGAAATAAAATTCGGTTACTAGTCGTTGCTTCAATAAATCACGTAAAGAAATTAAAAATGTTATTAATAAGATTTTGGTGGAAAATAAGGAAAAAATGTTTAAACAAGTAATAATATTAAACAATAATATGAGCATTTAAATTTAAAGTGTTTAAAAAAAAATGTAAAAGAGTGATGCACTAAACAGTATACTAGTTATATTGATTAAGTTGCAAAACTCTTATTTAAATATAGTATTAGGTTAATTTAGTATTAGGATATAGTGTTAAGTTCTCCGGCTCCTATGTACAGGTGCAGTGTGCACCTCTATAGGATACATTTTTTATTGTAAAATATTGTAATGTCTGGAGTTAATAAATAAATAAATATATATATATATACATTAAAGGTTGTTAAATTTGTAAAAAATTTTTAAAACAATTTGTCGGAAACAAAGGAAAAAAACGATTTTGTGACAATGTTTCTTCATTTTTTGCGTTCTTAATTTTTTGGTCTAAATAAACAGTCTGTGGCAGACCACGTCTACGAAATGTTGCCAAAAAATCTGTTTTTCAAGGTTTTTTCCTTCAGCACAAGTTATTTTTTGTTTTTAATCCTTACAAGTATACGTTTCAAATATTAAATTTAATAAATATATATATGTCACATGGAAATTGAATGACGAAATTGAAAAATCGATGACGACGATCGTCCAAGAAGAGTGAAAGTTTAAAGAGCACGCAAATTTTGAAAAAAGAAAGTGCGCTACTCATACATATATATAGTTGTTCTTGTAATACAAGTATATATGTATATACAATGAAAAAAATAGATGTTTTGATCTAAGCGGAATTCTTGTTAAGTATGTCTCAAGAAGAAAATCCAATTGATTGATTTTGGAATATTGATCCTTTTTCGAGATGTACTATCTCGTTTTTTACAAAAGAAATACCGTTCAATTATAGAACGAATCTGTTTGATTATAGAAGAATTGCATTAGAGGAAACGTATTGTCATATTTAAGAAGAATTCCTCTTAGATGAAAATATATTTTTTCGGTGTAAGACAAATTATTTGTTCCCAACCGAAATAGTCGAAACTGTATACAGATGAAAAAATATCTATACAGATAACGCGTTCGAAACGAAAAAGGGGGGTAAGAAAAACAACGATAAACCCATACACCGCGTGATTGATCGATGTTCGACGACCTGAAAACACACTGGAAGACACTTGTCATCTATACGTCTTTGTATGGTAATACGTCACGATTTGTATAAAAAAAAGAAGCGTCGCGTCAATCAATTACGTTGACTCGTAATTTACGTTTACAGTTGTCGGATGTGTATGCGTGTAAATAACAATTATTAACCTTTTGCAAAGTCGTTAGGTATACTATCGTAGCTTAAATAATCGTTTATAACAACTGGAGATATTCTCGAAATTGTTTACCTTCTCTTGGTGTTTTTTTTAATTATTCAATTATTTATTACACGACGGTAACGACCGATTCTTGGATTTTTGTCATAACTGTATACATACAAATCGGTTTATGCGGATCTTGGCTAAAGTTATAATAATTGACACATATCGCGCATAGTCGGAATAAAAATATTCCTGGTAATTTTCATCCTGCAGTATTATTGTATATAGTTTAAAAAATCAGATGGACCATATTTTTACACCGTAGTACATATATAGTAACTTTTCTAAAACGATATGTCTTTTCTTTTAGACTTTTTACCATTAAAATATGTATACCCGAAAGATTTCGATACCGTTTAGACAAAATGTTTTCTCCGTGTATATATATACTAATATATATATATATATATATATATATATATAGTTGGAATGCTGAAAATGTTTAGGTATATATATATATAATCCAAGCTTAATTTCGCGTCACCGCATTACGATTGAGAAACAAAGCGTAATCAAATCCTGTGCTCCAGAACGGCAATTAGGTTTACGGTGTATCGTGCACTCGCCGTTGCAAACCGTTTCCGAAATCATCCGACTAGTTGTATATACATCATGAAAGAAGTTGCAGTAAAAATGACAATACTTTATATAGTAATGAAATGACAAACTGTTAAAATTCACTGTACTGTATTAGTAACATTAGCTAAATGTCTACTTTAATTTTTACTACAATATTTGCATTTTGATATACTCTCTTATTTCATTACTAGAAACTATGTTGTCATTTTTACTAGAATGATGCTGAGAAAAATGAAGAAACGTCTCTTATATGTACATAAATGGAATATAATCGCCCTTGTATATGCATAATATATATTTTTTAGAAGACGATGAATTTCACCTGTATATATATAGCGATTAAATATATTTCGATCATCTTTTCTTTTATACCTACTATATTACTCCAATTTTCTCAAAAAATTTTAAAGCGGAAAGTTATATATATATACTTAGTATTACTCGGTCGAAACTACTATATAAGCGATTGTAAAACTGGGAGAGCGAAATTATATATATACGAATTCTTGATTTAATTCGCAAGCAGAATAACCCGTTGGCTAAAACTTTTTTGTTTCTATGTTATTCGACACTTTCTATTTTTTAACGAATAAAATCATACATCGTTTGTATAAGTGTAAGAATAATAAGATTTGGAAGCTCTGATGAGAGGAAAAAGGTCATTTAAAATAAAATTGTTAAACGAGATAATTAATTTACAAATTTTTTAATTAACAATCCGTATGTATCACGGATCTTTTAGGATATTTTAGGATATTTTTGTCGGAATCCGTATGATGAATTATTATATAAAATTCAACTATATTACATGTTCAGATAAAATCTTATTTATATATAGTTATACTCGCGGTATAACCAACAAATAACTAAATTAAATTAATTAGTCGTGTTTGTTTAATAATCGGTAGAAAGTACCTGAATGCAAGCTAGAAAATAACTATTTTTAATTTCAAAAAATGAGAAAATGGTGAAATTTTGGTAAAATTATTCGTATACACGCGTAAGTGAAAATAATAATATCATTTATTCGAATGTTAATGAATATGATTTTATCGAGTTATAATAATTCATAATTACTTTATTACGCCGATTATTATGTATTTTTAGATTAAGTTCACATTGAAAACGAGATATTTAAATCAACTGGTTAGTCGTAATTTTACTGTAATAACAAAATTAAATAAGTATTATTTATAAAAATAATGTCAACACTTTAGTTTTTGATTATAATACCTCCACGTTGACGATATACTTGACTAATATATAAGATAAAAAAACAATTAGATGTAAATATAATCTATTATTCAAATTATAAATTAGAAAAGTTTATAGATAATGTATAGCAATAAGCCAACTGATGAACAATATGTCGAGAAAAAAAAAGGGTATTGAGCCAAAATATATAGCCCACAGTGAACGCATATATATACATGGGAATCATCTTGACAACAAGGTCAAACGATAAACCAGATAAATTGCACCTCGCGTATATCGAATCTATACATGTATATATACATATAGAAGATCAGATAACAAGGAGATAAATAATTTACAAATCATATATATATGAGTGGAATGTTCGAAACGCGGTCGGGTTGTGCCAACGAAAAATTTCTAGATCGCCAGTAGCGATTCGATCGAGAAAAAGTGTATAGTTACTTGCTTAAATCTGGATCGCTCTCTCTCTCTCTCTCTCTCTCTCTCTCTCTCTCTCTCTCTCTATGTGTATACGTAAGAAGTATCGTTATATACATATACTACCAGATTGCATCAGAAATTGTCCTGACACTTTATTTACGAAGGATCTCGTGCATATAGTCTGTATCTCGGATGTGTATGTACAATATAGATATTGCTAAATATCTATGTCAATGTGTCGATTTTACTTATGTCTGTTTTTTTACAAATGTGCTTCCAGAAACGTTTTACGTTGTAAACAAAAATTAAATACAATATTTGTTTTTTTGTATGCGATGTGACGACAGTAATAATTAGTATTCTTTTTTTTGCCAAAAATTGGTATTTCTTTAAAAAGTAATATTTCGGTATCTATTGATCGTATAGGATAAAAATAAAAAAGCAAAATGTAAAGTGCAAGCCAAATATTATATTATATTTTTTATATCGTTTATAAGGGGATATCAGACCCTAAAATAGCAATTTTCTTAATTTCTTTAATATAATAGGGATTTATTTTCAAAAACGGACATCGACAGGCCCTCAAGCTTGCTTTAAACAATATGTGAATTTTTTTAGATGTTTAAATTACATTTTTGAACAAAACTTTTGGGTTAGGGAGGGTAGATCCCTGTAATTTCGGTTCGACATGTCCGTAACAAAGAAGAATTTTCTAAAATATTTAAAAATTTTTATACTAAAATGTAAATTTATTGAATTGATTCGAAAATGATGTAATTATAGCTTTACAGCTAGAATATATTATCAAAACAATTAGAACGTTCTCTTTATTTTGACGATAATAAAAATAGGTACCAATTTGTTTATTAAATATTAAAAATACAAAAGTTATGTATTAAGAGTGGATGAAATGATCCTCGAAAGTCACCCGCATGTAAAAAAAACTATTTTTTAATATGTACACACATACATATAATAAATCGAGTACTACAAAAATACTTAATGAAATTCTAATTATTCCTAAGCTATAAGAGAAAACAAATGAAAAAAAAGTAAAAATAATAGAAACTATAATTTTATTCGTTACATTAGTCACGTCGCGTGGGAGACGCACTCCGTCTCACGATATCTTTTTTTACTAAAACCCATATATATGTACATACCACTCATGGCATTGTTCCATATTAGAGAAGAAAAAAATAAATGAGATGGTTTCCAGCATGTATGTAAAAGAAAAGAAGACATCAAATAATATATATATATATATATATATAATATATACGACTATCTGAATATTCAACGATGCCCACGATTTCTTATAATATACACACACGCATCGCAATAATATTTTCAAAATGGAAATTGGCACAACAAGGAAAAAAAAAGTTTATTAAATAAAAAATACACAAGAGAATATATCTATTTACGCAGGGCAAATCCAATCATTCGGGTGGAAGATCATTACCGTTTAATACATAATAGAATAATATGATATAATATATCGTTTACGTAAGCGCCGTATCTGTGTAATTACTATCACTCATTTTCCATATAACCTTTTCTTTGTCGATTAGAATAAAAACAAAATACTATTTATATGATAATTTAGGAAAATTAAAACGTTTCATTCGTCCATTGTTTATGTACTCGAAATCTCTCAGACGCGGTCCTAGGAATTTTCGGGTATATATATATACGATATACCGGTTTCGAGTCGTGGATAACGGATAAGTTTTTATATATATATAGAATACCGCGTGGAGGCGTACATAGGATATACGTGCGTAGACTACGTCTTTATATATATAAGCGTTACGAAAACGAGTTCGTATATAAACGTTTCTCGAAGAAATATATATACCTATATACACTTTACCTTTAATTAAAATTATGCAGGCAAAAGTGTGTAATACACACGTATGCAATAATATAAGGGTTGAAATATATATATATATATAAATCATTTATAATGAAAAATGATTGTTATTTTAAAAAATTGTAGGTTAACTGCGCCGAACACAAAGAGAGACGATATAAAACAATAGAATTGAAAAGTGCAAGGCGTTATTCAGTTTTCAAGATGTTAAACAAGTACTTAATAACCCCATATATATATATATATATATATAATTAGACCTCTCTCATACTCACATTCGAGGCATTTGAATCTCTCCAATGAACGAGCTGCACACTTTTACATTATCCTTTATATTTCCATCTTGTAAAACGCAAATTTTGCGATACTAAGCGGTAATAAGCTATCCGATAATACTAATTTTTGTTTGTACAAATACACACACACACACATATGTATTACTTGTTAAGCAATCTTCTCAAAATAAAATAGTCGTATATATTAAATAATCGAATAACAAATAATATAATATCATGTATATAATAATAATAATAATAATAATAATAATAATATAAAGTGCATCTTCGAAATTTATTGCAAACACTATGTATCTTTATATTACATAAAAAATCGCGAATTTCAAGCTTTATAATTTCACCAATTCCGTTCCGTCTTCAGTCTATACACTGTCATCCGCGAACGTGCAGCATTTTCAGTCCAAATTGTTTATTAGCCATTCCTTTAATTGCGTAATCAATCTAATGCATTACAAACTATATATATATATATATATACGTATAAACAAATAATTAAAATGTTGATGAACCTGTCGATTCACGAGGTGTGTATATACAGGGACGTATGATTCGACCGGGTCCGGGTACGAGTCCGGGTCCACGGTATACGGAAAAAAAGATAAGAAAACAAAGAAAAGAAAAGTCGAGGGTTCGGTATATAGCAAAAATTCGCGTGCCTCGGCTCGCCAGCGGATGGAAAGAAAAAGGGAAAGACCGACCGAGAGGTTAAAGACTCCATAGGAGGAAGAGAAGGAGGGAAAGAGCTCTCTCGCGTCGGGAAACCACCACGCGCGAGAGAGGTTTTTGCTCTCCGATGCATATCTATATAACTATATACCTTTTTTTCTTTTTCGATTCGACGCTACGTCTTCCTATATTTTTACTCCTCTATTCCAACATTTTTTCCCCCTCTCTCTTTCGAATTATAATTACTTTAATGATTTACGACTCTTCAGTTTTATTTTTTCTTTCATTTCGGCGCGCGCGTACGTCTTATCATTAGTACATACGCGGTCTGTGTCTTTGTATTTTTTTTATACGTACCTACGTATATTTGTCGTCTTATACGCTTTTCCAAGGCGATTCGCAGACTCCCGAGTATTTTAACAATATTTTTCGTTTAATCGATTATAATATATACCTATATATACGCGGAATTGAAATATAATATTCGTATATAAACGCATCATTCTATAATTGCGCAAATCGTCAATTACACACGTAATAATTAATCGATCGATCTAGGCGCACCTATATACACATGCATAAGTATATAATAACGAATATACGGATTACGAGCACACATAGCCGCCGGAAATCTATTACAAATTTCCTTTTTATTTTCAATAATATTTCCTAGATAGTTATCGATTTATATACATATATACACACGTTCATTAGCATTGCACCGTGCACTTATTAACTTGCGTAATATCGACTCTTGGATCATAGTGTCTCTACATATATGTACATATATATATGCAATTGCTTCAATAAAACCGAGTGCCTAAATATATATCTTTATGTACCAACGAGCGTGGATCGTTAAACGAACCCGTCGAAATTCAATAAACAAATCGTTTATTTAATGCATACACACTTGTACGAGTACGTGTCTGTGTGTGCGTTTGCCTGCATGTTTAAGTAAAAAATTTAATCATCGCTCGCGCTACATATAGTAAAGAAATTTATCAATTTTTTTTGTTTCCACATAGAGTTATGCGTTGCACTTTTGCGTATATCAAACGCTTAATTAACATAAATTTTCTAAGTTAATTGATTATGAGTATTCTTGAATTTTTATTCTTGATTTTGTGCACTCTTTTTCCTGGCACTTCCTACCGTTTATCCCCCTGGGGACTTTAACGGTGTCCACCTACCACCTATGTGTGGGTGCTTTTATCCCTCCCTTAAAAACCCCACCATCTCGCATTCGCCCGGGGTTATGCCCGTGGATGAGAGAAACCTGTGAAGCAGGGGGAAAACCTCACCCGAGATGGCCGGTGTATTCGAAACATTCTTTTTGGGTGTCAAACTCACATTGCGTAGGCCTTGACACCGAAACCGAATGTTTCACACCTCCCGCTCACGTTGTCAAGTGTGAAAAAACACCTAACCCGCCACGAAAGCCAAGCGACCGAGAGCGTCACTCATCCACTTGGGTACCGCGCTCAATACTGCTTAACTTCCGTGACCGGCTGAGGTGCGTTACCGCCACTCCGCCACCGCGTCGGTTTTAATTGATTATGAGTATATTCTTAATATTCTAAATGGAATAGTATGGGTATATATATATACACTAAGAAAAATTAAGTTGTTGTAAAAATGACAATACTGTTTAATAATGAAATTACAGAAAAAAAATTATTGTACTGTATATATTTACTAAAAGTCTAATTATTTTTAATTTTTGTAATATTTATCGTATGTTATGTAAATTTTACTATACAAAAATAATTTATTCATGTTACCAGTCTGTAATTTCATTATTAGATATTATTGCAAATTTTACTAAAATTTTTTTCTCAGTGCTTATATATAGGATGATGGTAGAAGAAGATGGAAATCTTTCAAGATTTTTTGAGTATAAATTGTTAAATTGTTTAAATTTTACCGCTTTTCAAACATTCAATACTTAGATATATTTTGGATCTAATTTTAATCCTATCAAAATTTAAGTAATTTAAAATTTTTTCATATATTTCTTTTCTTCTCTTTTGCTCATCACCCCGTATACCCATTAAACGGGTTTTTACAGGGACACCCCTACCACCTATGTGTGGGGGTGAAAACATTCCAATTTTTCCCATCCCGGTCCCCACCGTCTCGCATTCGCCCGGGGTTATGCCCGTGAGGAAGGGAAAACCTTGTAGGAAAACCTTCCCCGAGACGGACGGTGTATTGAAACATTCTGTTTAGATGTTCAGGTCACCTTGCGTAGGCCCAAACACCGAAACCGAATGTTCCACACCTTCCGCTCACGTTGTGAAGTGTGGAAAAACACCTAACCGATCCCGAAAGCCGCACAAGAAAGGTGTCACCCATCCAAGTGCCGACCGCACTCAGTGCTGCTTAACTTTCGTGATCGGCCGAGGTGCGTCTCCCCCACTCCGCCACCGTGTCGGTATAATTTTTTCATATATTTAATTATAATTTCATCCCCACGATATTGTTTTTAAATATAGAATTAGTTTGATTACATCTTATTAATCGAAAAATACTAATGAGGTATATTTTTTTACTATACTTTTAATAATTGACAATATAATTTAGTTAACTAAATTTTTCATCTATATTGTACATTACAATGTACATAGGGTCTGAAAGGGTTAAATACAGACCCAAATAAAAATTAATTAAAATTATTCAAATTATTTAAGGGGAGTCCGTACTAATAGCTTCCCAAATCCGCCACCCGAAAATTTGCGAGCAGAAGTGGCGCTGCCGTCAGATAGGCTGAGTTCATATTCAACAATAATTATGGACATTTAAAGAAAATAAAAGAGTTTTTACCACACAAAATCAGAGTTGAGCGCCATAGCTATTGATGTAATGATTAATTACATATTGCTTAGCTGATCGAAAAGTCAGTTTTTTCGACGAATAGTGAGAAGTACGAATCAATTCTGAGAACACATACCGAAGTCACTTCGTACTTCTCACTATTCGTCGAAAATACTGACTTTTCGATCAGCTAAGTAATATGTAATTAATCATTACATCATTAGCTATGGCGTTCAACTCTGATTTTGTGTGGTAAAAACTCTATTTTTTTTAATTGTCCAAAATTGTTGTCGAATATGAACTCAGCCTATCTGACGACAGCGCCACTTCTGCTCGCAAATTTTCGGGTGGTGATATATTCAACTATACTCTACGGACTCCCCTTAAATAGAATTCCTTACTTTCTTGTGGCAGATTGGAATCCTATACGGAAAATATAATATATTATTAAAAAACGATGTATGTATTTTGTTGTTAAAAAAATATTATATTTTGAACTTTTTTAGTTTTATCGAATCCTCGATTATTATTATATGGCGAGCTAGACGAGTTAACTGGCTTGGTACTGCTCACTAAATGGATTTCAATTCTACTAGGGAAGCGCATAGAATTTTTGTCTATTTTCATATTTTAAGATTAACGTTTTATACCCGACTTTTTGTTATAATTACTATTACCATTTTTAACGTGAAGAGTCAAAGTAGACGAACTACTGTAAGATCATAATTAATTAACTGGGAGAAACCTGTAAATTGCTTAGAGTTATAATAATTATTTGAATTTAAGTTTAGGGGTGAAACATTTTAATATTACAAACGAAAAAAGAAAATAAATTATTACCAATGCAACATAATATGTCACATGATCTCTCTAAATTTATTCGCGTGGAAATTTCTTGAGACAGTAAAAAATATAAGTTAATTGGGGAGTATAATTGATACTCGAAAACACTTGCAGAATTTTGAGTAATTTTTTCCCACTATAAAATCCCTATAAAATTCTATATGTCTAACGCACTCATACATTATCCCTATATCAATCCATATCAAATTTCATGGCAATAATTAAATTATATATCAAACTTATTCGTATACATATAAAATATTAAAATAATTATTATTATTCTTGGCTCGTTTCCATAGGCTTGCATATTTACCAGTTAATAAATTATTATCTTAATGATTTACCTATTTTATTTTTATCTTTCACCCTATCTTAACCATTAAATATACTATCATATAATTTATAATCTGTTTTGACCTAATTTTAAGCTTATAAACATAGATCAAATTTGGGTCTAGTTATAACCTAATAAAGTCCTATTAAAAATGGACAAGTGAAAAATCTAATAAAATCGCATTTATCTTCGTAAATACTGGAAATATAACAGAAATTAGTTGAAAATCAGTCGAAAACGTTAAAAACCAACCGAAACTATAGGAATTTTGAAGTTTACTGTTACCGGAAAGCTGGAAAGATTATTCGAATGTTTTGAGGTTGTGGTCATTTTAGTCGTAAGTGCCAAGAAAATGGGTTAAAAAGCGTATCATCACAAGGCATTTATTACCAATTTTCAATTTCTAGTTCTTAGATTCAATTTTCTACTAAGGTTATAGTAAAAAAATATTACATTAATATTTTTAGATCAATTCTATCTTTAAAAGCAATCGTGATGATGAAATTATTAATAAAAATATGGAAAAACTCTTAATTCAGGTATGAAAGGGATAATTTTTCATTCATCTAAATATACATATACAATATTTTATTTATTTATTAATTTGTAAGATTTATCAATTTTTGCTATTATTCAATGTGGCAAACGTAAATAAAAAAGGAAAATAAGAGTAACGTATTGGAAACACTACGTTATTACGTTTAATAATCTGAAGAAATAGTAATGCCTGATGAGAATGGAGAAGATTCATCGAAACGATGTTAATCTTTATAACAATAATAAATAAGTGAAATAGATCGATATTGTGATGATATTTTTCAAATTATCACAACTTTTTACAGACTTGAAAACCACTTACAAGCTACAGACTGTTTAAAAGGTATTGCTTTAAGCTTTTTCTTAGACTTTTGGATACAAAAATCAATTGGGGCATACTTACACTTTTTTCAAGTTGAATATTGAGATGTAGTTTATGTGAGATTGACCTTGAAACTAGAAATTCTAACCGAGAAGGATGAATTCTAGACATAATTAGCAAGCAAAGAGTTACATATAATGTTCTATACAATAAAAGTTGATAGACATTGAGTTAAACAGTGGTAAACTCAGCTGGTGTTGAAAAAAATATGAAAAAATTCACGTTTTAAGGTTAAAATAACTGTTTGACAAGTAGATTCCAGTATTTAAACATTTTTTTCTGAAAAACATTTCCAATGTGTACCTAAAATTTGGTGCATTTTAAAATTTTGATTGGACCACTTGACGTGGAATGCTCCACATATATTATCGACACATTTTCGAGATACTATAACATTATATTATATTTTGCAGTAAAAATAAAAAAATAAATTCTATATGCTGGATATATATATATGAATGATTAACCGCGGTGTATAGATCCCGTGTCGCGTATACTCGGTATGTATATATGCATGATTCACTACATAACGACGATGGCGCATATATATAAGAACCATGACGACGGTCCTTATTTACATGCCGCGGTAGCGCAAAGGAAAGTTTCGTCAATAACGGATCGGCCCAAGAGTGACTAAGGATACCATGACGACACGGTTTCCGATCCGTTCCACATACCGATCGGCGAAAGGATCGTGTGCACCTATACAGAATGTGTATTTTTATATATATATATCTACGTATACTCGAGAGCGCCCGCCAATTTTCAACTTTTCAACATTTGTGTATAATATAGCCCCTTGCGGGTAAGTATGATATGTATGATTGGCAGGTTTCCAATTGCCCGTTACGCTTCGATTATATCGACGTACTATTAGGGTTTAAACAGCTTTTAATACTACATTTTTAGGATTCGTTGTATAGGTCGAAGAAAATATTTTTTTTTATTTATAGGAAATGTCGTTTACACTTGGGTTTCTGTGTGCGCGTTGGTAGATATATATATATATATATATATAATTGTTGACATTAGTTACTATATTGTAAGGTGAATATTAAAATATAAAATGTGCATACACTCGGTGCAATTGTGGTGCTTATTGGTGCAATTTATGCTATAATTTTCCTTATCGCATTTTTCTCGATATAACAGGTATACACATCTGTGCAAGGTTACTATATATTATTTTATTATTTTTTTATAATTTTCCAATAAAACATTTACGATTACACTTTCTGTTAATTTTTTTCTATCAACGAGTTTTAAAAAATATAAATAATATTTTTTATAAGAATGTTGATTTGACGTGAATATACATAGCGATATCCAAAAGGGACCAAAGTGACATTGTGGGGAAAATTCGGATAAGTATCAATTTGTTCATAAAAAAGATTACTTGTAACAACGAAAATTGTTGACTATAGTAAATACTGTGCTTTACATATATAACACTTATTTTGTTAAACAGCTTTTTTGTATTTTTCTTGAAATATATATATCCTAAAAGTTATTTGGGTCTTTTTGTGTATAGGACACTACTCACGGGTGTCCTATCGTTGCCTTAGTGTACTAACATTCCAAATCAAAGTTTTTTCAATAACGTCTAATTCAAATTTTTTTTTCAAGATTAAAGTATCAATTCAAATTTTGCTTCGAAAAGGTTCCAATTCACTTATAATCAGTTTGTTATTCTAACAAAATTAAGGGAGCATCTTAATTTATAAATAAAAAATGTCAATCAGAATAAAGCAACAACAGTATTTTACACTATTCTTTTTTATAATAAATGTAATGATTATAATTTACAAGCACAGAAAAAATAATATCTTCTTAAAAAAAATTTTTATTTGGAACCTTTTGAAATAAAAAGTTAAATAGGACCCTTTTTTTAAAGACAAATTTTGATTCGAATGATAGTGAATAAAATATTTATTTATACACCATGGCTAATATATATATATAAAAGAGAAATAAATGTGTATTTTAGAACATATTGGTTAAAACTCAATATTTGATGAAATAATTTATAACAATTTATTTTCACTGTAATTATCTAAAAAGTCTTATAATTCGTTGACCTCTAAGAAGGGAGTAAAATTGCATTTTATTCCTTTGATGAATATATTCTCCGTAAACTCAGTTATTCACATTGTAGACCCGTTTTATTCTCCGTAGACCTATTTTATTCACCGTACAGTTACTTTTTTCCTTTAAAAAATATCTTCAATTAAAAAATTAGAAATTAAACGAAAAATATTAAACAATCTATCGAAAATAAGAAAGGGGTTGAGCATCATTTCGGAGTGCAACTTTGAATGTCACTTAACAGGTGGAAAATGAGAAGATATATGCATAAGGCGTGAAAGGAGTCTCTTGGCTCGAATTCTTTTTATTTCGTTTCGTCTATCTTTTTCGTTTATACACACACACACGCACACACGCACATATGTATATGTATACGCGCCTCGAGTGATTTAACCGCGTGAGATTTTTCCTCTCTCCAATAGTGCGCGCATTGGCAAATTGCTTAATTTCGAATTACGAGCTCTAACAAGCGAATAACTAACGTTAAATTTCGTAAAATACCGTGTAGGTATACATGTAGATTGCAAAAACGAGTGACAATACATTCGATAAATTTTTCCTTTTTTGCATATTATGCATATATTTATATATTAATTACCGCGATTAGCATAATAGGTGGAAGAGAGAGAGAGAGGGAGAGAGAGGCGGACGAGAGAAAATGTTTAATAATCAAAGTGCGACGAACTTTTCACGCGTATAAATTACTGAGGAGAAGAAAAAAGGTATGAATATATGTATATACAGAGACGCGTAATGGGGAAAATCATTAGAGAAACAATGCGGTAAGCGCATCCGCCAAGAATGCACAGTAAGACGCGAGAAACGCATACCCGCGAGACGGTTAAATCCACCTACGACAGAGAATCGCTAATTATCCTCGTTAACGTGTATATGTACATATATATACATACACTTCCTATTGTTCATTTCTTTTGAGTTTCTGTTTATTTTTATTCGTTTGAAGTCAACCATCGTTTGATTACTCAATAAATTATTTCTTCCCCTCGTCGTTCAATTTTCGTACACGAAATGTTGATTTTTTTCTTGTCCCGTTGAATACGGTTACAGAGCGTCTATTCAGCGTTTTTAACGCAACCGTTAAATTGAAATTAACGACACATTTTGGCGTTAAACCGCACTCATCGACAAAATTTCAGCGTTTTGCGCCAAAATTTGTCGTTAACGCTTGCGTTAAAAACACAAAATAGACCCCCAGAAACCTATGTTTTTCTTTTTATTTGTTCATATCCGTCGTCACATATGGTTATTCAACGAATTCGATTTATATTTGTTTCCGATCGATTTTTTCTTTACTATCGATGAATTATTTTTTTGTTACGGTCATCGTTTTTTTTTAATTTGACGACGCATAGCGAAACGGAATTTATAAAAGAAAATTACCGGGCGTGAGAGACAAGGATTTCAACGCGACACTTTAACGCGCGAACGATCTGGTGATACTGCAAAATATACAATATTTTCAAAATTAATTTATTAATGGTATAGTTACGTGTTTTTAATAACTTTTTCCCCTCGGAATATCAATTTTATGTATTACAAAGTAAGAGAAAGTTGGTGATGGTGCGTGTGCGCGGAAACGATTAAAAGAACGTTATTTTCGAATAGTTGTTTATTAATTTTATACTGCACGCGGTTTATTAATATTTAAACTGTATACGATGCGTATAGAGGTATTTTTAGTTATTTTTACATAGGCATTAATTAAAAAAGTATGGTACGTGTACACACTTGATTGGCAAGTGTCGGCTGAAATGCCAGACAATTTCCTCGTTACTTTCGTAAGGAACGCCGATCAAAATTTGTTTATAATATATACATATATTTTACGTAACATTGTAATAACATCCAATAAACCCAATGAAAAAAACCGCTGGCAATTAATTGGCACGTAGCTTCCTCAAATTAACATGTCGATCGTATATGTAATATATTACTCAAATATAGTATTATTTAATTGTTTGAAACAAAATGTTATAACATTTCGAAAAATATTATTCTTCTCTGGTATAAACTTAGATATCTAGTACTTTGTGTTATTAACTCTAAATTAAATTAAAAAAATATTTCGACTACTACATAAAGTTATTATAATTAATACATAATAATTTCATCCTTTAATATGCTGTGGAATATTATTTGACACTGCACACACACGCGTATGAGGATATTATATTAACCTCGTTTTCAAAATGAAAAATCGATATGATAAAAGGTCGGGAATGAGCGTTACAGGTGAAATTGAATACGGTGGTAGTTTTATGGTAAATCAAAGAATTGATTACGTAAATTAAGAAACGGTAAAAAAAAAGAAGTAGCGTCAGGTGGGAAATCCAATTACAGGAGGTGAGGCTCTTTTGATCGTAGCCGCGGATAAGAAAGAAATGAACCAAGAACACTCGGTTAACCCCGTCTTCGTTGTTTCCTTCCGTATATATACTTAATGTACAACATGAATTTTCGCACGACGCACTTTTATACGCAAAACTAACCTCGGTCTTGTCGTGTTGTTGGGTTCTTTTCATCTCTTTTTTATGGCTCGATCGTTTCACACGACCATTCCGTTACACGTCTGTCCCTATACCAATGAAAAAAGGGACATCGCACTCTCTGGATGAGTTGTTTGGGTTGTTTAACCTTAACCTACTGGTTATACACCTTAAATATACATACTTTTAATTGTATATTTCACACACACACGCACATGTAGATGAACTTTTTTTTATAAATATTGCTTTTCCGCGTATAAGAAAAGTTTAAATATGATTTTGAAATAAAAAAAAAAGGATATACGTCTTAAATATGGCATAGTCCTTTTAAACACATTTCGAGATATTTATAATGATACTAATGCGCATATAAGATACATGTATGTTATTACTTGTTTTTCTTTCACAAGCATATGATATAAAAAATATATTTTTAAGTTCTGTAACGTTAATTCAAATACTCTGATATAATTTTAACCGTTTCTATTATAATAAATTAAATCCATTCTTTTTCGAAATTTCATCAAAATGTAATTTAAAGTCTAATGATCAATTTATAATATTTATTGTAAAAAGAACACTTATATATCCGTCTTGAATCGATATGACAAAAATTAAAAGTGAAATTGTTCTAAGGTATCACCAAAGCCTCTCTAGAAACTTGAACTTCGTGCCAAAATTTTTTTTGATTATTCCGTGTTTATTGTAGAAATAATTATTTTAAACAGAAATAAAGAGCTATCCCCACTATAGGTATCCTAATAAGCAACACTTCTGGCAATATATAATATATTGTATATAATATGTTCTATACCAAAATTTGGTGAACTTCGTTGAATCCTTTATCAGAGTGCAAGTTTGTCTACCTCTTACACAGGCATTTGATCAATTTAAACTTATTAATTTTTCTCCGTGTAATTATACGTAAATACATATCTACATATATTATATAATAAAATATACTAAAATAATATTGACACCGATATATATAATCTCACAAAATCCATATATGTGTACATATACTACATAGATTGTAAAAACTATAATCGGCTCTCGATAAACCATAAACATATCTTTCAATTGAACTGAGAGAACAAAAAAAAATTATTCGATCGGTATATATATATATGTCCCATACCATATTAGGAGCACTAATGCGTCCGCGTGTGTATGAGATATATATATATATATATAACGTATCGAGGACATAACCGAATGCAATTAACCGAGAATATATTTTGCGACAAACTCTCTAGCTTAATTAAGGAAAATGCAACATCGAACTCCGTATTATACATATATATATATATATATATATACCACGTCACCTATACTCACGTATGAGTTTAACGTACACGCATATATACTGATACCATATATATGTATGTATATGTGTGTGTGTGTGTGTGTGTGTAGCGGAAAAAACGGATCCTGCAAGATAGACGGACAGAGAGTGCGAAATTCCCGACATGCCGGAACCGACTTTCTTCGATTGCGCAAACTATATAAACCTTAAGAAATTGTTGCTCTTTCTCTCTCTGTGTGTATACGCGTCGCGACTGGTTAATCCGATTCTCGTCATTTTCTTTCTCTCTCCCCTTCGAGTATGTCTTTCGAAATTCGAATGTTACTTTATATATATACACACTTTGACTTTTTAAACTGGATTGCGCTCTGTATCTTGGCTATATATACGTTGTACGTCAAGAGCGTGAATTCAAAGTGTGCGTAAGTTGTCGATTAAAAGAAAAATCACGAGAATTTCATGTGAATTATGATTAAAACACGCGAAGAGAGAATTGTTATGATAGAATTTACTATTTTTTATAGCAAAACTTACTGTGTTGTAACGGAAAATAATGTACTACAAATTTTGTGAAAAATTACTTTTTTTTATTATGAGATATTTTTAATCGTTAAACGGGAATTATTTAACGTATTATTTATATTATTTAATATTATTATTATTTATTACTAGCAATAAATACCTCGGTTGCTAGCGCTCCCTCGGTCGATTTTAAATTTTATTTATTTTGTTTTATCAATATTAATTATTAGAAAAAGATTTAAAATATATAAAGTTATAAGTTATAAGATTTAATATTCCATTTTCAAAGTTTATAGGTAATAATAATCTTACTTATTTGTTTACATTTGTTATTGTAAAAATATAATTAATTTCTAACACACTGAGAAAAATATGCTAGTATAAATAATCAGAATTGAAAAAGATGCTATTAATAATGATAAAATTTGCCACCAACGAGGGAAAATTACTATTAATCATGGCAATTTTTACCATTGAAATAATAATTTATACTAACAAATTTTTCTCAGTGCATTGAAATCGTATGTATTTCACCAGAAAATAATTCTTTCTCATCTACAAATTGTCGTTAGCAATTTCTCTTGGTCATCCAGAGCGCCGATTTCTCTCTCTCTCTCTCTCTCTCTCTCTCTCTCTCCCGCATTGAGTTTTCAAATAAATACATCTCCACCCAACGCGTGTAAGCATTTTTTCTATTTCACTAGCGCGAGATATCGTCCTTGCGCGGGAAAGGAAAACGCGCGTTTAAACTTTTTTTTTATTCCCCTCGCATACTTACTTAAGTGCGCGCTCTCCGCGTGTCCGTTGGAACTTTTTAGCTCTGTACAGCGAGCGACCTCAAGCTAGAAAAGGCGATGCGCGTAAACAAGGAGTAAATACACGGGATTCCCTTTATATCTACTGTTTTTTTCTTATATCAGTCGCAAGCTTCAGATGTTGTTGCGAGAGAGAACGAAGAATTTTTTTTATCAAATGGGAATATATAGCTCGGTTTATTTATCGTTTGCATTACGATTCTTACTTATATAGTTTTTCCTCTCGGTGGTGGAAAAACATTTTTCTTTTATGGAATTGCGCGCGGTTATTGGGTGTGTCCGATCGCGAATAACCCTCGTTACTTTCTTCGGATCGACGTGCAAGCTTTTTGTCGCCTTGTAAATGCTGTAGGTACTTTTTCAAAATGTTCTTCCAAACGTCTTGATCTATGAGGTTGCGCGCCATCGGGAATTCGAATTCCCCGCGTTTGAATTTTTTTTATATTTTCTTCTTTACCAGAAGTATGATATGTGTCTATATTAATCCTATAGACGTTAAGTAAATTATACCTGTGTGTATATAAAAACTTCACTGACTAGTTGGACTGTATTTATGGTGAAAACTGAGTGACTCGGTATATCGTTTTAAAATTTTTTCGAGTGAATCGGTGACATCCAGTCAGAATTTCATTACAATAAAATTAGAAATGTCGAACTAAAAAAGTGTGAAATTCTTACCCCAAACATAATCCCTTTGAAGAATAAAATATGGTTGCATTAAAATTAAATTTTCATTCGAAATGTAGTCTCGATGTTTTACTCTAACGAATTTAGAGAGCACATCTCAAAAATTAGAAACTATATACTTCAAGATATAGTGTTAAACATAACATAAAATTTTATGCAACTCAACAAGTATTGTATATCTTACTTAAATGCCGCATCAATATTTTAACCATTTAATTTTTTTATTAAATTGGTAAAAATAAATTGTCATTTTTATTTTCAATTTTTATTTTAAATTCTGGACAAAAATTCTACAAACGATGGAACGTCAGCATTTTATCCAGAAAATTTGAGTATTTTTATCAAATTATTTATAATTATTAATCATTTTGATTTACTTTTCTTTATTATTTGTCTCTCTATGTGTATACCTTAAATATATTTCACAATAATGAAGTTACTCATAGTTTATTATTACATTAAATCGATCATTTAGAATATTATACGTAGTGTATGGTGTCGATTGAAATATTTTGAAGCTTAAAAATTTTTTTTAACATAGTTTAGTATCATTTTCCATGAGTAAATAAAATTTAATTTTATTTAATCCAACTTATCATGAATAATCTAAAATTTCTAAAAAAAAATATTCAAACCAGGTATAGTACTTGGATTGTAAATAGGAAGAACACTTTTAAATTAATCGAAACTTAAAATGCTGATGCATCACGTATATAAATTCAGGTCAGTGTTTCTCTTCGTTTTCGCAAAAATGATTGCACATCTGAATTTCGATAGAAAAAAATAAGGTACTTAACAATTTCAACCGCGGGATTTTGAATTTTCGATTATACATATATAGGCTCGACAGACCCGCCGTTAACACATCAACGACCATATACACTTCCTACATTAATTTTAATATTCAATATATACACCAGAAGGATAATAATTACAAATTGCGCATCCAAGTTTATAATATTCATTATACGAATCGTAAAGCTAAATAAATATTAAATACATCCGTCTACCTAACAATCACCATCAATATTAATAGCGCTGAAAGAGAAATCCGGTAATTAGTCTTTCACTAATTGCCGTCGCGCTCATTTTTTTTTCTCTCTTACCTCCTAACGAGCGCGCCAATATAATAAAAAGTCTCCAAAAAATGTTCTAAGCGACTTTCGTGCACGCGTGTGTGTATCTGGTATCCTCGTATAACGTCTCGAAAGCTCTGAGAGGATAAACAAAAAAAAAAGTAAAATTTCATATGCGCGTTCTGGTTCTACCGTAAATAAGCCAATTACTTTTACGAGACGTTTTCGTTGTATATGTATATATAAAAATACGTAATTTTTTGTTCTTATGTACATATATATATATACGTCTAGAAATCGCAGGATCTGATCTTTTTTTTCGTTCAGAGACAATTTTCCAACGGTGAATTTCGTTGCGAGTGATTTCACTTATTCTACGCGTGTATACTGATATTGTTTCGTATATATATATGTATATATATACGAATAGTATTTTGGTCGACGGTATATATTATTGCTGGTTGTAAATTTTATGAAATGTTTCGCGTTTAGTTAATTCGAGTATAATGGTAAAATGCGATTTTATTTGTTTGCTTCGGCGATGTGTATATATAGTTAACTATATTGCGGTAGTGTGTATGTATATATGTATATACAGATTTTTTTTTAAACGAAACTTTCTTTCAATTATATTTTTCTCTTGATGTTTGTTTTTAGCTTTGTATTAAGACTCGACGTTACACTTTTTTTTAATAATAATAATATGTTATTATACTGTAAATTCCTTGTCGAGTAAAAAATTATTCTTTTCAAAATTAATCTGTCAGCCTTTACTTACTTATCCGGTTAAATATTTAATTTAAAGAGATAAACTAAATTTTTACACTTTTTAATTTAATATTTAATTCGATTATCATATAAGTTTGGTAATTTTTTTTAAGTCGCGGTAAAGAAGTATTATTGGCCGTGACAGATAAGAAGTGTAGGTCGTATCGTCGATGCTCCGTTGGATGTACGGTTCGATGGTTAGAGGTCCCGGGGTCAAATCCCGCAGTCCACCTTTTTATTTCTCGCTTCTAACGTAACACCTTTCTACTATAAAAATGTTCATATTAAAAAAATGAAATTTTTAAAAAACGCAAAAAAAAATAAATTTAAATTAGTTAATAACTATGCAGTTATAGAAGAATTCTATACGTATCATGTAGTTTTGAACATATACGGTACAGATTTCAATTGAATCGGACATAAATTTCAACAGAGACGTTAGTTCAAACAGCTTGGAATTTATTATTTCGACGACACACACACTTTTTATGATATTGAGCTATATAATATGAATCGAGAAGAAAAAATTCGAATTTTCCAGTTCTACTCTCTTATAAAGAGGTGGAAACATCGAAATTTCAAATTTGTAATTGCAATCCCCATCACTCGATCGACAAATGCGGGCACAATTTTAACAAATACTTAACCTACACTGAAAAAAAGAATCACTTACTTGAAACGGAATTTGTCAGTTTTGGCGGAAGCTTCGAAGTGACATATATATATTTTTCAACTCTATTCAGGAAACTATTCAATTTTACATAAGTGTATATAATTCCTAGATTTGATATACTATTATTTATAACCCATTGATTCCAGCTCGACGGAATTACGATGTAAGAAAACAGAAGGACCGCAAAAGTTACCGAAGCATTTGAAATTATAATTTATATACTATATATATATATCGGAAAAATCACTTGACCGATACTGATTCTCCATATACCAATTATATATACCTGTATATATGTATAACCGATTTACGTTTTTCCAAGATAAATAGTGGTATTAATTGTTAATGACATCCTCGTTGATTGAAACTAAAAGCACTTTTCTTTTCCGCACGACTCGTGTACTATATATGTATATGTATATGCTACAAAGAGAAAAATGGAAAAATATAATATACATGTAACATGTAAGTGACTTTCGAATGCAAAACCCCATGAAAAATATGATTACTAATGAAAAAAAAAACTGAGAAGAAGGAATAATATAATTATTTATATCTTTACAACGGTATATATATTACGCAACGAATCGCACCCAAGTTTGTAACAAAAAAA
Organism: Theocolax elegans; assembly: GCA_026168455.1. Classification (NCBI taxonomy): domain Eukaryota; kingdom Metazoa; phylum Arthropoda; class Insecta; order Hymenoptera; family Cerocephalidae; genus Theocolax; species Theocolax elegans. Next base: position 73,727,895 of record CM047430.1, on the reverse strand, counting down.
ATAGTTTACAATAGAGAGGCTATACAAGCTTATTCATTCGAGATAATACGTTTATACTCGACTTTCGCGAGGATTTTAATATATAACAATCGTAACAATTGCCATTCTTATCAAAAAAGAATCTCGATTTCGCAGGATATATCAATCGCGGTATGGGTTGTATATAGGTATATACGGGTGTTATACACATAGACGTAATCATCTCATTAGTTTCGTCTTTTATATATGTGTATACGCGAGAGTATAGCTGCAACGCCTCTGGAGAGAATCAAGTTTTCACTAGGCTGAGTTTCGCGTCGTTCCCGCGATAAAGTTGACATGTACGCGTCCAATTATGTATTTTCTCTTGGTATTGCGTGGGTGGTCGATTTACGCGAATCGTCGACCTTTACGCAGGATAAACAGATTTCTACATATGTATGTAGGTTTATATACGAACGTATTATACTGACAACAAAAAATTTTTCTTATTGCAAACAGAATTTTTCTCAAATGTGCTCCAAAAAGATATTCGATAATAGTTAAGTGATTCCTCTACACTTTTAAGGATTATTATATGCTTCCTAAAGGTAATTAACGTAAGAGGAAATTATTTATTAATAACAGAAGAACCATTTTTAACGTTAAGTGGATTTATTTTTGCCGCATAATTGAAAAGAAATTCGTTTGCAGTAGAAACCATTTTTCTGAGTGTAAATTTATAGAATTATAATTGTGCGTGAAGAACATTCAATTTTCCCGAGCGTTTATGATTTTTTGACTTTTAATTTTATGTAACAATTTTTATCTGGATAGATATATGTGTATAATAATTAAAAGGAAAATAGTGTTGTCTCATTTAAATATGAGCGAGGATTAATGGGTTTTCAAAAATTTTCAGATCAATTCAATCCAAGGAATACGTAAATTAAGTCCATTAATTTGTACTTTGATTGTTGACGTATATAATTCAATTAATCAAATTTATAGAACATTGTAGGATTGATATTTTTAGGTTATGTTCGTATACCTTTTTTTAAAATTTAAATATATAATACGTAAGCTTTTAGTTTTGTATTTCTAAATTTTGTATGCGCGCGAGACTGGACAGATAACTAAACAATAATAATTAATATGTGATAAATATTATTTTTTTAAATATTTCAAAATGGTCTATTAATAAATAACCAACACATACGTTGACGGTGTTCAATCGATATATATCAGACAAAAATAAATCATATAATTCTTCGATTGAATGTATACATACCGTCACATACCCAATTGTTGATCAATTAAGGTAAATCTAAAAAGAATAATTTTATGTTAAAAAAGCTAATAATTGTATATATTTAGACGGATACAGAAAGTATAAGTATTAAATTTCCTTTTAGGCATCTCAGAAGAATAAAATAGGTACTATTTTTAAAGTAAGCGACAATCTAAGAAAAAAAAGCGGGAAGTACCAATTTCTGATCAGTAAATTTTCGGTACATATACCACTTTCTATTTAAGTCTACTAAACAATTATTGAATGTTTAACCTTCAAATTGTGCGTAGCAACGTTTAGATTTATGTAAATCTTATTATTATTATTTTTTTTTTTTATTCTTGATTTTGTGCCCTTCTTTTTTCCTGGCACTTCCTACCGTTTATCCCCTGGGGGACTTTAACGGTGTCCACCTACCATCTATGTGTGGGTGCTTTATCCCTCCCTTAAAAACCCCACCATCTCGCATTTGCCCGGGGTTATGCCCGTGGATGAGAGAAACCTGTGAAGCAGGGGGAAAACCTCACCCGAGATGGCCGGTGTATTCGAAACATTCTTTTTGGGTGTCAAACTCACATTGCGTAGGCCTTGACACCGAAACCGAATGTTTCACACCTCCCGCTCACGTTGTGAAGTGTGGAAAAACACCCAACCGATCCCGAAAGCCGCACAAGAATGGTGTCACCCATCCAAGTACGAACCGCACTCAGTGCTGCTTAACTTTCGTGATCGGCCGAGGTGCGTCTCCGCCACCGCGTCGGTACATGTAAATCTTATTATTTTATTGAAATAATGCACTGATCAGAAATTGGTTCATGATCAACAATTGAGTATGTGACGGTATATATATATATATATATATATATATATATATATATATATCCATAAAACATTAATATTAATTATATATCAGCTATTGGAATAAGATAATTTCAAACTAATGAATTCGTTATAAATAGAGTAATAAACAAGACAATAATATTTAGGTATTCTAATTAGCGAATTTTACGAACAAATAGTATACGTATATCGCCAATAGATACTTTTTTCTATAGGTATAATAGGAGGTCCGCGGTGTTTAGTCAACCGAGTCGACCATAGTGTACATACAAATGCGTACACAATACCAGCTTTCGAAGCTCGGGAGCCTTTTTTCTCTTGGGTCTGTCATAGTCATAATTAAGACGATTTCATTTAATTAACCGCGTTTATAACGGTGTAAATAGCTTTTCGGTCTTTGACGATCGCCACGCACTTGGGAGAGTTACGTATATAGCGTTTTTTTTAACGACGAATTAATTTAAAATGAAATCCTTTCGCGGCCAGTGATTAAATTACCTATTTTTTTAATTGTTGTGCCGTATATATGTGTGTGTGTGTGTGTGTGTGTGTGTGTGTGTGTGTGTGTGTGTGTGTGTGTGTGTGTGTGTGTGGTACCTCTATGTATGTGGTATTATAGCGGGAATATACTTATTTTGTGTTTAATTGCGTTATACGGCGAAATGATCGTTTTATACATAATGAGATATATATATGTACATGTATAAATGTTGATTATGTATTTATATAATTTTTCTGTTTTCTAGTTACGTCCGATACGACAACGGCGGCACCGACTACGGTCCTACCTAGTGGGTCATCTGCGGATACGAATGTTCATAAACATAATAATCATGGTGAGTATTTGTGGAATTGAGTAATTTTCAAACCTGGATAATATATATATATGGGCTATTTCACGTCAAGTGGTGCGATGAAAATTTTAAATCGCTCCAACATTTGAGAACAGGCTGGAAATATCTTCCAGAAGATAGAAAAAACTTTTAGGTGTTAAAAATAATTTGCCTAAGAGTTATTCCACCATGAAAAATGGAAATTTTTCAATTTTTTAGAAAAATTGCTATTTTCAAAGCCCATTTATCTCAAAATCTATTGATTTTTTTGAAAAAACATTACAAACAACTTTTGTTCAAAATAATCTTTAGAACTCATCTACCTAGGTTACAATTCTTAATTTTAAAATCTCGAAGTGATAGGACACCCGGAAATATTGAATATAAAAAAAAGGCGACCACGCCACAATCGATTTTGATCTATCACCGCTCAAAAGATCACATTTTTCGAGAGCTTTCGAATGGCGGTGGCTAGATTATTGGCCAAGACCGCTGGTGTAAGTTATACCTCATAAACCTCATAAAATCACTAATTTTCATGTATTTTAGGACATAACTTACACCAGCGGTCTTGGCCAATAATCTAGCCACCGCCATTCGAAAGCTCTCGAAAAATGTGATCTTTTGAGCGGTGATAGATCAAAATCGATTGTGGCGTGGTCGCCTTTTTTTTATATTCAATATTTCCGGGTGTCCTATCACTTCGAGATTTTAAAATTAAGAAATGTAACCTGGATGATGAGTTTTAAAGATTATTTTGAACAAAAGTTGTTTGTAATGTTTTTTCAAAAAAAATCAATAGATTTTGAGTTAAATGGCTTTAAAAATAGCAATTTTTCTAAAAAATTGAAAAATTTCCAGTTTTTATGGTGGAATAACTCTTAGGCAAATTATTTTTAACACCTAAAAATTTTTTTCTATCTTCTGGAAGATTTTTCCAGACTGTTCTCAAATTTTGGAGCGATTTAAAATTTTCATCATACCACTTGACGTGAAATAGCCCATATATATATATATATATATCAATTGAATTACAAATTATCGATTAAAACTTTATTATTTCGTACTATACGCGGATAGATGAAGTGAATAATAATTATAATCTTCGCGTAAAAATGTTAAAGTCAAAATTTGGAAAATATTAATTACATATAATTTTTTTGAACGCGTTTAATTTAGATTTAGAAAAAAAAAATAAAAAAAATAATTTTTAATCTGAGATTTGAACCTTCTACTTCGGAGTCTCTCGGTCTACCAACTTAGCTGTTTTATATATTAATTGTTGATAATAATCAAAATTTATTATTATCGCAGAAACTATTTATAAATAAAATATGAGATTCCGAAGGTATAGAAGATCGGAGGTTCAAATTTACGCGGCGAATTGTCGTGCCTTTTCGAGCGAGCAACTTGGAGTTCTTAGAATCGTTAGAAGTTAGCTCAGCAAGACCGACAAAATTTCTATATTAATTTTTAGCTAACACATTGTTTTAAGTTTGTCTGAATTTTGTACCAATGTTTGAGTAATATTTTTCCGAGTTTGGTAGTGTCTCATTTCGTATTATATTGTTATCAATCAAACAGCGAGATATATAAAATTAATGTGAAGTTTAACGCGTTTTCTTTTCGAGGAAAACGTTTAAAGTAAAATATTAGAATATGCAATGTTATGGAATCTTTGTCCAAAATTTTGTGTAAAAAATATAAATCAAATTAATATTTTTTACTACGTGCAGAGCCCATTATTTTTCCCCAAACGGTGCGGGTAAATTTTAAGCGTATATTTTATTCCAGAAGTAAAAAAAATAATACTTTCAGACTCAATGTGCATTGTATGTGTCATCTATATACTATGTACATACATAGATGTAAAATTTTCGTAAAAAAAGTATAGTATAGAAATATTTCTTTAGTATTTTTCGATTAATAAGATGTAATCAAACCAATTCTATATTTAAATCTTAAATTAATTAAAGTCTGAAAGGATTAAAAAAGTTGCCTCTTCGTTTACACTTTTTTTTATTCACTTCGAAAGCTTGATTTTATCGATTTTTATTATACCTTATAAAATTCGTTTCGATTCACACTATTTTGTGGCAATACGCATAACAAAACGCCATAAGAACAACACAGAAGAAAAAAAAGAAGTAATTATTATTGTTGAAAAAAAGAAAGTAATCATTCATAACGATAAAATTGAATATGATTGTATCCAAAAAAATATACCGAAAAAACGGATCGAAATATTGATAAACTTCCGTGATTATACGAAAGGTGTGTGCTAGTTAGTATATACGAGCCGAAACGTGGGTCACATCATGCATTCGTAATACCCTAAAATCGATGAAATCGTATAGGGTCGATCACCCCTTGGAAAATCTTGCCCCTCTCTCCGAGGAGTAATAAGTAAGGAAATTAAACGATCGGTATAGGGCGTCAAAGCAGGTGCATTACGGCCCTGGTCACACACGCGATCTCCGGTCTCGTACATGAGAGGCCGAGCCTCTCCCTCGCGATCCGAGTCCAGCTATATCGTGAGGACTGAGGTGAGCCGACTTTTTATAAAACACGCGTTGTTCATTCACTTGAAGGAAAGGAACGAAACTCGAGATACTATGTATCTATGTACGTTAAATTAAATTCAACCTTTCTCCAAAAATTTCAATTTCGCTTTCCCTTTTCGTTGTTATTTTTTTAGACAGTATATAAGGGTTTTCACAATTTAGGAAGGTGTATATATATATACATCGATCTATTTTTTTGATTGACTGTACGGGGGAGAAAGAAAATTGATTATTATAGTTGTACCTTTCGTTTTGAACATAGTTTATACGTTGTTCCTATAAAGAATTTTCGTATAACTTTTAAAATTGTCAGGTCTATCTCTGGATTACTCGATAATATTGTCATTTTTACTAGAACAGTTTTCTCCGTCCAGGTATATATACATTGAGAAATATTTTGTTGCGCATTCAAGATTGTTTGTTACGAAGCCGCGGAATATTTTTTAGAATAAAACCAAATTTTATATTATTTAAAAAATTAATTTAGCGATCTCGGTAATACAGAACTGCTCGCCGTTTATAATATTTATACTGAGAAAAAAAATTCTACCAAAAATGTCTATATTCTTTATTATAACGTATCGATATATTTATTTAGATTATTGTATATTTTAAGACAAATACTTATAAAAGGAATATCGATAAGCCGTGTAAGTATGGAAAAACAATATTATATTTATAAATAAATATACATTTTTTAAAATTCAATTAAAATGTATTCCCTCGTACAGGGTAGTTATCACTCTTACAAAGTATTATATAACATTTTTTAATTTCGAAAGAATAATTTTTCAAAATTCATATTGAATAAAATATATTTTATCAATTTCAATGAATTGTCTTTCAGTGTGGGTCATTTTTTTTATATTAATTTTTACATACTATTAAATTATTTATTTCTTATTTCGGCAAACGGCATATACACAGTACACATATACATCCATTACCAAAAAATAATTGTATATGGTAACGTTTAATAGAATATTCATGTCCGCATGTGCGTGTGTGTGTGCGTGTGTGTGTACATCCTACTGAAGTACCGGTATATAGAATACAAAGGAAAAGGATTTCTAGCGAACTCGGTTCCGTCAATATATCGAAACCGATCGAAACATTACGTCAGGTGCAGGTTTATCCCAATTCGGCAAGAGTGCACAGACACACGTATATATATATCCTGAAACTCAAGACAACCAACAGGATTTCGAATACGTAAGAGCGGGATTTTCTCGTGCGATTCGAGATGGAAAATGGTTGGACGATGACTCAACGCACGAGAGTTGCGAAAACTTTGCTGGAATCTCGAGATATGTGCCTTGTTCCGTCCGTTTCGAATCGAGGGCTCCGACTCTTATGCTGTGTATAATGGGCACTCGCTGGATAGATACTCTCTTCGCTTCGAAACATCGCATCGAGGATATAACTACGATTCTATAATATAATAATAATTCGATTTTTACAACGATATATATATATATATATATATTTTTTTTTTTTTTTTTTATTTTATTTAACGTCGCTCTATTTATGCTGCCAGGGCTAATCAGCGACGGAGGTGAACGGTGTGTCTGTAATCAAAGCACATGTAGTTGAAACAGTGGTGCTTGTGTCCATCGGAAGATATCATCGGTCACTGTAATTAGTCTAATAATTACAGTTTCCTGTCCTCCCGATGGAACCACCGCGATCCTCTTTACATCTTCGCGTCCCTAACGTTCCCTATAGTTCAAATGCCCGTGCCTCTCATGCACTAACAAGTGCACGAAACGCACAAGCACCTGAACTGGCGTCACATTATAGTGACACGCCGAGCCACTGAGTCGCGGTGTTCGAAAAATGCACATGAAAAAATTTTCAGAGGTACACGTCTGGGATCGAACCCACGACCCTCGATATATATATATATGACTCTATATATATATATATATATATATATATATATATATATATATATTGGTAGTATAACTTGATTTCGTACGTGTCAACTGTTTTGACCCCAAATTTTAATACACCATAGTTTTTATATAGGTATATATTATAGCCTGGAAATATTTTCTAAAGTATAAAGAAATGTGATTTCGACAATTTTTTTCAATGTTATCCTAACTTCGAAAATTACTAAACTGAACGAACAGATTCTCGACAAAATTTGCACTTTTAAAAATATCCAGGCTACAATGTCTCAAACAAAGTGGATTTTAAAATTTTCGTTCGCCCAAGTGGCTCAAAGAGTAAATTTGATTAACAAAATGAAACGTTCAATTTGTTCACCTTTGAGACAGAAAAATGGTAGCGTGCAATTAAATAAGTACGTTGACGTTGCGAAACCGAGACGATTCTACCTTTATATATATACACACATACCATTACGTGGGTTGAATATCCAATTTGACGTGTATAAGAAATTCATTTTCTTTGTTCGTGCTCACGGCGTGATTCAAATGAGTCCGAAGAACTCGATGATGCTATCCTATTTTCTAAACGAGTCGCCAAAGTATTCTTATATGTACAGGCATGTACACGTATATACTTACCGCCAAGATTCGCTTCTTCCACTTTTTCTTCTGTTTGGTTTGCTCTGACGTCAGTCGAACGTGGATATGGGATTCTTTGTTCCTTCATACTTCTTTCTTTTTAAGTATAGTTTTTATATATAAGGGAATTAAAAGAAAAAAAAAGATGTTTTGATACATTTTTTTATCACCGCAAAATTACATCTTTCGCGTGTGTACCATAAGAATTTACCATCGGAAAAATAACTACAATGTAAGCAGCAAACACAATTGCCATTGTGTAATTTATTTACCTATATGAAATTTTCACACGTTTCATTTTAGAAATAATGTTAAATTTTAACGGGATATCCATAGTTTTATCGTGAAAATATATAACTAGGATATTGATAGTTTGTAGTATAATACACACTGGATCATTACGATCGGAGATTATTACGCAGGATAATTAAATTAACCTTGGATTAAATTAATCTTACTTCTTTCTTCCTATCTAAATATATAAATGCGTAGAAAATTGTCAAATGTTATAAATCTATAAAATCTATGTGCACAGTACGCATTTTGCGGCATTACTGCGTAGGGTGGAGTGTGTATATATATATATGGGGTATTCCACGTGAAGTAGTCCGATCAAAATTTTAAAATGCACCAAATTTTGGGTACATATTGCAAATGTTTTTCAGAATACAGAAAAAAATTTTTAGGTACTGGAATTTATTAGCTCAAAAGTTATTCTAACCTCAAAAAGTGAACTTTTTCCGGTTTTTTTCAACACTAGCTGGGTTCATCGCTATTTAACTCAAAATCTATCAACTTTTACTATACAAACATTCGTTGCTAATTATGTGTAGAATTTATCCTTCTGGGTTAGAATTTCTAATCTCAAGGTCAATGTTACATAAACTACATGTCAATATTCAACTTAAAAAAAGTGTAAGTGCGCCACAATTGATTTTTTTATCCAAAAGTCTAAAAGAAAGCTTAGAACAATACCTTTCAAATGGTCTGTAGCATTTTTATGGCCTTCAATTCTGCAAAAAGTAATGATAATTTAAAGAATCACCAAATTTTTTAAAAAATTTAAATGGGAAATACCATGTTAATTTTTGTGAATTTTTTGTCTTTCTTTAAATTATCATTACTTTTTGCAGAATTGAAGGCCATAAAAATGCTACAGACCATTTGAAAGGTATTGTTCTAAGCTTTCTTTTAGCCTTTTGGATAAAAAAATCAATTGTGGCGCACTTACACTTTTTTTAAGTTGAATATTGACATGTAGTTTATGTAACATTGACCTTGAGATTAGAAATTCTAACCCAGAAGGATAAATTCTACACATAATTAGCAAGAATGTTACATATAATGTTGTATAGTAAAAGTTGATAGATTTTGAGTTAAATAGCGATGAACCCAGCTAGTGTTGAAAAAAACCGGAAAAAGTTCACTTTTTGAGGTTAGAATAACTTTTGAGCTAATAAATTCCAGTACCTAAAAATTTTTTCCTGTATTCTGAAAAACATTTGCAATATGTACCCAAAATTTGGTGCATTTTAAAATTTTGATCGGACTACTTCACGTGGAATACCCCATATATATATATATGGGTGGTTCTCTGTGACATCGAAGATGAAAAAAATAAATGTTGCTATAACTGTGGGAATATGTTTTAGAAGTATCCAGTAGTTCTCCTGAATTTTTTCAGATTTTTTCTGGGCCATTATTTTAAGTTACAGAGAGTCAAAGTTGACATTTTAGCACTTTTTTGCATTATATGCCCATTTTCATGAATTTTTAGCTCCCAGGGGATGTATTTTTCACTAAAAACATAAGTATGACTTTTTTTGTAAAATTTTCCGAACTTTTCATTAAAAATACTTTTAAAGACATAAATGTATGCTGTCACACTCTTGTAAGCCATTTAAACCTTAAATAGTGAAAATCAGCAATTCTGCTCTGAAAAGATTACAGATTAGCCCGATCAATATGCCGCTCTGCTATTGCTTTTTTACTTTTCTCAAATTTATAAAAATTGTGCGTTAAAAAATATGTAAATTTTGCTCTAGCCTCGCCTTAAGGCGATGGCGGACACCTTATATTTTATACAAACAAAAAATTTGAACAATATCCTATGAATGGCATACTGAATGGCTCACCGACCAAACAAATAAAGATAATTATTACATTTATTTAAAAAATATGCAATTTTATGCAAAACCCGAATACAGAACTGCACCAGATAATTAAATGTTAAGCCATTTTAAAAAGTTCCAGTTCGATACAATGAGGGCACCCTTGAAATGTCTGCACCGAAAAATTACATCAATAGTACATTTAGAACATTTAAACCTCAAAATCCACATTTCACTACAAATTTTCAAATTCTAATGCTGTAAAATATCATATGTAATTGTTGTGGAAGATATTTTTCTATCTTGCTCGAATTGACTCGCTTCGGTTCATGAATTTTTAGCTCCCAGGGGATGTATTTTTCACTAAAAACATAAGTATGACTTTTTTTGTAAAATTTTCCGAACTTTTCATTAAAAATACTTTTAAAGACATAAATGTATGCTGTCACACTCTTGTAAGCCATTTAAACCTTAAATAGTGAAAATCAGCAATTCTGCTCTGGACTCTGGTAACCTAATACTGTCTAAAAGATGTCTTTTTATAGTCAGAAACTGCTTAAAAATTTCCAGAGTGGGTCTAAATCATTAAGATCACTTATGGTCAAAATATCCGGGAAAAGTGCCCGAAATATTAATAGAAATGTATATTTGTTGCCTTATAACGATGAATCTAGTAGCATGATCATTGCAAAAAAATTTATGCACTTACCTTGGAATGGTAGAAAAGTATCTCCACTTGTTTCAGTATACATCTAATCCCCTGTAAGCTGCTAAAAATACAAATATTATTATCAAATTATAAAAAATTATTTTTTAAACATTTATAATGCTGGATTTTTAGTTTTACATCCCTTACAAGAATTATAATACTAATCTGAAGGATTATTATAAATATATAAACATCATTATGACAATAACTGAATATACGTCTTTAATACAAAAGATATATAAATAAATCGGATATATACCCTAGTGGAAATTGAGCATTTTAAGGTTAGTTGAAAATATTTTTTGGCCATTAATTGTAGAATTATTGGCCATTTTTGACCAAATGGCCAATTTTTGGTCAAAATAACGTTTCATAAATGCTTTCATTTCTACTAGGGTAATTATAATGAATAATTTGATAACGTGACAGTGACAAGTTTGTGAAATCTAAACAATGTATTGCTGAATAAAAATAATAATAATGTTGATACTTCAGATTAGTATTATAATTCTTGTAAGGGATGTAAAACTAAAAATCCAGCATTATAAATGTTTAAAAAATATTTTGTTATAATTTGATAATAATATTTGTATTTTTAGCAGCTTACAGGGGATTAGATGTATACTGAAACAAGTGGAGATACTTTTCTACCATTCCAAGGTAAGTGCATAAATTTTTTTGCAATGATCATGCTACTAGATTCATCGTTATAAGGCAACAAATATACATTTCTATTAATATTTCGGGCACTTTTCCCGGATATTTTGACCATAAGTGATCTTAATGATTTAGACCCACTCTGGAAATTTTTAAGCAGTTTCTGACTATAAAAAGACATCTTTTAGACAGTATTAGGTTACCAGAGTCCAGAGCAGAATTGCTGATTTTCACTATTTAAGGTTTAAATGGCTTACAAGAGTGTGACAGCATACATTTATGTCTTTAAAAGTATTTTTAATGAAAAGTTCGGAAAATTTTACAAAAAAAGTCATACTTATGTTTTTAGTGAAAAATACATCCCCTGGGAGCTAAAAATTCATGAAAATGGGCATACAATGCAAAAAAGTGCTAAAATGTCAACTTTGACTCTCTGTAACTTAAAATAATGGCCCAGAAAAAATCTGAAAAAATTCAGGAGAACTACTGGATACTTCTAAAACATATTCCCACAGTTATAGCAACATTTATTTTTTTCATCTTCGATGTCACAGAGAACCACCCATATATATATATATATATAATGTTATAAAACTAAAGAATCTAAAAAAAGGATATTTAAAATAATTGTTTAAAGATGATTAGATATGTTGCATGCGTTCAAATATGTTAAACTGATTTTTGCCTTTAATTCCATGATTTGAAAAACAATAAGTATATTCAGTTTCAAAACGCAAGATAAAACTTAATTATAACACAGCACTTAAAAAACAGTTATAATTTTAAGAATATAAAGAATTCAATACACTTGATTATTATAGTTGTCTCTGAAGAGGCCATAGTCCCATCCTTCTTTTCGCTACCCGACCTTCTTCGTATTTAGTCATACTTTTAGAAAAATTTAAAACACCAATTTGACTTCTGCTTCGGGCAAAATGAAAGATAATTCCATTAGCTACGCAGCTCTGCTATTTATTTTGTGGAAAATTACAATAAGATAAAGGTGTGCGATGAAAACTAAACAATAGATATTTTGAGGTTAGGTTTCGATGCGTAAACAGGACTTTGTATTTCGCATTTTTAACAAAAAAAACAGTTTACCTAAATGGTACAATATTGAAAGGAAAAGATTACAGATTAGCCCGATCAATATGCCGCTCTGCTATTGCTTTTTTACTTTTCTCAAATTTATAAAAATTGTGCGTTAAACAAAATATGTAAATTTTGCTCTAGCCTCGCCTTAAGGCGATGGCGGACACCTTATATTTTATACAAACAAAAAATTTGAACAATATCCTATGAATGGCATACTGAGTGGCTCACCGACTAAACAAATAAAGATAATTATTACATTTATTTAAAAAATATGCAATTTTATGCAAAACCCGAATACAGAACTGCACCAGATAATTAAATGTTAAGCCATTTTTAAAAAGTTCCAGTTCGATACAATGAGGGCACCCTTGAAATGTCTGCACCGAAAAATTACATCAATAGTACATTTAGAACATTTAAACCTCAAAATCCACATTTCACTACAAATTTTCAAATTCTAATGCTGTAAAATATCATATGTAATTGTTGTGGAAGATATTTTTCTATCTTGCTCGAATTGACTCGCTTTGGTCGTGCGAACATCGAGAACTATATAGAGATACTATATTGGTTTAGAAATTGTTTAGGGTGTCCTTGTCATATTTACCTGGAACTTTATAGAATTACTTGTTATTTAATTATCTAGTGCTTCTGTATTCGAATTTTACATAGAATTGCATATTTTTTTAAATAAATGAAATAATTATCTTTTTTGCTGGGTCTGAAACATACTGGGTATATGCTACCCTAAAAATGTATTAAAATTAAAATCAGTGACCATATATATGAAATAATTTATATTGTTAAAATTTTTATTATATTATCTATTTCAAAAGTAAAGTAAACGTTGATCAGTTTTGAAGTTTATTATATATATATCGATATATATCATATTTTTATTTAAAAACTTATTACAGTAACTGTTTGTATAAATACTATACCTATAGATTTATTTTTATAGGATGTATATTTACGTCGAATGTATTATATGTGTATATATATGTTTTAAACTAGATATTGAATTTTTCGTAAATAAAAAAATGTATATCTATATATTTACAAAAAATACTTTTTGCCGGTATAAAAAAACTATATATATATAGGTATAGACAGGGTAACTAACGAACTGAGGATTACTCAGCAGGATCTTCACTTTTTGTTGGATAAGCCATCATCGGATTGTGAATGACTAAGTTACATTAATGGTCTTTTTTTGTTGTTATCAACCTAATTTCCAGATTACAGACGTGTAAACAAAAAATAAGTGTGTGGTGCAAAAAGAATCAAGTGTAGGATCAAACTCCTGTATATTACGTAGAAATATTCCATCAAGTGTGTGTATATATATATATGTACAATACTTAAATAATATTATATTATCGGGGAAAATATAGATAAACTGTTCGTAGTACTATTAATTCTTGAAGGAGGTATATATAAAGCGTCAACGTTTTTCAGCCACGGATAACAAGTGCGACCTAAAATTCAAACTATTTTTACTCGCTATTGTTAATCAACATTCTTTTTCTCGACGCTATAACGAAAGAAAAAAAGTTGAGCACGTAGAAAATTGTACAACGTCATTTTTTGCGGTTGTTCGAAAAATATGATCGATCGGTTCAAGAGGTGGTGTGGTGTACGTATTGACAAGTGACCTTAAACTCGAATGGAAATACCGAAAATGAATGTCCAGAGGAAACCAAGTGAAAATCCTTGTATACAGTTTCGTTTGGCAATTTGCTTATAGGTTAGACGAGCCGAGGAAATTTTCATTGTTCCCCTGAACGACAATGCGTTGATTATTCCTTCGGCTGGGTGCTTTGATACGCTTTTTACGCTCGGTAATAAATAACTTGATGGCTATCTCTTCTCTCCTAGTGTGTGTCTGTGTGTGTATATATATATGCGTGGTCTTACGTAATTGAGGATTCTTTGCTGTTCTTAACGACTCTTTACAAGTCTTTCCTTCTCACCTCGTCTCTCTCTCTCTCTCTCTCTCTCTTGCTCCGTGTGTTGTACAGCCTCGCTTGCAAAATTATAATCCTCGCACATTTCTAACGACCCTTGTATATATAACGTGTATGCTCCATTGTCGATTTCTAATTAACGCTAAACGATAGGTAATTAACCTATTATCTATAACATTTCATTTGATCGTCATTTTTCATTTTGCTTCACTGACTGTATATCTAAGCATTGCACTTACATACGTGGACGATGCGAATTGCGCACGGCCAAATATTTCGATGTATCACTCTGAATCCCAAAAGTGTAAATATTAACGGTACGCGTGAATAGACGATTTTACTATTTTGAACAGTGTAATATATGTATTATTCGCATTTTATTATGTTTAATAGTGTATACTTGCCGATTTACACACGGAGAGAAAAACAATATAAATTATACCCAAACGTATTAATGTGTAAAATACTGAAGTTCGCTTGTTTATCTAATTCTTACTGTTTATACAAAATATTTTCTCCATCATGCACATTCTACCGTCAAGTTTTAGAGTTCAAAAAATTAAGTGAATTCAATAAAATACGTATCTTAAAAATTTGTGAAAATTTGTTTGATACTTACTAGGAGAGTGTTACACCTGCGGGAAACGGATCTTTACTAAACTCTAAGGTATGATTTCAGATTTTAACGCTCTTTTTTTCGACAGATATAACTAAATAACGAAAAATTTAACCAAAATGTACGAACCCAAGTTTAAAAATACTTAAATCGAGTAGTTTTGAAAAAAAAGAAACTCAAATATCTCAATTTGGTTAAAAGTTATGGAAGAAAAAAGAAGTAGACGAAATTTTGACCTAAAAGAATCATCAAATTTTAATACTAAATTTTCGTTTTTTTTTTAACTTGAATTTGATTGTACATCTTTACGTGTTTCCCAATTATAAGTAATCAAAGTCAAAAGTATTTTTGACGAAATTTTTTGTTATTTGCTTATGTCTATCGTAAAAAAAATGTTGGAGTCTAAAACTCTGACTTTCTTTATATTTTTACAGTATTATGTGTTAACTTCTATGCCGATCTGAAGGAGGCCAGAGGTAGGAAAAAAGATGATAATTTTCCTAAAATTCTGCTTTTTATTAAGCGACGTTTCGTTGGCTTGGTATGCCAACTTCATCAGGCTAATTTATGAAATCACGAGACAAAACCATATTACAAACAGATTATAAATTAATACCAGCATCAAAAATAAACATTAAAACAAAGAATTACCTTTAAAAATAAGTCACGATTAATCACATAGTCAAAATTTAAATGTATCGATATTATAACATATCTTTGTCAGAAGCCAAGTTCAACTGCGTCAATAATGAAAATAAACGCGATGCTGCTCGTATTTATACACAGCTGGTGAGAGCAAACATAAACAAATATATATGAAACTAAGATTTTAAATGTCTTATGACCGGCCAATAGCATCTATTATCCGTATATAAATCTTCTTTCTTATTAATACTAGTATTATTACAGTTTATTTAAATCATTTCCGATATTATTCCTTTGTTATAATTAGGCTCATAGTCTATTAATTCCGCATTATTCCAGTCAAATTCTGGAAAATTGTCATCTTTTTTCCCACTACTGGGGCACTGGCCTCCTTCAGATCGACATAGAAGTTAACATACAATAAAATTATGGAGAATGTCAACAATCAAAGTACAACTATTTTTACAGTAGGAAACATATCCTACACGGAGAGAAATATCTTGTAAAAATTAACAGTAAATTCATGGTAAGCGTGGGATGCGCTGTATTTATTGAAATTTTTACCATGAACTTCTTGTAATTTTCCCCAGATATCTTAGTATAGGCAAAAGTAGCGTTTGATCGGTAAAAAAATATCGTTTGTATCGACTCTCCTAAGTTTCTCTCCCTCAAGAAACTCGCGCACGTCATTTAGAGAGTGACATAATAAAGGTTAAATGTATACGCCGAATCGAATGCCGGCCGGTGTACATCCAATGTTTATTCGTTCGATGCAATTTTGTTCAACTAGATCCAATTCTGCGAAGCATTATGAACTAAATGTAACTCTTAACGCTATTGATTTAGGTTATGATTCGCTTTAATTTTTAATTATAAATAACAAATACTTTGAATCGAAAATTTAGTTTACCGACGAAGTGCTACTTTTGTCTATACTAAGATATCGGGGAAAAAATTACAAGAAGTTCATGGTAAAAATTTCAAAAAATACAGCGCACCCCACTTTTACCATGAATTTACTGGTAATTTTTACAAGATCTTTCTCTCCGTGTAGATTTTGGTAAAGATACGTTTCTCGCAGGTGTGCCATTCTACTAGTAAGAAAATATATATTAAGAACTATAGCAACTAAGAAAATATGTATTAGAAATTTTAATTGAAAATAATTTATCGGCATTAGTCAACTACTCAATATTAGTTAACTTTAAACAAATATTTTTGTATACAAAACTATTAAGAAAAGGCACATTGCTGAATTAATTAAATTTTTTTCACTCAATATGTACACACACAATAGCACGTTCAATTTGTACAGATCAAGATGTTTTATTGAAAAACAAGCGAGAAATTAAACGCACTTTAATAACTCTGGTATATACATGTATACATATTCGCGTAGTAAATGTTTAAGTGCGCGAGAAATCTGACATTATCGCGATACACCCGTTACGATCCGATGGAAAGTAATAAAATGTACAATTATCAATCGCCGGTGGTAAACACGGGTGTCCAGTATAAAAAAAAACATCGCATTGATTAAAAAAGATTATTTCTTTTTCTTTCTCTTTTTCTTCCCCTTTTTCATTAAATCAATGTGTATTATTATCCGGAGTCGTATCGTTATTGCACACGGTAAAATAACAATCGAGATCGTGAAATCCGAGCGACGTTAAATTACTCGTCTCGACTGCACTCCAGCATGAACAAAAGCTCGAACGCGGCGCGAACTTTCCAAGTGACATTTTCATTTCACTCCTTTCACATTCGCGTATATATATCTCTTTTTTTCTTCATTCTTTCCCTGATGCGAAATTGGATAAACTTCATTTTTTTGTCCGAAGACGGAAGAAACAAAGAAGTGGCGATTTTTGCAACGTGAAATAATTAATACTGGGCTGATTGACCGAGCGATAATATGTAATGTACTTTTGACTCTGTGAGTTCGTGTGTAACTCGAACTGAATGGTGGAGAGCAGTGAAAATTCGATTTTGCAAAGTATCGAGGTGAAACGAGCGTCTCCATCTCCCTCTCTCGCTCTCGCTCTCGCTCTCTCTTTCTCTCTGTCTCTTAGTGTCTACATAGATGTGGAAGCTTCTTGCAACGTCGAATTAATAACCGGGAATCTCGGCCATGGAAAAATATATCTCTATGGGTGGCTTGTCCGATCCGTGCCACTGAATTGGAGAGTGAAAAATGTCAACGCTGGTTTTGCACGCCGATCGAGCTTGTCGAATAAACGACCAGTCTCATCCTTTTAAAATTATTTTTTCTCCGTCCCGGATTTATATAGTCTCGGTATATATTGTATGTAAACACATAATAATTTACCAAGTTAAACTTTTAACAATTATTCGTTTTACTTATATATGGGATCGATTTCTTTCAAAATATCAGTTTAAAAACTTGTATTTGTGTCGCCATTCAATTGATGAATAACATTTTCGTGATGTTTGTATACCAAATGAATATGACTAAATATAGTTAATGAATATAAATTTAGAAAAATTGACGTCGTGAAACGTCCTTCTGCACATCGCGGTTGTCCCAGCAACGTGCAAAAAATCAACGCTTACCTTGTATTTTTGTGTATAAAGAAATAATTTGTACTTATATATAATTAATTTTTACAAATAAATTTATAAAGTCTAAATACTGTCCGATTGATATTCATATGTACTCATCGTAATACAAAACAAGTAGACAGTATATTAATTATTCAGTCACCTCGAATGAATCCGGTATTGACTATTAAAAATATTAATGTTTGTGAGATATAAATCGATTTGCTGGAGGCGAAGAAAGGAAAAGGAAAAAACTATTATTTACCTTATGTATTGCACTACGATTCGTTAGCTTTGTCTGCCAACATCTTCAGCTATACCTTTGTTCAAATGCGACAATTTTTTTTTATAAGTTTATAAATTTTGATGTACAAATACATAAAATGTCATAAGCAATACCACATATTAACATACCTATATTAAATTCGAATTAACCGTAAGTTAAAGAGTCAAGCGGGCAGTGTCAAACAATGAGAGAGATGTAACGTAAATGTATATATATAAACATGAATCAAAGACCCACTCACGTGTAATCATATTAATTAGCACTTAAATTCTGATAATATAGGAAAGTAAGTACTATTCAAAAAATGTATGTTATCTTTGCATTAAATTATTACCGTCACATTTTACATGATCATTCAGAAATTAATCTTTTATTGTAATTTATTTCTACGATTAGTATTAGAAATTTTAATTGAAATAATTTATCGGCATTAGTCAACTACTCAATATTAGTTAACTTTAAACAAATATTTTTGTATACAAAACTATTAAGAAAAGGCACATTGCTGAATTAATTAAATTTTTTTCACTCAATATGTACACACACAATAGCACGTTCAATTTGTACAGATCAAGATGTTTTATTGAAAAACAAGCGAGAAATTAAACGCACTTTAATAACTCTGGTATATACATGTATACATATTCGCGTAGTAAATGTTTAAGTGCGCGAGAAATCTGACATTATCGCGATACACCCGTTACGATCCGATGGAAAGTAATAAAATGTACAATTATCAATCGCCGGTGGTAAACACGGGTGTCCAGTATAAAAAAAAACATCGCATTGATTAAAAAAGATTATTTCTTTTTCTTTCTCTTTTTTCCCCTTTTTCATTAAATCAATGTGTATTATTATCCGGAGTCGTATCGTTATTGCACACGGTAAAATAACAATCGAGATCGTGAAATCCGAGCGACGTTAAATTACTCGTCTCGACTGCACTCCAGCATGAACAAAAGCTCGAACGCGGCGCGAACTTTCCAAGTGACATTTTCATTTCACTCCTTTCACATTCGCGTATATATATCTCTTTTTTTCTTCATTCTTTCCCTGATGCGAAATTGGATAAACTTCATTTTTTTGTCCGAAGACGGAAGAAACAAAGAAGTGGCGATTTTTGCAACGTGAAATAATTAATACTGGGCTGATTGACCGAGCGATAATATGTAATGTACTTTTGACTCTGTGAGTTCGTGTGTAACTCGAACTGAATGGTGGAGAGCAGTGAAAATTCGATTTTGCAAAGTATCGAGGTGAAACGAGCGTCTCCATCTCCCTCTCTCGCTCTCGCTCTCGCTCTCTCTTTCTCTCTGTCTCTTAGTGTCTACATAGATGTGGAAGCTTCTTGCAACGTCGAATTAATAACCGGGAATCTCGGCCATGGAAAAATATATCTCTATGGGTGGCTTGTCCGATCCGTGCCACTGAATTGGAGAGTGAAAAATGTCAACGCTGGTTTTGCACGCCGATCGAGCTTGTCGAATAAACGACCAGTCTCATCCTTTTAAAATTATTTTTTCTCCGTCCCGGATTTATATAGTCTCGGTATATATTGTATGTAAACACATAATAATTTACCAAGTTAAACTTTTAACAATTATTCGTTTTACTTATATATGGGATCGATTTCTTTCAAAATATCAGTTTAAAAACTTGTATTTGTGTCGCCATTCAATTGATGAATAACATTTTCGTGATGTTTGTATACCAAATGAATATGACTAAATATAGTTAATGAATATAAATTTAGAAAAATTGACGTCGTGAAACGTCCTTCTGCACATCGCGGTTGTCCCAGCAACGTGCAAAAAATCAACGCTTACCTTGTATTTTTGTGTATAAAGAAATAATTTGTACTTATATATAATTAATTTTTACAAATAAATTTATAAAGTCTAAATACTGTCCGATTGATATTCATATGTACTCATCGTAATACAAAACAAGTAGACAGTATATTAATTATTCAGTCACCTCGAATGAATCCGGTATTGACTATTAAAAATATTAATGTTTGTGAGATATAAATCGATTTGCTGGAGGCGAAGAAAGGAAAAGGAAAAAACTATTATTTACCTTATGTATTGCACTACGATTCGTTAGCTTTGTCTGCCAACATCTTCAGCTATACCTTTGTTCAAATGCGACAATTTTTTTTTATAAGTTTATAAATTTTGATGTACAAATACATAAAATGTCATAAGCATACACAATATTAACATACCTATATTAAATTCGAATTAACCGTAAGTTAAAGAGTCAAGCGGGCAGTGTCAAACAATGAGAGAGATGTAACGTAAATGTATATATATAAACATGAATTCAAAGACCCACTCACGTGTAATCATATTAATTAGCACTTTAAATTTCTGATAATATAGGAAAGTAAGTACTATTCAAAAAATGTATGTTATCTTTTGCATTAATATTATTACCGTCACATTTTACATGAATCATTTCAGAAATTAATCTTTTATTGTAATTTATTTCTACGTATAAAATCTTTGTATTTTCCCCAATTAATTAATAAGAATATTAATTTCGTACAAAATCTAATCCATCATTCATTAATTGTTAATGACAATCATTTGTCGCAACTCACATTTTTTCACAGTATTGTATAAAAAAAAATTGCATATAAATTTAAGATATACTTGAACAAATTTGATAAGGCCCGAAGAAATTGATATTTTTGTTATTACCGAAAAAAAATACATTAGTAATTAACTTTTGCTATATACCGTTATTGACAAATGTATAAATCATTTTTTCACGATGTAATTTAAATATAGGTAATTATTGAAATTAGGCAATTTATGCAGGAATTTAATTAAATTGTCCCATCGTTGATATTTTTCCACTATATAATTAGACGCAAGAGCAGCAATCTTTTTTATAGTCCAATGTTATTCAATTACTATAAAATTAATCAATTATTATAAATTAGTAAAAACATGTGTGAGTAATACATAAATAACGTTATTAGACAGATTTCATATACTTATCCATTTGTCTCATTTATTACGCGTTGTTCAATTAATTAATCAATCAATATATTAATAATTTTATTTAGTTATTGACTTATCCGTTTAGTTAGTTATTTAATTTTATTTTTCTAGAAAAAGCCGTTGACGATCATACACGCAGTGTTCAAGTTTTATCGATGTATCGAATGTACGATTCGTTATATATTCACCGACAATCGGCACGGAAATTCCTTCGTACATATACGACACATAGTACGAAAATTCGAGAAAAAATGCGCAATAATTTATTTAGTATATAGGTGTATGTAGGTGTATATGTATATATAACGGTGCACCACGAGGAAATATTCGGTATATAGTTCTGAAAAGAAAATGAAGGTATGCGAACGCGTACGCCGCACGAAAACGAGAGAACGAGGAACGCAATCTCTTTGAAGAATACGTATATATATATACCGTTTTATCAAAATGAGCTCTAATTATACACGCGCTCTTTCTCTGCCCGCGGCGCGTATATATATACCATCGGGTATGCGCGCGGGTTTCAAACCTGATCGCGCCGTGCGAAAGCCGTTTCTGCGTCTATATAAGTGTCGGTGTGTGCGCGTGTGTGATAGTCCATCCACACACACACACACACACACACATATATATACATATACGTCTATATCTACCGAGTGCAGTCCGACCTTGACATATATTAAAGTTTAACGTGCATTATATACACCCATCTAGGATCTCGTTTACCGCTAATGTAAACAGTTAATATATATTTCGATCGTGGAGTATACGAGTTTAAACGCCGTTTAGATTCTCTTTCTCTCCAAATGTGCACATACGTTTAGACATAAGTGTAGTAGTTAAAAAATTTACAATTTTACGGGACACCCGCTTTGTATATGTTATATATGTATATACATATATATGCTTTTTTTTAACAGGATAGACTTTGCGCGAGAAAAACAACGGTTTCTTCGTATCACCTTCTTTTAGTTCGATCAAACTGAAAATAATATAATACTATATGGGAAGAGCGAAACAATGTATATGTTACATATACTGAGAAGATCAATCGTGATTCAGATTAATTTTTTCTATTTTTTCACTTATTATTTATTTGCGTTTGTAACGTCGTGTAAACTCGATATATATAGGCGAGAGGACAATAAATAATTCGATACGAGAATATATACCGTAACGTATATACCCAATTTCTGATCAGTTAAATCCAATAATCTCGTTATATATATATTCGCGCATATAAAACTTATAACATTTTAATATTGAACATATATAGTTTCCTTATGAATTATACTAACAAAATCATTAACAATTGGGTGCTGATAATTAGGAATTGGTTATATATGATACGGTATATACCATATGCATGTGTGTGCTTGTGTGTGTGTGTGCTCGTGTGCGTGTGTAGGGTACACTATCTCGATCTACCGAGGACGCATACTAATCTAGAAATTACCTACTTCGATGGATTACATATATATATCGAGTCTTTGATTCGACGCGCGCGACAAACTGTACATATACGTCAAGAAGAAAGATGGTTTTATTCCTTCGATTTTTTCAATGTATAGTTGTAACCTACTCCGCGATCTATATAAGTTTTTTTTTGTTGTAAAATTAAAACCAAAAAAATTCCAAATTTCATATTTATTTATTTTATTTTTTTAAACTAATGTTAAATGACATGAGTAACGTTTAACGACCATCCTTTTCATTTTAACATATTATATATTTTAGCATGTTTAAAATATGTTGAATTAATTAACATCTGAATTTAATTTCATGAGTGTAATTGATCAAACCTAGATATATGAAATAACGTAGTAGAACAACTTTTTTTAATTATTCTTTTAATAAAAATTCTTCAAATTCACCGAGAGATAGGAATATTTCTGACAATCGGCGTTTCTTAACGGGATGTAAACCCCTAATACCAAAAACACTAGTTATTTTTTTTTAACGAACAGTGTACTACATCGATAAAAAACAGTGCTTATATGAAACAAAGTTGTTTTTCATTTGATCATGATAATGTATACATTTTGTCAAATTTTTTTATAAATAAATCAACGAGATATTCGTGCTACCATATGGAGAATCACTTTTGAGCTATCGACTAAAAATGATTATTCCCATATAATTAATTAAAAAGTGATTAATTCAAACCGCCTTTCTATACAGAATTTCAAAGTTTTTATGAAATTATTAAGTAGTTCTCTGCAATTTGGGTAATACACATTCCTTTCTTAACAGTTGAACTTTCACGCATTTCTAGTTTGCTGTAATCTAAATGTTTGAGAATATATAGTATTAATATTGAATATGAAATATAATTCATAAAAATTTCTTCGTCATCACAAATATTTGTATATCTCATCAGAAGTGCAGATGGTGATTTCAATTTCACACTGGAAACATGATAATTATGCAAAATAAAAATAATGGTATAAGAAATGTATAGCAAAAAATCGGTTAAATGAATATAAATCTACCAATCGAATCATCTGAAAAAGTAAAATGCATTTTTGACATTAAAGAATAAAAATAAAAAAGGTATATCCATGCATATAGTTTTCTGATGTGTTCGACACGTTTTTGAATTATAGACGCGTTAAACTTTACATATAGACTCTGAGTATATATTGTCAACGAGAGAGGAAAAGTATATACGTGTATATATATAAATATACACACGGTGAGGATTCCAAGTACCGTTTCCGACACGAAGGCGCCTTTGGATCACCGTTACACCTTGCCATTCATGCTAAATAGCCTGGGCCGTTTTACCTGTGCGCGCGGCCTGCTTCAACTTTGTGTGTGTGTTTATATATATGTATATACTCGTCTTTGTTCGGCAATTAAGTGTAAGGGAATTTCTGTTTACACGCGGTTTTTTCCTTATTCCTTGGTTGCATCTTTCAATTTAGGCGTTATACTCATTTTTTTCATTGTCTCGTCAATTTTTATTCTATTTATATAATGTCATATATATGTCACCCTTCCAAGTAAATCGTCAATGCCCAAAGTTTCTGGATAACATCTTGTTTCTTTGATATAACATTAGGAGAAAGAATCTTCGTTAACTGTTAAGAAATGTGGACTGAAATACGGCGAAAGGCGCATGACTTAAGTAATAATCAAGTTTTCTCTGACGTGATTTGGCAAGGTGCACATTATATTTAAATTCTTTATAGTTAAGTCGCGAATCATTTACAAGTAAGAATTGTGATTTTTATACGAGTTCAGTGGATTAATAAGTTATCGCAATTGACATGTATTAACATTTAAATTAAATATCATTATATTAAAGATTATTTAATAAGAATAAATAAATTTTGATTAAATTTTCACATATCTGTAAATTATAATTTTTCCTTGCAATTATAAATGTTCTTAAAATAATTATTTTATTCAAGTCACATTCTGTAGCTATTAAGAATTATGTACTTCATATATAAGATAATGGTTTTTTTTTCTTTTACAAAAAAAAGTTAGTAATAATAAAGGAATATTTTTCATCTATTAAGAAATTGACAAATGAAATAAAATTTTACTCTACGAAATTCATGGTTTCTTCGAATGAAAGACTGGTTTTTCTCAGTGTATATAGGTATATCTACTGAAAAATCAATGATAATATGTATATATATTAATGAGTAGTATACTTTAGTGAAATATATATGTATACACATAATTTACCCAAGTAATTTTACGACCATCTTTACATATGTACATAAGTATATTATAATGAATGCATATTATATACACACACAGAAAATACCAAGACGAAAAATCATCTTTTAAAAGTTTAATCTGCATTGGGTCAGTTAATGGGTAAATAGATTACCTCGGCAGTTAAGCCATTTACTGTGCGGTCCTTAATAAAATGGGTCAGAAAGTAAAAGGTTCATTTTGACAGAGAAAGGCTGTACAATAATGTCGAATCTCCGTGGGAAATCTATTTATCTCTCTCACTCTATATACTTACCTCCGCGAGCACAAAACCTTTTTTTTTCTCTTCTTTTTCATAATTTACAAATATTTAAATATTCATGTACTACTGGAAATTATACAGTTCTTTTTTTAATTGCTTCGAATTTTTGATTAATTATTTAGTTTTCGTGCGAAAGAATCTCGTATATCGTTGTTTCGTTATATACGGAATAGCGGGCGATGTAACGCGTATTATCGCACTTAATTTCTGATCACATGATTTAATGTATATTTCCAAATAATATATACGTGCAGACATGAAAGTGTTTTTATGGTCGATCGTTGGTTAAGACACGAGTAACGTAGTTTGAATTTTCAGAAAAGCGCAAAAATCCTCTATATTTTAAGTGATTCCAAATTGCTTGTTAACTAATTATATACTGTTTAATTCGTCCATAAAAAATAAGATATTTCCACTACATATTACAAAAAATTAAGATTGATTTGTTAGTAAAGAAGTTAATTTTTTTTAATATGGACTTAGCTCATTTTTATGTGACATTTGGATTTGCAAACACAGATCTGTAAAATAATATAATATACGTAAGATTTGTAAAATAATATAATATTTAAAGCTTTTTTGATTTGCACCAATTTTTGAATACATGGGGAAAAAATGAAAAACCACATTTATCTTTCATTGTAATATATGGAATATACTTAGAATAGATAATAGTCTAAGAAAAATAAATTTCTGAATGACTGAAACTTTCGAAAAAAATGGTTTTAGTCTGTATTTTTGTTATGAGACGTCTTACATTAACAAATAACATCGTATAATGACCTCCGCTGCTGAGAACAAAAAGAGCGACGGCTTACTATTACCACCTCCTCGAAATCCAAACGAAACCTCCTTAAAAATAAAAAAAACGTTTACCTAAAAAATGATTAACATAAACAATATTCATAAAACTAATAAGAAAATGTTCATACATATGTAAATATTGAGCGTATATATGTTAATTATTGCAAGTTCCAGTTACAACGAGTGTCAAAAAAAAATCTAAAAAAAATATCCCCAAAAACCCATTTACGAAGAGTCCTAGATTCCGAAAGTATTGGTTTTAATACGTAAGTTTATTCGAATGAAAATTTAATTGCAAAACAAACGAGGACGACCGTTCTTCTATTTTTGTTCGTCTTTGCAAATTTTAACTCGGTTTCATTTGTGAATATGTGCAATTTGAAAAAGCTATATAGATAGATGTTAACATACCCGCGGGATTTTTCAATTGCATAATAAGAAGGATAAATTGTCCATAACCGACGTTTACGCAATGATACTCGCTAGAAAGCTCTCGCGGTCTCCTCCGTAAAAACGCTTACCGCTATATCGGGACCACCGAGGATAAAATATTAATTATTATCTTACTTATATACCATATACTTCTTTTTAATTTATTGACAGGGTTACATAGGTGCAGGGGTCTTCTGTATATCGGTTTAAACATATCTCTCTATTTTTCATTCAAATCGTTCCGTAAAAATTCTGATCACGAGACGTTGAAGGATGCATCGCACCATACTTTTTTACGAGTTACTGCACCCTTCCATATACATAAATATCTTAATTGAACCTTGTACATTTCGTGGTATCACGTCATCTCCGTGCGGTCTTTCTTTTTTTCTCTCTTTCTTTTTTCTCCTCTCTTTTTCGCGCGGGATTTTCCTCTCGGAAGCAATTGGACACGGTCGATCGAGCTCTACTAGGAGGAAATGATGGGATGGAAAACAAGCGGTTTGAGTAAATAAAATTTTTATTACGTTCATCCGCACTGGATTCCGATTAATTTTTTCTCCCTCTCTCTCTCTCTCTCTCTCTCTCTCTCTCTCTCTCTCTCTCTCTCTTTCTCTCTTGAGGGAAGTAAATTAAACTAAAATTTTTATATTTCTCGGTATATAGCCACCAACTTGTATTATCTCACCGTAATACCAAAACTGTAAAATAACCCCCGATTATGTATAATTTAGATAAATTTACACAGTGTACACGTCGTCTATATAGCTAAAGAAAAGTTCAGTAAATTTCTATAAAATATATTATTTGAAATATTCGAAGATTAGAAATATTTACACTGAGAAAAAGTTTAGATTAAAAATGACAATAGTGTCTGATAAATGAATCACAGACTGACAAATTAGGGAAATTACTATAGTTTCTAGTAAAAATTACTGTAGATTATAATAAAATTTACTATAAATTTTCTGAATTTGTAATATAAACTAATAGTAATTTTTTTAGTTTGTCAGTCTGTGATCTATTTACTGGAAATTATTGTAATTTTTACTAAATAATTTGTAATTTTTAATACAAAATTTCTCTTCGTGTATTAATTTCGAATAAAATATTTGATTGTACATACTAAGCTTATGTATTCAATGTGTAAAAATGTATTGTATTTGGTTGTAAAATAGGGAATATATAACAAAGAAACCCACCGTTTAGAGGCGCGTATTGTGATTGTATAATTATAATTTATGTACCAACTGAACAAATAGTACAAATAATTAAACAATATTTAAAAGATATAGAATATCCTCCGCGCGACGTAGGTGTATGAGAAGGATAGAGTGAGCGCTGAGACGTCTTAACTAATGTATAAGCGTGCATTGCAGCGCGGACGTTAACTCGATGGTTAGAGTACGAGATTCGTAATCCAAGGTCTGTTTTCCGTGTTCGAGTCCCGTCTTCCACCGTTTTAATCCGTAACAATAAACAAAATTGACAAAATTAAAGACTAACAAATAATTTGAAAACAATACCATAACCCGACAAAGTGAATATTTCTTTGACATAAATTAATGAATACCGTAAAGTACCCAATTGTTGATGTTGAACCAATTACTGGTACTTATTCGAAATTTGACCCCCAAAAAAATCATTTTTTTAACCCAATCGATTAAAAAATGAATAAAATAAGTTTTAAATACCTTTTTTAGTGGAAAAATGTGTTTGCGATCGTTTTTTAGTGATTTGTAGTTCGTTTAAACCCAAAAGCAAGTTCAGCCCGATAAACGAGTTTATGCATATTTGGGTTATTGGACGGATACAAAAGCAAGTTGAAACTACAGTATAATGGAAATGATGGGATGGAAAACAAGCGGTTTGAGTAAATAAAATTTTTATTACGTTCATCCGCACTGGATTCCGATTAATTTTTTCTCCCTCTCTCTCTCTCTCTCTCTCTCTCTCTCTCTCTCTCTCTCTCTCTTTCTCTCTTGAGGGAAGTAAATTAAACTAAAATTTTTATATTTCTCGGTATATAGCCACCAACTTGTATTATCTCACCGTAATACCAAAACTGTAAAATAACCCCCGATTATGTATAATTTAGATAAATTTACACAGTGTACACGTCGTCTACATAGCTAAAGAAAAGTTCAGTAAATTTCTATAAAATATATTCTTTGAAATATTCGAAAATAAGAAATATTTATTAATTTCGAACAAAATATATAAAGATCTATATATATACATATAAAGATCTAGTAGTTATTGACGACATAGTTTTTACATCTACCTGTAAATGTGATTCCTCTAAACAATATAAAGAAATGTTTCCACACTTTAGAGTTACATGCGCGGTGGGACTTACTTGTCCAGCCAGATTAAACAGCATAGAGAAAATTATATTTGTAAGAGTCAGAAATGCATCAACTGAAAGTTATACGACAGCTAGACAAATGTTGTTTAAGTATTGGTAGCGAGACAGTCACACTACCTTGTATACTAGTTATAGTTTTCGCTGAATTTACTTTGTTATGTTTATAAAATTTTATCATTGTTTTATTGGTTACTAGGTAGGCAGCTTAAGTATTTTTTGCTTAAGCTTTAGTTATAGTTTTAGTTTTAAGTATTAAGTTTATAGTTTTAAGTTGCCAGACCTACGTACAGATAAATTAATTTTATCTCTGTAGAAATTGCGGCATATACATAATGTTGTAATTTTACCTGGTTTAATAAATAAATAAATAAATATTTGATTGTATTTACTAAGCTTACGTATTCAATGTGTAAAAATGTATTGTATTTGGTTGTAAAATAGGGAATATATAACAAAGAAACCCACCGTTTAGAGGCGCGTATTGTGATTGTATAATTATAATTTATGTACCAACTGAACAAATAGTACAAATAATTAAACAATATTTAAAAGATATAGAATATCCTCCGCGCTGACGTAGGTGTATGAGAAGGATAGAGTGAGCGCTGAGACGTCTTAACTAATGTATAAGCGTGCATTGCAAGCGCGGACGTTAACTCGATGGTTAGAGTACGAGATTCGTAATCCAAGGTCTGTTATTCCGTGTTCGAGTCCCGTCTTCCACCGTTTTAATCCGTAACAATACTAACAAATTGACAAAATTAAAGACTAACAAATAATTTGAAAACAATACCATAACCCGACAATGTGGAATATTCTTTGACATAAATTAATGAATACCGTAAAGTACCCAATTGTTGATGTTGAACCAATTACTGGTACTTATTCGAATTTGACCCCCAAAAAAATCATTTTTTTAACCCAATCGATTAAAAAATGAATAAAATAAGTTTCTAAATACCTTTTTTAGTGGAAAAATGTGTTTGCGATCGTTTTTTAGTGATTTGTAGTTCGTTTAACCCAAAAGCAAGTTCAGCCCGATAAACGAGTTTATGCATATTTGGGTTATTGGACGGATACAAAAGCAAGTTGAAACTACAGTATAATGGAAATGGTGAAATAATTCGTGGAATAAAAATTATTTTTTTGTTAAAAATCAATCGGAAACACATTCGTCAACTAAAAAAGTAATTAGAAACTTATTTTATGCATTTTTTAATCGATTGGTTTAAAAAAACATGATTTTTTTGGGGGTCAAATTTCGAATAAGATCCTAATTTCTAATCAGTATATTATTTCAATAAAATAGGTAATAAGATTTACATAAATCTAATCGTTGCTACGTACAATTTAAAGGTTAAACAATCAATAATTGTATTGGTTAGTAGACTTAACTAGGAAGAGTATTAACGCGTCCCTGATAAATTAATTAAAAAACGAATCAAACTTGCATCGCGTTTTTAAATATTTACGTTTTCGAACGAATTGTTAACGAAATAAATAACCAAACACATTTTTTTTATAATTTCATAAATATGCTATCTAGTTTAAGAAAAAAAGAACCTAACAAATTACGGTGGTCATGATATTAAGAGATATTTAAGTAACTTAAACACAGCGAATAACGTAGAAAGTTAAGACATTTAAATTCCTCTTTTTTTCTTCGTTTAAAAACTAGGATTTTCTACGTTGTAATTGTACAGCATCGTTAAGGTGACAAATTAAACTGTGTACAATATAAGTTTCTTTTATATATGCCCGGAGTTACGATGGTAGAAATCTCGTTTATACTCCATTAATAGCTTATATATATATAGGTATTTAATTTTCTTTGGTTATGTACTCTCTTTATTATCAACGATAGATCGTATCGTACAGCATCGATAAATTTATAAATCAGTATCTATAATGTACTTAAACAATAAAATATGCCTCGCGAGCAAATCTCAACTGTCATCGCGTTTTTAGACGATGTTGCGACATGCTTTCTTTTTCTTTTTCGTGCAAACAATGTGCAATACGTTTATACAGAAAGTAGAAAATTTTTCTTAATGTTGTGAAAACGTTAAAATCTTAAAAGTGTTTGAGTTTACTTAACTTCGTAATAAACGAGATGTTTCGCTTTAACAACAATCATATATACGGCTTAGGATATATTTTTCGAAATTTATGAAACACTTTGCGTCGCATGTTCTATGTTGACAATTATATGAAAAAAGAGAGTTTGACTTCTAGTTCTATATGCGCGCGATAAAACGTTTAGTTTTCGAAATTTTTGTGACTATGAAGGAATAGGGGGGTAACTCGAAAAATACTCTGTTTCGTTTTAACGCGTCTATACTCTTGCTCTTTGGTTCTAAATAAAGAAGAAAACAACAAAATATATTATAGTTTTTATTAAAATTGTTTAAATATATTCATCGACGTGTTTACATGTGTTGTACGCATGCGAATGTGATTTTTGTAAATTATATATATTAATGAAAGAAAGAGAAAATTTGTACACTTCCGAGATTATTATTTTCTATATGGGGTTGTTATGGGAATTTCTTTTGCGAATTTTACAATGTGTTTTTATTCTTCATCCCTTTTAGGCCAGAAATAATTTAGAATTTATATTTATAATTTTATCGTCACAATATATTATTTTTTAAAATATAGAATTGGTTTAATGTACATTTTATTAAACTAAAAATACTGTAACGAAATATTTTTTTACTATATTTTTAATAATTTACGTTATAATTTTTTAAATTTAAATTCTTCATCTGTATACATACGTTAGAACGTACATCGGATCCGAAAAGGTTATTAGACAGTGTATTTATCTGTATATTATCTGTAAAAGTTTGAAATATTTCAGTTAAAATATGTATTTTGTTATTGCGATAAAACGTTAAACTCATTTTTTCTAAAAAAACGTATATTTTTGGAGATGCGCTGTTCTTCTTAGAAATCTTCATAAATTATTATGTACCCTTTGTAGGAATCTCACGATTTATTGACCAAAATCTAACGAAATGTACCGCGCTTTTTTCAATTAGTCAATTCGTGATAAAATTTCTCCAATAGGGTGAACTTTGCTATTCCGAAAACCTGTTGCGTAAGTAGAGCAATATATATACGTGTATATATCGTAAAGAAATATCTCTGCAAATATACAGAGATATAAACGTTTAAATCACGAAAATTCGTCTTCGAAACCTTCCGTAACGTAACCGTGTTCTCCCGGTGCATGGTATACACTTATAAAGAGTTTGCGCAATCGCGGAAAGGACGCGAGAGAGATGAGTTTGAATGCCTCATCGTTGTATCGCGATCTCGTACATATAATATATATATATACGATTCGTATCCGATCGGCTATCTCCATCCTGCCGTGAAATATAAATAAAGGAAAAAAAGCACCTTATATACGCGTCCATGGGAAAAGAGTTTGAACTCACTTTTTTTTCTTACTATAGCTATATACGTTCTTATATATATTCATCGAGGATTCCGCGAAATTTTACGCGCCAACGACGACGCCAGGAGCAAGGAGAAGTGCAATTTATCCAAAGCCCATTGAAATATATATACACCTATGTATACTACGAAAAGATTCGTATAGCATACATCTAACCCATCTGCAGTTTTAGTCTATTTTTGTATAACATTCGCGCGTCGAGCATTCTTTTCTCTAATTTTATCGTTTAACGAAATTATTTTGTATATACGTATATTTCACTCGATTAATATTCTTTTTTTTTTATATTTCAATTTATAATTTAATATTAATATGTGTCCTGTCATGCATCGTCCAATTCGACGCGAAAACGACGTGATTTTGCTGCAAAACGAAATCCGGGAACTACAACAATAATTTCACCCGTTTAATAAGAAACACGCTCCATTCATTTTATTATACTTGCCGTTCTCACGTGTATATGTATATATGTATATATGTATATATATATATATATCACGTAAAAATATCCTAGAATAATGGTTATGTTTCAAACCAGGAGGTACTTATAATTGTACTTTCTCAAAAAAAAGAAGAGGAGGAAAACTCTCAATGGAACAATAGAAAGAAAGCGCGATATCAATCCTAATATCTAATTACCTATCTACCGTGGCTTTAACAACAATCATATATACGGCCTTAGGATATATTTTTCGAAATTTATGAAACACTTTGCGTCGCATGTTCTATGTTGACAATTATATGAAAAAAGAGAGTTTGACTTCTAGTTCTATATGCGCGCGATAAAACGTTTAGTTTTCGAAATTTTGTGACTATGAAGGAATAGGGGGGTAACTCGAAAATACTCTGTTCGTTTTAACGCGTCTATACTCTTGCTCTTTGGTTCTAAATAAGAAGAAAACAACAAATATATTATAGTTTTTATTAAAATTGTTTAAATATATTCATCGACGTGTTTACATGTGTTGTACGCATGCGAATGTGATTTTTGTAAATTATATATATTAATGAAAGAAAGAGAAAATTTGTACACTTCCGAGATTATTATTTTCTATATGGGGTTGTTATGGGAATTTCTTTTGCGAATTTTACAATGTGTTTTTATTCTTCATCCCTTTTAGGCCAGAAATAATTTAGAATTTATATTTATAATTTTATCGTCACAACCCTAGTAGAAATCGAATCCATTTCAGTCCATTTATGAAACGCTTTTTCTCGCATTTCTTGGCGAGTACCAAGCCATTTCATCAAAATCGCTACAAACTGGCTAGGAAATCGTAGAAAAAGCGTTTCAAAAATGGGCCAAAATGGATTCGAATTTTACCAAGACATGTTGATAAATCATAAAAATGGCCGAAAAATGGTCGAATAATGGATTGGATTTCTACTAGGGAATATATTATTTTTTAAAATATAGAATTGGTTTAATGTATCATTTTATTAAACTAAAAATACTGTAACGAAATATTTTTTTACTATATTTTTAATAATTTACGTTATAATTTTTTAAATTTAAAATTCTTCATCTGTATACATACGTTAGAACGTACATCGGGTCCGAAAAGGTTATTAGACAGTGTATTTATCTGTATATTATCTGTAAAAGTTTGAAATATTTCAGTTAAAATATGTATTTTGTTATTGCGATAAAACGTTAAACTCATTTTTTCTAAAAAACGTATATTTTTTTGGAGATGCGCTGTTCTTTCTTAGAAATCTTCATAAATTATTATGTACCCTTGTAGAAATCTCACGATTTATTGACCAAAATCTAACGAAATGTACCGCGCTTTTTTCAATTAGTCAATTCGTGATAAAATTTCTCCAATAGGGTGAACTTTGCTATTCCGAAAACCTGTTGCGTAAGTAGAGCAATATATATACGTGTATATATCGTAAAGAAATATCTCTGCAAATATACAGAGATATAAACGTTTAAATCACGAAAATTCGTCTTCGAAACCTTCCGTAACGTAACCGTGTTCTCCCGGTGCATGGTATACACTTATAAAGAGTTTGCGCAATCGCGGAAAGGACGCGAGAGAGATGAGTTTGAATGCCTCATCGTTGTATCGCGATCTCGTACATATAATATATATATATATACGATTCGTATCCGATCGGCTATCTCCATCCTGCCGTGAAATATAAATAAAGGAAAAAAAGCACCTTATATACGCGTCCATGGGAAAAGAGTTTGAACTCACTTTTTTTTCTTACTATAGCTATATACGTTCTTATATATATTCATCGAGGATTCCGCGAAATTTTACGCGCCAACGACGACGCCAGGAGCAAGGAGAAGTGCAATTTATCCAAAGCCCATTGAAATATATATACACCTATGTATAGTACGAAAAGATTCGTATAGTATACATCTAACCCATCTGCAGTTTTTAGTCTATTTTTTGTATAACATTCGCGCGTCGAGCATTCTTTTCTCTAATTTTATCGCTTAATATTTCACTCGATTAATATTCTTTTTTTTTTTATATTTCAATTTTATAATTTCACATACGTGTACGATATTAAATATGTGTCCTGTCACGCATCATCCAATTCGACGCGAAAACGACGTGATTTTGCTGCAAAACGAAATCCGAGAACTACAACAATAATTTCACCCGTTTAATAAGAAACACGCTCCATTCATTTTATTATACTTGCCGTTCTCACGTGTATATGTATATATGTATATATGTATATATGTATATATATATATCACGTAAAAATATCCTAGAATAAATGGTTATGTTTCAAACCAGGAGGTACTTATAATTGTACTTTCTCAAAAAAAAGAAGAGGAGGAAAACTCTCAATGGAACAATAGAAAGAAAGCGCGATATCAATCCTAATATCTAATTACCTATCTACCGTGGGTTAATATATTACATATATATATATAATATAGGGTTAATTAATTAAAGCGGAATTGATATAGAAATAAAAAAATTGTAACCCGCGCGGAAGTTGAATTGCGTAGATATATATGTCAAGGATATATACCTGCGGCACACTTGATTTTATCATTTCAAGAGCGCGCAACCCACCTGTCATATTTCCGTATACCGTCGAATTAGGTTAGTGTCTTTCATTACACGCGGCAATTTTTAAATTGCGCTTCCACGCGTTAATCATTAACTCGTGTTGCTTTATAATTTATGCGCATCATTTCATTTACTATCGGGAGTTTGTATATATATATACATACATTACTGTGTGTAAAAAGATAAATCAGATCTTTTGTCAGATTTTCTGTTTCAAGAAATTCTTGTGTAGAGGAAATCAATTTTTCGATTTGTTCGAAATTTTGAATGTACTAGATTTCTAACCTTTTTAAGAACTATGTGAAAAATTGTAAAATTGTAATTTAATATTCTTGTAGGACAAGAATATAATTAGAGGAAAGGCTCTTTGTAGTCTTTGTACATATGGTTTTTTAAAAGCTCATTCTTTTGTTTATAAAAAAATATAACGAATTACCTTTTTTGGCTTTGACATTCAGTTAAGAGGTTTTTCATAGTTAAATTCTGGCAGTATATATAAAAAGAAAAGTTCAGATACATTTTGCTTATCCACACTGTAACCGCGTGTTGAATTTCAAATAAAAATGATCATCTCATATACCAACAAATGCCAAGTGATGTAGATAAATGAATAGTTTACTCACAAAATTTTCAAATGTGTCTTGAAGTAGATTTGTCTAGCAGAATCACTATTACCATATATATACGTTAAAAAGAAAAAATATGTAAAAAATCTTAAAAAAAGTTATGTTAAACGTATTAATTAAATTGAATTAAGAATATTCTTAGAAGTATAGGTCGAGTCTTCAATCTGTTGATTATTGTATTGTGAGTAAGTAAATAACGTTTCAATTATTGTTAAATAGAATTAGAAAAAGGTGATATATGTAATCATATAACTATATATGTATATCCAAAAGTCTAATAGAAGTATCTATACCTAAGTAAAGAATGAAATGAAATGGCGTGTACCGTACACCAAGGGTTAAAAATTCTTAAAACGAAAGAAACATGTAAATTTATGTGTACATATATACATTATTTATATACATATATATATAATTCACGGTGTTATTCGGCATTGAAAAACCGGAGTATATCGTCAACATATAACACAAGGTTATGTAGGTAACGATTACCATAACCTTGATAAATGGCAAAACTAAACGGATGTGTGCGATAATTTAAAGGGTGAAACGATATATATATATATATATAGGATACGCATTTCCTCAAAAGTGACGTTTCGTGTATATATATATACGCGAAACGGGGAATCGAGCGCAACAAAATACACACACACACATAGGAAAGATAACGAAAGAAACACGGTGTGTTTTACGAGTAGAAAACAAGTTTCTTTTTTTATTTCGTTTTTGTCTTCTAAAAGGCTTCGGTGTTTCCGGTCTCTTGGCGCGCATTCCTTCAAACTGACCGGTTCAAACAGACATAGCTAATGATTCGATCTTCCCGCAGGTACTCATTACTATATATATATACCAACCCCGACTGGTAATATCCCATTCCAAGATGTAATTTTTCGTCGAATCCGTCGGTTTATATATAACGACACGATCGCTATATATATACATATATATCGTATATACATTAATTAATAGAACGTGTTATATACGAGTGCATTATATAGGTATATGTTACTTTGACGAAATACATGGTGTTTATTTTATATACGAATCGGCGGTCGTTTGAGTAATATAAGGTATATCTACGAACGATGGGTACATCATCGCGGATTCCAGTGGTGTTCACTTATATTCATTCACTGCGCCACACTGCGCTACTTATAATGTAGATATGGTGATAAATGTATAATGGATATTGGATTATCCTAATGTATCTGTGACACACATTCCGTTACTGCATCCAGTAAACGCAGATTCAATTATCTTATATATATATTAAAAACGAATAATCTAAGAGTAACCAAGGAAAGTATTCTTTCAAGTCATATTTAAGAAGAACTCTTCTGACATTCAAGAATTCATTTTTTGAGTGTACTCATACGCACATGAAACAGTAAAATTTCTCCTGTAAAAGTCTAGTTCTCTAGTTCACCACGAAATATAGTAAATTTAGCTCTAAATATCGAAATTCACTCGAGCGAGCGAGAGTGACACTGAAACAAATAGATGTTTCGATCTAAGCGGAATTCTTGTTAAATATGCCTCAAAAAGAAAATCCGGTTGGTTCAATGGCGATTCCTTATAATCAAGAGGAATTCATTGATTTTAGAATATTGATCTGTTTGAGTTGTACTATCTCATTATCCACAAAAAGAAATTCCGCTCGATTATAGAACGAATTTGTTTGTTAATAGAAGTAATCACATTGGAGGAAGCAGATTTTCTTCTTGAGGCATACAATACAAGAATTCAGCTTAGATTAAAAATTTAATGTTTTTTCAATCGAGTGAGGTATATTTTGTATGTTGTTAAACTCCTTAAACTTTGTTCTTATGTATGTATTACCAATGTTTACGATCCCATTTATCTAAAGAATAATGAAATTTACAGAAGACGAAGAGATACCCAGCGTCAAACCCTTGGACGCGTCGAAAAGAACGACCGACAAGCCGGGTAACGATTCCGATTCGAAGAACGATGGGAAGAAGAAAAGCATCGTCGATTATTCGAAACCAAAACCCGAGAGCGCGAAGAAACTCGGATCGAAGGACGTCGGTCCATTCGAGACGAGCACTTCGAAACTTACGAGCATCGAGCTGCCATTATTGGTGCGTGGTGAACCGTTAACGACGAGCGAAGAGTCGACGACGACGACGACGAAACAACAACGCGAACATACGACTCCGTCATCTGCCTCATCGAGGGCCAGAGCTTTAAACGTAACTGCTTCGGAGCCCGGTAACACCCTTCACTCGAATGTTACCGATTTGAGTGACGTCAGCATGGACGACGAGGATAAGAGGTCGAAGGTACTATTTACAAATTACTTTAACTATTTAACTATTATATATTCTTCTCTCTTTTTTTTACAACATTATTTTTAACATTGTTCTTTGCTAAATATTCGGAGAACGTATGCGGATAAAAGATATACATTAACAGTCGTTTGCTTATCCACACTGTAACCGCGTGTTGAATTTCAAATAAAAATGATCATCTCATATACCAACAAATGCCAAGTGATGTAGATAAATGAATAGTTTACTCACAAAATTTTCAAATGTGTCTTGAAGTAGATTTGTCTACTCAGAATCACTATTACCATATATATACGTTAAAAAGAAAAAATATGTAAAAAATCTTAAAAAAAGTTATGTTAAACGTATTAATTAAATTGAATTAAGAATATTCTTAGAAGTATAGGTCGAGTCTTCAATCTGTTGATTATTGTATTGTGAGTAAGTAAATAACGTTTCAATTATTGTTAAATAGAATTAGAAAAAGGTGATATATGTAATCATATAACTATATATGTATATCCAAAAGTCTAATAGAAGTATCTATACCTAAGTAAAGAATGAAATGAAATGGCGTGTACCGTACACCAAGGGTTAAAATTCTTAAAACGAAAGAAACATGTAAATTTATGTGTACATATTACATTATTTATATACATATATATATAATTCACGGTGTTATTCGGCATTGAAAAACCGAGAGTATATCGTCAACATATTAACACAAGGTTATGTAGGTAACGATTACCATAACCTTGATAAATGGCAAAACTAAACGGATGTGTGCGATAATTTAAAGGGTGAAACGATATATATATATATATATATATAGGATACGCATTTCCTCAAAAGTGACGTTTCGTGTATATATATATACGCGAAACGGGGGAATCGAGCGCAACAAAATAACACACACACACATAGGAAAGATAACGAAAGAAACACGGTGTGTTTTACGAGTAGGAAAACAAGTTTCTTTTTTTATTTCGTTTTTGTCTTCTAAAAGGCTTCGGGTGTTTCCGTGTCTCTTGGCGCGCATTCCTTCAAACTGACCGGTTCAAACAGACATAGCTAATGATTTCGATCTTCCCGCAGGTACTCATTACTATATATATATTACCAACCCCGACTGGTAATATATATCCCATTCCAAGATGTAATTTTTCGTCGAATCCGTCGGTTTATATATAACGACACGATCGCTATATATATACATATATATCGTATATACATTAATTAATAGAACGTGTTATATACGAGTGCATTATATAGGTATATGTTACTTTGACGAAATACATGGTGTTTATTTTTAATACGAATCGGCGGTCGTTTGAGTAATATAAGGTATTCTACGAACGATGGGTACATCATCGCGGATTCCAGTGGTGTTCACTTATATTCATTCACTGCGCCACACTGCGCTACTTATAATGTAGATATGGTGATAAATGTATAATGGATATTGGATTATCCTAATGTATCTGTGACACACATTCCGTTACTGCATCCAGTAAACGCAGATTCAATTATCTTATATATATATTAAAAACGAATAATCTAAGAGTAACCAAGGAAAGTATTCTTTCAAGTCATATTAAGAAGAACTCTTCTGACATTCAGAATTCATTTTTTGAGTGTACTCATACGCACATGAAACAGTAAAATTCTCCCTGTACAAGTCTAGTTCTCTAGTTCACCACGAAATATAGTAAATTTAGCTCTAAATATCGAAATTCACTCGAGCGAGCGAGAGTGACACCTGAAACAAATAGATGTTTCGATCTAAGCGGAATTCTTGTTAAATATGCCTCAAAAAGAAATCCGGTTGGTTCATGGCGATTCCTTATAATCAAGAGGAATTTCATTGATTTTAGAAGATTGGATCTGTTTGAGTTGTACTATCTCATTATCCACAAAAAGAAATTCCGCTCGATATAGAACGATTTGGTTTGTTAATAGAATAATCACATTGGAGGAAGCAGATTTTCTTCTTGAGGCATACAATACAAGAATTCAGCTTAGATTAATAAAATTATGTTTTTTCAATCGAGTGAGGTATCTTTTGTATGTTGTTAAACTCCTTAAACTTTGTTCTTATGTATGTATGTACCAATGTTTACCGATCCATTATCTAAAGAATAATGAAATTTACAGAAGACGAAGAGATACCCAGGCGTCAACCCTTGACGCGTCCGAAAAAAACGACCGACAAGCCGGGTAACGATTCCGATTCGAAGAACGATGGGAAGAAGAAAAGCATCGTCGATTATTCGAAACCAAAACCCGAGAGCGCGAAGAAACTCGGATCGAAGGACGTCGGTCCATTCGAGACGAGCACTTCGAAACTTACGAGCATCGAGCTGCCATTATTGGTGCGTGGTGAACCGTTAACGACGAGCGAAGAGTCGACGACGACGACGACGAAACAACAACGCGAACATACGACTCCGTCATCTGCCTCATCGAGGGCCAGAGCTTTAAACGTAACTGCTTCGGAGCCCGGTAACACCCTTCACTCGAATGTTACCGATTTGAGTGACGTCAGCATGGACGACGAGGATAAAGAGGTCGAAGGTACTATTTACAAATTACTTTAACTATTTAACTATTATATTTTCTCTCTTTTTTTTTACAACATTATTTTTAACATTGTTCTTTGCTAAATATTCGGAGAACGTATGCGGATAAAAGATATACATTAACAGTCGTTTGCTCACCGAGCTCTTACTTCCTTTGCATTTTAAATCGCAAAGTTAAAAATACATTTGTATATACGTTTCCTTGAGCTCTTTCCTAGTTTAGAATAAACCGAAAGTTCTTTTTTTACATACTGATATATATATGGGCTATTTCACGTCAAGTGGTATGATGAAAATTTTAAATCGCTCAAAAATTTGAAAACAGGCTGGAAATATTTCAGAAGATAGAAAAAATTTTTAGGTGTTAAAATAATTTGCCTAAGAGTTATTCCACCATGAAAAATGGAAATTTTTCAATTTTTTAGAAAAATTTATATTTTTAAAGCCATTTATCTCAAATCTATTGATTTTTGAAAAAACATTAAAAACAACTTTTGTTCAAAATAATCTTTAGAACTTATCTACCTGGGTTACAATTCATTTTAACATCTCGAAGAGATAGGGCACTTGGAATATTGAATATCAAAAAAGGCGACCACGCCACAATCGATTAGATCTAACACCGATCAAAAGATCACATTTTTCGCGAGCTTTCGAATGGCGGTGGTTAGATTATTGGCCAAGACCTTTGGTGTAAGTTATACCCCATAAACCTCATAAAATCACTAATTTCATGTATTTTAGGGCAAACTTACACCAGCGGTCTTGGCCAATAATCTAACCACCGCCATTCGAAAGCTCGCGAAAATGTGATCTTTTGAGCGGTGTTAGATCAAAATCGATTGTGGCGTGGTCGCCTTTTTTGATATTCAATATTTCCGGGCGTTATATTTCTTCGAGATTTTAAAATTAAGAATTGTAACCCAGGTAGATAAGTTCTAAAGATTATTTTGAACAAAAGTTGTTTTTAATGTTTTTTCAAAAAAATCAATAGATTTTGAGATAAATGCCCTAAAATACATGAAAATGAGTGATTTTATGAGGTTTATGGGGTATAACTTACACCACGGTCTTGGCCAATAATCTAACCACCGCCATTCCAAGATGTAATTTTTCGTCGAATCCGTCGGTTTATATATAACGACACGATCGCTATATATATACATATATCGTATATACATTAATTAATAGAACGTGTTATATACGAGTGCATTATATAGGTATATGTTACTTTGACGAAATACATGGTGTTTATTTTATATACGAATCGGCGGTCGTTTGAGTAATATAAGGTATATCTACGAACGATGGGTACATCATCGCGGATTCCAGTGGTGTTCACTTATATTCATTCACTGCGCCACACTGCGCTACTTATAATGTAGATATGGTGATAAATGTATAATGGATATTGGATTATCCTAATGTATCTGTGACACACATTCCGTTACTGCATCCAGTAAACGCAGATTCAATTATCTTATATATATTAAAAACGAATAATCTAAGAGTAACCAAGGAAAGTATTCTTTCAAGTCATATTTAAGAAGAACTCTTCTGACATTCAAGAATTCATTTTTTGAGTGTACTCATACGCACATGAAACAGTAAAATTTCTCCTGTAAAAGTCTAGTTCTCTAGTTCACCACGAAATATAGTAAATTTAGCTCTAAATATCGAAATTCACTCGAGCGAGCGAGAGTGACACTGAAACAAATAGATGTTTCGATCTAAGCGGAATTCTTGTTAAATATGCCTCAAAAAGAAAATCCGGTTGGTTCAATGGCGATTCCTTATAATCAAGAGGAATTTCATTGATTTTAGAATATTGATCTGTTTGAGTTGTACTATCTCATTATCCACAAAAAGAAATTCCGCTCGATTATAGAACGAATTTGTTTGTTAATAGAATAATCACATTGGAGGAAGCAGATTTTCTTCTTGAGGCATACAATAACAAGAATTCAGCTTAGATTAAAAATTTATGTTTTTTCAATCGAGTGAGGTATATTTTGTATGTTGTTAAACTCCTTAAACTTTGTTCTTATGTATGTATTACCAATGTTTACGATCCCATTTATCTAAAGAATAATGAAATTTACAGAAGACGAAGAGATACCCAGCGTCAAACCCTTGGACGCGTCGAAAAAAACGACCGACAAGCCGGGTAACGATTCCGATTCGAAGAACGATGGGAAGAAGAAAAGCATCGTCGATTATTCGAAACCAAAACCCGAGAGCGCGAAGAAACTCGGATCGAAGGACGTCGGTCCATTCGAGACGAGCACTTCGAAACTTACGAGCATCGAGCTGCCATTATTGGTGCGTGGTGAACCGTTAACGACGAGCGAAGAGTCGACGACGACGACGACGAAACAACAACGCGAACATACGACTCCGTCATCTGCCTCATCGAGGGCCAGAGCTTTAAACGTAACTGCTTCGGAGCCCGGTAACACCCTTCACTCGAATGTTACCGATTTGAGTGACGTCAGCATGGACGACGAGGATAAAGAGGTCGAAGGTACTATTTACAATTACTTTAACTATTTAACTATTATATCTTCTCTCTTTTTTTTTACAACATTATTTTTAACATTGTTCTTTGCTAAATATTCGGAGAACGTATGCGGATAAAAAAGATATACATTAACAGTCGTTTGCTCACCGAGCTCTTACTTCCTTTGCATTTTAATCGCAAAGTTAAAAATACATTTGTCTATACGTTTCCTTGAGCTCTTTCTAGTTTAGAATAAACCGAAAGTTCCTCTTTTTTACATACTGATATATATATATGGGCTATTTCACGTCAAGTGGTATGATGAAAATTTTAAATCGCTCAAAAATTTGAAAACAGGCTGGAAATATCTTTCAGAAGATAGAAAAAATTTTTAGGTGTTAAAAATAATTTGCCTAAGAGTTATTCCACCATGAAAAATGGAAATTTTTCAATTTTTTAGAAAAATTATATTTTTAAAGCCATTTATCTCAAATCTATTGATTTTTTTGAAAAAACATTAAAAACAACTTTTGTTCAAATAATCTTTAGAACTTATCTACCTGGGTTACAATTCTTAATTTTAACATCTCGAAGAGATAGGGCACTTGGAATATTGAATATCAAAAAAGGCGACCACGCCACAATCGATTTAGATCTAACACCGATCAAAAGATCACATTTTTCGCGAGCTTTCGAATGGCGGTGGTTAGATTATTGGCCAAGACCTTTGGTGTAAGTTATACCCCATAAACCTCATAAAATCACTAATTTCATGTATTTTAGGGCATAACTTACACCAGCGGTCTTGGCCAATAATCTAACCACCGCCATTCGAAAGCTCGCGAAAATGTGATCTT
This sequence comes from Theocolax elegans, assembly GCA_026168455.1. NCBI lineage: Eukaryota > Metazoa > Arthropoda > Insecta > Hymenoptera > Cerocephalidae > Theocolax > Theocolax elegans. The sequence goes on along the minus strand of CM047430.1, from coordinate 73,683,249 downwards.
TTGAGCGGTGTTAGATCAAAATCGATTGTGGCGTGGTCGCCTTTTTTTGATATTCAATATTTCCGGCGTTATATTTCTTCGAGATTTTAAAATTAAGAATTGTAACCCAGGTAGATAAGTTCTAAAGATTATTTTGAACAAAAGTTGTTTTTAATGTTTTTTCAAAAAAATCAATAGATTTTGAGATAAATGCCCTAAAATACATGAAAATGAGTGATTTTATGAGGTTTATGGGGTATAACTTACACCAACGGTCTTGGCCAATAATCTAACCACCGCCATTCGAAAGCTCGCGAAAAATGTGATCTTTTGAGCGGTGTTAGATCAAAATCGATTGTGGCGTGGTCGCCTTTTTTTGATATTCAATATTTCCGGGCGTTATATTTCTTCGAGATTTTAAAATTAAGAATTGTAACCTAGGTAGATAAGTTCTAAGATTATTTTGAACAAAAGTTGTTTTTAATGTTTTTTCAAAAAAATCAATAGATTTTGAGATAAATGGCTTTGAAAATAGAAATTTTTCTAAAAAATTGAAAATTTCCATTTTTCATGGTGGAATAACTCTTAGGCAAATTATTTTTAACTCCTTAAACTTTGTTCTTATGTATGTATTACCAATGTTTACGATCCCATTTATCTAAAGAATAATGAAATTTACAGAAGACGAAGAGATACCCAGCGTCAAACCCTTGGACGCGTCGAAAAAAACGACCGACAAGCCGGGTAACGATTCCGATTCGAAGAACGATGGGAAGAAGAAAAGCATCGTCGATTATTCGAAACCAAAACCCGAGAGCGCGAAGAAACTCGGATCGAAGGACGTCGGTCCATTCGAGACGAGCACTTCGAAACTTACGAGCATCGAGCTGCCATTATTGGTGCGTGGTGAACCGTTAACGACGAGCGAAGAGTCGACGACGACGACGACGAAACAACAACGCGAACATACGACTCCGTCATCTGCCTCATCGAGGGCCAGAGCTTTAAACGTAACTGCTTCGGAGCCCGGTAACACCCTTCACTCGAATGTTACCGATTTGAGTGACGTCAGCATGGACGACGAGGATAAAGAGGTCGAAGGTACTATTTACAAATTACTTTAACTATTTAACTATTATATATTCTTCTCTCTTTTTTTTTACAACATTATTTTTAACATTGTTCTTTGCTAAATATTCGGAGAACGTATGCGGATAAAAAAGATATACATTAACAGTCGTTTGCTCACCGAGCTCCTTACTTCCTTTGCATTTTAAATCGCAAAGTTAAAAATACATTTGTCTATATACGTTTTCTTGAGCTCTTTCCTAGTTTAGAATAAAGCGAAAGTTTATCTTTTTTACATACTGATATATATATAACCCACCTGTATCAGAAGATGGATAAAGGAATTCGTAAGCGTAACGCATTTATAAATTTATCGCAAATGTTACTTTTAGAAAACGTTTCTTTTCCACCAGAAATTGGTCAAATTATGGTAAAATTCCTATTTAGAATCAAATTAAATACAAAATTTGAAATAAATTAATTGTACACGAAACAATGGTAGTTAGGGTAGATTAATTTTAACCCACACAAAACACTCAAGTTTTTTCTCAGGCAATTGATGAAATAATATAAAATATAATTATCGGTGATTATTTTATGGGAGAAATAATATTTTTTAAGTTTTTTTCAAATAATTTATTTTATATAAACGTTTCATTTTCGTGGAATTTCACAGAATAGTTGTAAGCAACAGTTCTAAATACACGTTGTAAATATACTCAATAACCCAAATATCATTAATATTGTAAGTTTATATTAGATTATTTGGGTTATCGGTGGTATCTTCTTTATTTATTTAATTATTATTGTTTTTCTTATAAATTTCCTCCCAACAATGCGAGGACGTGGGGTAGAGATGGTTATATTGTTTGTGGATGTTCACAATTTCACATAATTATTTCACATAATTAAAAAAATAATAACTAAATCGTATTTCTTTAACAACATAAATACTAATACTTAGAATTTATGTATTTTTCCATCAATTGGCTGAGTAAAAAACTTTATTTTTTTGAGTGGGGTCAGACGAAAAAGTATACCAAATTACGTGTATAAGAGCAATTACCTTTTTTTAATAATAAAGTTTAAAAATAAAATATTATAGTAGGTAATTGTTTCTCCAACATCAAATTTTATCGACATTTCCAAAGCAAAAAATTAAACGTATACATATATTATTTTTACTTTTATTCGTTGGATTACTAAAAAACTTATCAAATTTATAAGGGAGATTTATAATCAAAACGATCTCGAGAATCGATTAACTATATCTTGTATCAATGAAAAAGAGAATCGATTTAGATCTAACACCGATCAAAAGATCACATTTTTCGCGAGCTTTCGAATGGCGGTGGTTAGATTATTGGCCAAGACCTTTGGTGTAAGTTATACCCCATAAACCTCATAAAATCACTAATTTCATGTATTTTAGGGCATAACTTACACCAGCGGTCTTGGCCAATAATCTAACCACCGCCATTCGAAAGCTCGCGAAAATGTGATCTTTTGAGCGGTGTTAGATCAAAATCGATTGTGGCGTGGTCGCCTTTTTTTGATATTCAATATTTCCGGGCGTTATATTTCTTCGAGATTTTAAAATTAAGAATTGTAACCTAGGTAGATAAGTTCTAAAGATTATTTTGAACAAAAGTTGTTTTAATGTTTTTTCAAAAAAATCAATAGATTTTGAGATAAATGCCCTAAAATACATGAAAATGAGTGATTTTATGAGGTTTATGGGGTATAACTTACACCAACGGTCTTGGCCAATAATCTAACCACCGCCATTCGAAAGCTCGCGAAAAATGTGATCTTTTGAGCGGTGTTAGATCAAAATCGATTGTGGCGTGGTCGCCTTTTTTTGATATTCAATATTTCCGGGCGTTATATTTCTTCGAGATTTTAAAATTAAGAATTGTAACCTAGGTAGATAAGTTCTAAAGATTATTTTGAACAAAAGTTGTTTTAATGTTTTTTCAAAAAAATCAATAGATTTTGAGATAAATGGCTTTGAAAATAGAAATTTTTCTAAAAAATTGAAAATTTCCATTTTTCATGGTGGAATAACTCTTAGGCAAATTATTTTTAACACCTAAAAATTTTTTCTATCTTCTGAAAGATATTTCCAGCCTGAATTCAAATTTTGGAGCGATTTAAAATTTTCATCGTACCACTTGACGTGAAATAGCCCATATATATATATATAACCCACCTGTATCAGAAGATGGATAAAGGAATTCGTAAGCGTAACGCATTTATAAATTTATCGCAAATGTTACTTTTAGAAAACGTTTCTTTTCCACCAGAAATTGGTCAAATTATGGTAAAATTCCTATTTAGAATCAAATTAAATACAAAATTTGAAATAAATTAATTGTACACGAAACAATGGTAGTTAGGGTAGATTAATTTTAACCCACCCAAAAACACTTGATGAAATAATATATAAAATATAATTATCGGTGATTATTTTATGGGAGAAATAATATTTTTTAAGTTTTTTTCAAATAATTTATTTTATATAAACGTTTCATTTTCGTGGAATTTCACAGAATAGTTGTAAGCAACAGTTCTAAATACACGTTGTAAATATACTCAATAACCCAAATATCATTAATATTGTAAGTTTATATTAGATTATTTGGGTTATCGGTGGTATCTTCTTTATTTATTTAATTATTATTGTTTTTCTTATAAATTTTGTCCTTTTTTACATACGTCGGTGTATACTCTGACGGTCCAACAATGCGAGGACGTGGGGTAGAGATGGTTATATTGTTTGTGGATGTTCACAATTTCACATAATTATTTCACATAATTAAAAAAATAATAACTAAATCGTATTTCTTTAACAACATAAATACTAATACTTACAATTAGAATTTATGTATTTTTCCATCAATTGGCTGAGTAAAAAACTTTATTTTTTGAGTGGGGTCAGACGAAAAAGTATACCAAATTACGTGTATAAGAGCAATTACCTTTTTTTTAATAATAAAGTTTAAAAATAAAATATTATAGTAGGTAATTGTTTCTCCAACATCAAAATTTTATCGACATTTCCAAAGCAAAAAATTAAACGTATACATATATTATTTTTACTTTTATTCGTTGGATTACTAAAAAACTTATCAAATTTATAAGGAGATTTATAATCAAACGATCTCGAGAATCGATTAACTATATCTTGTATCAATGAAAAAAGAGAATGGAAATAGAGAAATATAAAACAAACTGTTAATTTGGATAACAACTGTTGGTACTGCAGGTGGAGAATACATCGCTACGCACAATGCGACCGGATCAAACGTAACGTTAGTAACCCACTGCCGACGTCTACGCCAGTATGCGTCGAGGGTAACGAAACGTACGCGATCGGTGACAAAATCAAAAGAGGATGCGAGGAGCATGCTTGTGCACCGCAGGTGGCAAGATCACGAATTGCGAACCCATGTGCCAAACACCGTACTTCAGAAGCCGGTAGGAAGAGCAACGATCCTTTCTGCTCAGTCACCGATCTTCCGGACAACCCTTGTTGCGCTATTCTCATTTGCTTCGGATTCGGGTATGTGCATTTATTTAGATATTTCGCCCGTAGATATTAAGTTAACAGCACAACCCTCGGTGTAAATTGAAAAAAAACTATTTCAATATTATTAATTTATCAATTTTTTCATAACAATTCAAAACATTTCCTTATTTTCCAAACATACTATATGATCATTAACTTTTATTTAAATTTTTTGCCCAGTTTATATGTTACGTATATAACACTTTTATTATTACATATATAACTATTTTCACCAATTATGACACTCATTCGTACTCATTTTTTTCCATAATGGACTTACCACAGGATATCTTAGGAACCGTGCACTAAAAATAGATGTTTGATAAGTATGCCTCAAGAAAAAATAATAAGAAAAATATATAAGAAAGATTCTACTATAATCGAGTGGACTTTCTTTTTATAAAAAATGAGATAGTACAACTCAAAAAGATCAATAACCTAAAATTAATCAAATTCCTCCTGATTATAAAGGAATTGCATTGAACCAACCGGATTTTCTTCTTGAGGCATATTTAACAAGTATTCCGCTTAGATCAAAACATCTATTTTTTTCAGTGCACTTCGTCGAATAGGATGAAAATTTAATAGTAACTTTTAAATATGATTTTAATCCACTTGAGTGAAAAAGACTGTGTTAACATTATAATAAAAAAATTATTCTTACCAATTTATTTAAAAAAAATTAAAATATTGTTTAAAAAACAGGTAAATAATGTTTTTATATAAACATTTAGACTTTTATTGAAATTCTATTTTACTTTAGTGGACTAAAATTATATTTAAAATTTACTGTTAAAATTTTAGTCTATTCGATGAAGTGGTTTTTGATATATCCTGCGGTAACTCTATTATTAGAAAAAATCAGAGTACAGAATCTCATAATTAATTAAAATAGTTATCTTACATATAAATCGGCCAAAAAATTTAAAATAAAAGATAACAATAATATAATTTGTTTAAAAAATAAAGAAATGTTTTCGATTATAACGAAATAAATTAGTAATTGTTATCATTGAATAGTTCTTTTTATAATCGAGAAAAACAGCATTGGGATGAAATTTGTTTGTTTTGGTGATAAGATGTACAAGTACGATAATATAAAACAAATTTTAGCTCCAGAACCCGAAGAAACGTGCGTTCTGGGTAACAACACCATTCCACGAGGAGAAAGGTTTAACGACGGTTGTTCGAGAGTATGCGTGTGCGAAGCAGCTGGTCACTTGAAATGTCAACCGAGGTGTCCTCCAAACGACACTGTGTCCGGTGTGAATCAACACGATCGCTGCGTCGTTCTCCAAGATCCAAAGTATATTAACATTTTATATTTTCATTTAGAACAATATACCGTTATATCCTACTCAATTCTGATCAGTTTAGTCCAAATTATAAATCACACCTATATAGATATATCTGACAAAATTTAATAATAAACATAATATTCCCAAATAATCTACGAATTTCCATTATTCAATATTGGAAAAACACGACTGAGTGATAAAATCAAGAATTTACAAAACGTTCTGTTTTCTAAAAAAATTACCCATTATATCAAAAATGTCGATTAAAGATATCTACGTTTTTCTAATATTGGAATCAAATTTGCCAAAACCATTTTCGCTTACATTATAATTTAAGCGAATTTTGTACGATTACTAAAAAACTTATCAAATTTATAAGGGAGATTTATAATCAAAACGATCTCGAGAATCGATTAACTATATCTTGTATCAATGAAAAAGAGAATGGAAATAGAGAAATATAAAACAAACTGTTAATTTGGATAACAACTGTTGGTACTGCAGGTGGAGAATACATCGCTACGCACAATGCGACCGGATCAAACGTAACGTTAGTAAACCCACTGCCGACGTCTACGCCAGTATGCGTCGAGGGTAACGAAACGTACGCGATCGGTGACAAAATCAAAAGAGGATGCGAGGAGCAATGCTTGTGCACCGCAGGTGGCAAGATCACGAATTGCGAACCCATGTGCCAAACACCGTACTTCAGAGCCGGTAGGAAGAGCAACGATCCTTTCTGCTCAGTCACCGATCTTCCGGACAACCCTTGTTGCGCTATTCTCATTTGTTCGGATTCGGGTATGTGCATTTATTTAGATATTTCGCCCGTAGATATTAAGTTAACAGCACAACCCTCGGTTAAAATTGAAAAAAAACTATTCAATATTATTAATTTATCAATTTTTTCATAACAATTCAAAACATTTCCTTATTTTCCAAACATATATATGATCATTAACTTTTATTTAAAATTTTTTGCCCAGTTTATATGTTACGTATATAACACTTTTATTATTACATATATATAACTATTTTCACCAATTATGACACTCATTCGTACTCATTTTTTTCCATAATGGACTTACCACAGGATATCTTAGGAACCGTGCACTAAAAATAGATGTTTGATAAGTATGCCTCAAGAAAAAATAATAAGAAAAATATATAAGAAAGATTCTACTATAATCGAGTGGACTTTCTTTTTATAAAAAATGAGATAGTACAACTCAAAAAGATCAATAACCTAAAATTAATCAAATTCCTCCTGATTATAAAGGAATTGCATTGAACCAACCGGATTTCTCTTCTTGAGGCATATTTAAAAGTATTCCGCTTAGATCAAAACATCTATTTTTTTTCAGTGCACTTCGTCGATAAGGATGAAAATTTAATAGTAACTTTTAATATGATTTTAATCACTGAGTGAAAAGACTGTGTTCACATTATAATAAAAAATTATTCTTACCAATTTATTTAAAAAAATTAAAATATTGTTTAAAAAACCGGTAAATAATGTTTTTATATAAACATTTAGACTTTTATTGAAATTCTATTTTACTTTAGTGGACTAAAATTATATTTAAAATTTACTGTTAAAATTTTAGTCTATTCGATGGAAGTGTTTTTTGATATATCCTGCGGTAACTCTATTATTAGAAAAAATCAGAGTACAGAATCTCATAATTAATTAAATAGTTATCTTACATATAAAGCGGCCAAAAATTTAAAATAAAAGATAACAATAATATAATTTGTTTAAAAAAATAAAGAATTGTTTTCGATTATAAACGAAATAAATTAGTAATTGTTATCATTGAATAGTTCTTTTTATAATCGAGAAAAACAGCATTGGGATGAAATTTGTTTGTTTTTGGTGATAAGATGTACAAGTACGATAATATAAAACAAATTTTAGCTCCAGAACCCGAAGAAACGTGCTGTTCTGGGTAACAACACCATTCCACGAGGAGAAAGGTTTAACGACGGTTGTTCGAGAGTATGCGTGTGCGAAGCAGCTGGTCACTTGAAATGTCAACCGAGGTGTCCTCCAAACGACACTGTGTCCGGTGTGAATCAACACGATCGCTGCGTCGTTCTCCAAGATCCAAAGTATATTAACATTTTATATTTTCATTTAGAACAATATACCGTTATATCCTACTCAATTTCTGATCAGTTTAGTCCAAATTATAAATCACACCTATATAGATATATATGACAAAATTTAATAATAAACATAATATTCCCAAATAATCTACGAATTTCCATTATTCAATATTGGAAAAAACACGACTGAGTGATAAAATCAAGAATTTACAAAACGTTCTGTTTTTCTAAAAAAAATTACCCATTATATCAAAAATGTCGATTAAAGATATCTACGTTTTTCTAATATTGGAATCAAATTTGCCAAAACCATTTTCGCTTACATTAATTTAAGCGAATTTTGTACGATTATTAAAATACCTTGTATAAATATGATGAAACTGCTTATTTCATTCTGATAAATGGGTGAAAATCACGAGAAAACACGACTCACCACTAGGATAAAACTGTGAACATTTTTAACCCATATTTCAATTCAAAACAGCTATTCATTCTTAACAAATGCAATCAATTTCTGCATAGAATTTTACTTGATCTATTTTTTTATAAAGTTACTAATATGTTTTCACACCCCAAATTATTTATCGTTATTAATTATATTAACAAAATGAACAATAATTAGATACTGATCAGAAACATTCTATTTTTTTTTCTTCTTCGTTGAGAGGTAAAAATAATGTCATTGTGTCTTTTGTACGTACGTACAGCGATACCTGCTGCAGTATTACATTGTGCGACGTCACTTTGGGCGATCACGAAATAAAAGCTGAGGCACCGTCGGATCTGACTGTCAATTTGACTGACGTTAAGGTTCTCAACTCAACTGCCATTAAACTAAAGCTGTCTTCCAAATCACCCGATGAGACGACGATAGAGATATCAGAAAATAATCACGTATGGAGACAAGTCAAACCTACCAAAGGTAATTATCTGATGACGTTCGTTTTTACATACATGATTACCATTGAATTGTTATGTCTTATAACAAACAAAAAAAAACATATAAATCTTAAATCTAATAAAACTTTATAAATTCAATCATATGTTCAATCATCGGTGCATCATTCAAAAAAATAATTTTTAAAAAAAATTAAAATATTGTTTAAAAAACAGGTAAATAATGTTTTTATATAACATTTAGACTTTTATTGAAATTCTATTTTACTTTATGGACTAAAATTATATTTAAAATTTACTGTTAAAATTTTAGTCTATTCGATGAAGTGGTTTTTGATATATCCTGCGGTAACTCTATTATTAGAAAAAATCAGAGTACAGAATCTCATAATTAATTAAAATAGTTATCTTACATATAAATCGGCCAAAAAATTTAAAATAAAAGATAACAATAATATAATTTGTTTAAAAAATAAAGAAATGTTTTCGATTATAACGAAATAAATTAGTAATTGTTATCATTGAATAGTTCTTTTTATAATCGAGAAAAACAGCATTGGGATGAAATTTGTTTGTTTTTGGTGATAAGATGTACAAGTACGATAATATAAAACAAATTTTAGCTCCAGAACCCGAAGAAACGTGTGTTCTGGGTAACAACACCATTCCACGAGGAGAAAGGTTTAACGACGGTTGTTCGAGAGTATGCGTGTGCGAAGCAGCTGGTCACTTGAAATGTCAACCGAGGTGTCCTCCAAACGACACTGTGTCCGGTGTGAATCAACACGATCGCTGCGTCGTTCTCCAAGATCCAAAGTATATTAACATTTTATATTTTCATTTAGAACAATATACCGTTATATCCTACTCAATTTCTGATCAGTTTAGTCCAAATTATAAATCACACCTATATAGATATATCTGACAAAATTTAATAATAAACATAATATTCCCAAATAATCTACGAATTTCCATTATTCAATATTGGAAAAACACGACTGAGTGATAAAATCAAGAATTTACAAAACGTTCTGTTTTTCTAAAAAAAATTACCCATTATATCAAAAATGTCGATTAAAGATATCTACGTTTTTCTAATATTGGAATCAAATTTGCCAAAACCATTTTCGCTTACATTATAATTTAAGCGAATTTTGTACGATTATTAAAATACCTTGTATAAATATGATGAAACTGCTTATTTCATTCTGATAAATGGGTGAAAATCACGAGAAAACACGACTCACCACTAGGATAAAACTGTGAACATTTTTAACCCATATTTCAATTCAAAACAGCTATTTCATTCTTAACAAATGCAATCAATTTCTGCATAGAATTTTACTTGATCTATTTTTTTTTATAAAGTTACTAATATGTTTTCACACCCCAAATTATTTATCGTTATTAATTATATTAACAAAATGAACAATAATTAGATACTGATCAGAAACATTCTATTTTTTTTTCTTCTTCGTTGAGAGGTAAAAAATAATGTCATTGTGTCTTTTGTACGTACGTACAGCGATACCTGCTGCAGTATTACATTGTGCGACGTCACTTTGGGCGATCACGAAATAAAAGCTGAGGCACCGTCGGATCTGACTGTCAATTTGACTGACGTTAAGGTTCTCAACTCAACTGCCATTAAACTAAAGCTGTCTTCCAAATCACCCGATGAGACGACGATAGAGATATCAGAAAATAATCACGTATGGAGACAAGTCAAACCTACCAAAGGTAATTATCTGATGACGTTCGTTTTTACATACATGATTACCATTGAATTAATTGTTATGTCTTATAACAAACAAAAAAAAAACATATAAATCTTAAATCTAATAAAACTTTATAAATTCAATCATATGTTCAATCATCGGTGCATCATTCAAAAAAATAATTTTTAAAATATTCTATATCTACGATAGTGTAACAAAAAGATTTCTGTATTATTTTTTACATAACAACCTGTTACCTTAACTTAATGCTAGTTTTATTTAAATTTATGAATTTTTGTTCTCTTGATGACGTATTGTAAAACTTAATTGCATTATTTATTTATTTAACCAAAAAGAAGTATACCTTGACATCTCTCACAGAGGTAAACATTACCTGCATTCAGTTACCTGATTGTGCGACTGGTTATACATCAAAATAGAATCAAAAAATTAAAATCTTAACCTAAAATATTTACAATATATATACATCTTTTATTATGTCGATCGGCGGAATCGGATATAACTATTATTATATAAATTTGGTTGTCTAGATGGAGTGATATCAAATCTACAACCAGCACACGGTTATTACGTACGCGTGATTGAGGGCCAAAGAGCAGGACCAGCGATTCACGTATCTTTGCTCGCCGAGGTGACCAAAACAAGTGTCACGGAGAAGAGCGAAAAAGGAACTTGCAATCATCGTGGGAAATCCTATAAAATTGGTGCCGAATGGCACGACGAGTGCATCGCTGTTTGTTTCTGTAACGAAACTGCTCAAACTGAATGCGTGACCATTCAGTGTCCAACCGATTTTGGACTTGATGTGCTAGATCCTCATTGCTTGGATTGGGAAACGGTGCCACCGAATCATGTACCCAAAGCTCCTCATTGTTGTCCCCAGGTAGTTCATTAACAACGCCATTTCGTATATTTCATAACTCTATATCAACTGATATATTCTAAACTAACTGAATTATGCAATGTTGTTTATCAGAGAGGGATAAAATTTTATTATGGTAAAAGAAAAATTTGGTATTATTAGTTGATCGAATTTTAAATTTAAATTTACTGGTCGGGAGTTTCGGTTGCTATATCATCGAATCTTTCGGTAGTGCATCTATTGAAATTGTCGGCTAATCTTAACTGAACACCAATCAGTAAATTCTAATCAACTCTATGCGGATATTATCACCTGGACTTATTTTCTCAATGTAATTAAAAAATAAAATAAAATTGACGAAAAATATTTAAAAAATCTTGACATTATACTAATAATATATGTTACTTTTGTAAATGTACAAAGGCTATATGGTTTTTACGTGTAAAACTGAAAGTAAACATTGACTTATCGTAGGAGGTGCGATGTAGGAACAACGGGTCATGCATCTACGAAGGAAAAATGTACGACAACTGGTCCAGATTACCGACCAACATAACCGGTTGCGAAAAGGAATGTTTCTGCGAGTTCGGAAACATTACATGTAATGCCGCTTGTCCACCAGTGCCACAACATCCACCGAGTAATCTGAACTGTAAACCACACGATGCAATTCTCACCCATTTACCTGGTGACGAATGTTGCTTACATTGGGCTTGTCCTCCAGCTACGATCGGTTTACCAGGTATTTGCAATTTCGTCTAAAATAATTGCGTCACTACTTTCTGAATTTGCGAAATCTACATTGTAGTTTGAACTATATAGAGAAAGTCCGTGAATATCCAAGATATGGTAAATTGAAATTTTTACCTAGTTAATGTATAACTTGAGAGATAAATTATTAACAAGTGGTGTTGGAGAGATTAAAATATTTAATGCTATATAAGCCGATCATTGGTGAATATATAAAACTTATCGTTGTACATATTTACCCATATTGAAATATCGATAATCGAAAGTATTTATATATATATATTTATACGGTCGATACGAAATTGCTTTTGGTTACTAACAAATATTGGAACGTTATGTCCTTGCGTAATTGAGGTTCGTTTACCCTTGTTAGACTGGTTTTGGATATATACTTTGGAATGCTGCTGCTTTTTACTTATATCTATTTGGAGTGCGGACCTGACCGGACACCTTTGTATTCCTGGAAAGCCTGATATCTAAGTTATTATTGCCCTGACTGATTTTTGATCGACCGTTTGGAAAATATGACTGAAAATTTGCTGACCTATTTACAAGTGGCAATGGATTTTGTACATAAAAAAGCTTTATTGTTTGTTTGAATTGAGCATTGTTCGCTTACATTGTACGATAGTTTTTTTGCATGAAATTAACGAACGAGTGGCAGCAACTACTCTTTCGAGAAATGATGTACATAAACGTAATCGTGGTTCCAAAATTATAAACGTTTAATTGTTGTTGTTTTGATGAATGACCGCATTCTTTAATTTTTGTTTTTTACTTTAATTTGTTTATATAATTTTAATACATTTCTTTACGAAATAAATGTATCATATTGTTTCTTATTTAATAATATTTTTTTTTACTCTTATGGAGTATTTTTTTGCATTCATATGAATCTGGGTTTTGGGAAAAATAATTAAAATTATATAAGACTTGTCATTGGGCTTTATAATTTATAATGTGGTTCTTAAATAATAAAGTTCATTGATAAGTCAACAATTAAAACTTCATCAAAACAATAATACAAAACCGGAATCACGAAGCATGCTTGTATAGTGGAAAAAAATCCGCCTACTCGACCGAAAAAAAGGAAAACAAACGACTTAACTATATTTACAGGAAAGAACATGACGACTTACCCTGGCCCCATAGACGTCACCCCGAAGCGACCAAAAGACAAGTCGGAGGCCACGAAACCAAGTCTGGAGACAACGAAAACCATCCCACAAAACTCTGACCTCCTGCATTACCCGATGGATCCCGGTCACCCAACGATACCTTACATAGGACCCTACAATCCCGATTTCAAACCGACTTCCCCGAGCGTAGAGGAGCTCTTCCACTTGCCAGTTGAAAAGGCACCCCCGATCAAGTCCAAATCCAAGTCCGAGTCGAAGAAACCGGTCGACTCGTTCAAACCTCACAAAGACGGACTGGATCAATTTCCAGGACCACTGGCCCCTGATCGATTCCCCGAGAAGCTTTACCCATCGACCTCGACGCCCACATTCCGACCCAATAAACTCCCTGGCCCGGGTAAAGACCACCCGGAGCAACCCCAATTCATACCCCTAAACGAGGACACGTCGGACTTTGCGCCAACGAACGGTGAAAGTCTGCCCACTGGTCATTTCGACACGCTGCTCGAGAATCCAGCTGCTGGTCCAGTTTACGGAGCTAGGCCCGAGGACAACGCTGTGCCACCTAAGAAGAAAATTCCGGAGAATTACAAGCCAGCGGGCAAACGACCAGATGGAGCTCAAAACGTACCCGATGATTTGTACCACCTGATCAATCTACATCCTGGTTTGATCCAACTGGACCGTGGCCCACCGCAAGGTCATCCAGGACTCTACGACATTCACCAGGAGATCAACGGAAACGAGAAGCGGCCGGTGGCGCCCAACTACTTTGGGAACGGCGCGCAACCACCGAAGAAGGGCGGAGCTCACGGGAAACCTCAGATATTTGCTCAGAAAGACGAGAATGGCCAAACGACGTATCACGTCCACGCGGCTGAGGTCCCGAGTACACCCCAACAACTCGAAGAGTTACTCGCTCACATCGCCCATCACGATCCGAACCAGAATCCTTATCAGCAGCAGCACTACCCTGGTGGTCATCAGCAACACCAGCAACCCGGGGATCTTGACCCAACGAGACCAGTCCAGTCGGGGGTATTGCCTGGACATTTGGGTCCGCATGGTTTCGTTCCCCAAGTGCCACCCGGACCTGGTCAGTCAGGTTCGTTCACCAATCACCTGGCCTGTTCTCAATTCTTTTATTTTCTTCTCTCGAATCTTGTACCCTAGCAGAAATCAACTGGATTGGTATACACGCATTTTGTGCCGTTCTTATTAGCTTCGACGAATCTATTCATTTTACATCGTATACTAATTTATCTTCTTGTATTTGAATTTAATTTTCGAGTTAACGTCAAAATTACAATCCTCGAATATTTAATGTTATATACAGTAAAAATTTGAAATTGGTATAGAGTTAAGATAAAATTGCAGCTGCGTTTTTGTACCAGGTTCGGATCGGAATAAAACTCAATGTAATTCATTTTGAAATAATACATCTATTTTTACGACAAATAAAACACATTTCTGTATGAAAGTTAAACAATAACATAATTAATTCCTACTACTTTTTAAAATTTTAAATACTTAGTCAATGTCAATAATAATATTATAGGTAATCCTCGAACCAAGGAAGTAAATTGCAAAAGTTTTTATTTCATGATCACAAGTGAGTGTATTTATATGAAATTCACTATGTTTCGTGAGTGATGCTTTTGGACCACCAATTTCATCGTAAAATAAATATAAGAATATTTTATAAAAAAAAAAACACGCGACAAGTACTTAAAATTGCTTGAAGATCTAATAGAAATAGTATTCCATTAAATAAGTATTAAATAGATTGTTTGAATATAATGGGCAAAAAATAGGCGAAAAATGAACCCATTACTGTTCCATCGATGAAACGTTTTTTTTCTTATTTTATATATGACCATTTATTAATGTAAAATACCCTTTTCAACGATTTTAGAAATTTTATTATGTTATGTGCTATTAACTGTATAATAAAAATAAACAAATGAAAAATCTAATAAAATCGCGTTTATCTTCGTAATCACTGGAAATATTAAATAAATGAGTTGGAAATCAAACGGAAATAATAGAAGGCCATCCGAATCTATACGAATTTTGAAATTTACTGCTCTCGGAAAGGTGGACACATTATTTGAATATTTTGAGGTTGTGGTTATTCTATTAAGTGTTAAAAAAATTAGTGAAAAGCGTTTTATCATAAGGTAATTACTACCAATTTTTGTTTCCTATTCTTAATTTCAAATTTCTGCTATAACCGATGAAAAAATAAAATTGATGTTTATATCGATTTATTTATAATTCATATACTTAAATAAATTTATTATCCATTTCGGGTAAATATAATCACTATACCTTAATTTTATATGAATATTAATAAATCCGGTAAAACGTTAATTTAACATAGAAAAAGATTTCTATCAAATTTTTGGCATTAATATTATTAACGTAATATAATGGCAATATTATTAACGTCTTAACCGATCGAATACTGGTACAATTGCGTTATAATATAGTTTAGTCGAGTTATTATTTTGAGTAGTATATACATACACACACTGTCTTACAAGGAGAGCATCAGGCCTTCGGAAAACGGATCTTTACCAAACTTTAGGACATAATTTCTACCATAAAAATATGAAGAAACCCAGAGTTACAAATGCTAATACCCCTTTTTACGGAATTTATAAGCAAATAAAAAACAATTCCACAAACAAAATAATTAATTTTGGTCGTTAATAACTCTAAAAAGCATATAGATACAAATTCAAACTTAAGTTCAACAAAATGATGAGATCGAGTAGATTTGATTTAAAAACAGGAAGCACAAATATTTTAATTTGGTCAAAAGTTACGGAAGAAAGAAGATTAAAAAGATAGTTTGACCTAAAATTCAATAAATACTGTACTAAAAATGGTTAATTTTAGTCGTTTCTCGTTATTTTTTCGTAAATTTTCATTGAAATAAAATTTATAAAAACAAAATTACAGCGTTAAAGTGCAACAACCAAGGAAGGTTTTGCTCACAAACAGGAGAATTAAAACGTATTTTTTGTTAATAAAAAAATTAATTAAAATAAGAAAGGAATAAACTTTTTGCATTTTTTACTTTCGAAAAGGTACTTATATCTTTTTTTAATTTGATGGGTCAATTTTCCCGACGGCATTCGAAAGAAGGTATCAAAAAATATGTAGAAAAAAATCGACATTATGATAGGGTATTATGATTTATGCCATAAATAATAACTGAGTAAATTGAAAAAAATTTGTATCCGTTTAGGTCTTAATGGGTTGAATGTATTAATTTTTAGTTCCAACTATCTTTTCATTCTTCTTTCTTTTTGGGCTTCCTTCTTTTTAAATCAAATCTACTCGATCTCAGCTTTTTGTTGGATTTAAGTTTTAGTCCATATCTCTATTCGTTTTAGAGTAATACACGACCAAAGTTAATTATTTTGTTTGTGGGTTTGTTTTTTTTTTATTATAAATTTATAGTAGATATACTTTTATAGTAGAAATCATATTTTAGAGTTTGGTAAATATCCGTTACCCGAAGTCCTGATACTCTGTTTGTTAGTAAAATAAAACACTTTTTCTTACATTTCCGAACTGTTATTATAGCAAAAGAACTGTTAGGTAACAATATAAAAATCGCGCGTACTACTATATAAACACTGCAAAATGGTAAAAATTAGTTGTAAATCAGACAAGCAGTCTAAAATGCAAAACGAATTTATAGAAATTAATATATTAATTTAAAATTTTTGGTATATTTTGTACATTTCGTCAAAAGCTTAAGAAATTGGTTAAAAAGAGTTTCGCGCCAGGGTAATACTAGTAATATTTTTAGTAATCAGTTTTGAGATTTTTCAGATTAAAAAAAGAAAAAATTAAATAGTTGTTAACCCTTTGTGTCGCATATTATAAAATACATTTTATTTAACATACGGCCAATTCAAGATGACAAAAAATTAGCTTCATGGTTGAATGTTGATAAAAATCAGTATTCAAATTCATTTTTTTGGATTCTTGATTATTTGTATTAATTAGTAAAATAAAAATTTTACTAACAACGAAGACTCAGGGAGTTTTTAGTTTAATTTTATTACTTTTCTGCATTTTTTTTTTTTTTTTAACATTCTGGATATTTATATGTTTCTACTTTTTTATTAAATATTTATAGAGTTTTTTTTATAATTGTTATTTGCTAAATATTTTGAATGTTTTTATTTTTATTAATTCAAATACCGCTTTGTACAAATATTCACGAAAAACTGAATGGTATAAACATCCATCATCTTGGCTCCGCTATCTTGAATTTTAGCAATTGTAAACGGATTCGTGATTAGCGATCCAAAAACCGTGAAAATTATCCATTATTAACAATTTTATATATAGTCACTATAAATTGTTTACTGCAATTATGCAAATAATTAATATACCAGAATGAAAGTATAAAAATTATATCGGCAACAACTGAAAATAACCGGAAGCAGTGATAGAATAATTAAAGTACCTTTATTAAATATAGAGAATACCTGCATTTTTAAGTGAGATATAGTATATACGTGTGTGTGTGTGTATACCATATGTATATGCCACTATGACGCAAAGGGTTAGCGGATAGTTTTATCGTATACGTTTTATTTTTTAAAACTAAAAGTATCAACTAGATTTTAATAGATAAATTTTTAATTGAGATAGTCGTAAGTAAAAAAAAATGAAAAATAATGTTAACCTTAGGATTCGAACACGGTCTGCCACCACCAATGGGTCAATTCCCAGGTATTTTGGGTCACGGCACCTCGAACGTCCCAACTCAACAAGCATACGAGATATCCGTTGAAGATTTGCGTGCAATCAGTGGTAATACCGTGCGGTTGATGTTTACCGTTCCATCGGTTCTCGTTGGACTTCACGGTCGAGTCGAAGTTCGTTACACCAGTGACAAATCGTGAGTTTTAACCTGGGAATTTAAAACTTTGTATTCAATAAGAAACGCTGACGAGTGATCATTCGAATATTAACCAACGGATTAATTAATTGCATTTAGAAACAACGATCCATCGACGTGGAAATCCCAGACGTTCGCGCCACCGAGCGATTTGATCGACACCGAGGACTTGGAATTCGATTTGAGCGGATTGAAACCCTCGACGTTCTACAGACTGATGATCGTGGTGAAACTACGTGATTTGTCGAACACCCACACGAGCAAGATCTACGAGGTACGTACGTTGGATAAGCAATCGGTGGGCTCGGCGGCTACCGAGATCAGTATCGATCCCGAACTCAAGATACTTCAAGTGAACGCGACTTTCGCCGAATTCGAGTGGAAGAAATTCACGAATTACGAGCTCCAATTTATCGATGGTATTTACTTGATGTACAAGGCTCAAGACGAAAAGACGTACTCGGTTACGCCACTTTTGCACCGAAGTGTCAATCACTACGTTCTCGATCATTTGAGACCGCTGACCACCTACGAAGTTCACTTGAGCACCAAGGATATCATCGGTCAAGCCAACGTACTGGTCGATAGTAAAACGGTCAGTACACATTTTCCTTTTTTTATTCCTTCGCGTTTAGATTTTCTATAACGATACATGACGGTATATCCAAAAACACGGAGAAAAATAATGCAATAAATTCAACCAACTTGTTTTGTTACATACAATTAGTCGTAACAATTATTTTGATAGTCTTAGCGTAAGTTCGGCTGTTTCCATTTCACTGAACCTGTGATATGAATTGCTGCTTCTTGCAAATGTGTACGAAAAGAAAATCGCGGACAACGCATACAATAAGCGTCTATTTTAACCTAGCATTGGATTGAATTTAATTACATATAATACATAATTTTATAAGGGTAAAAGGATTTTTATATTGTTTATTAATATTTTTGTTTTAAAAGATTTTTGACAACTATCATATTTTAAATTACTGTATTTAATTTATTTTTTAAAATACCCTGAACGTCAGGCCCTTTTAAACAACGTACCTAAATTTTCAATATTTTTTACATTCATGATTTAATTAAGATGTTTGCGTTGAAAATTTATTGAAAATTATATGTTGCAAGCTATCGATATGAAAGTTGTTCAGATTTTTAATTGAATATTTTCGATATAATTTTTTACTTGAAAGATGCAGATTTCTGTAATTTGGGTCCGCTGTTACAACGAATATATTTGCTCTAGCAACCTCATCGGTAGCTGAATCAGCAGTACATTTTTGTTCCAATAACAACAATAAAAATGAATATAATTAACAGCTTACATTATGTAAATTGTAGCAACAAAAATTCTGTTATTCTTTCGTAACCACTAAATTCGTAGGTAGAACAATTATTATCGTTGATTTAACAATTACTTTTACTCCGAACAGGTGAATTTCACGACGACGGGTGAAAGCGATCCGTACTCGTTTGACGTAAAGGTGGAGATCAAGACGATCAAATCGACCGATGTCGAGGTGTCGTGGAACGGTGTACCTCAACCTCAAGACAAATACGTCAACATTTATCGAGCGGTGTATCAAAGTGACACCGGTAAAGAAGACACTAGCACCTTCAAGATTGCTAAGAAAGATTCACCTCCCAAGACGATTATCGGTGATCTCAAGCCGGGGACTCGGTATCGCCTTTGGATTGAGGTTTACTTAACCAACGGCAAGATCAAAAAGAGCAACGTTCAGGATTTCGTTACTAAACCTGGTGTTCTCTTACCGCCTGGTGCTTCTCAACAACAAGGTATCTTTTTTTATTTTTTCATCGCGCTTTATCCTGTTACAAAAATAGATTAATTTACCATGATTTCTCGTTAAAAATGTCAAAGTTTTCCCATATTTTAGCTATTATATACTGAGATTTCTACGAGAGTTAGATCAAACCAGCTAGATTACATGAATTTAAAAGAAAAATATTTTTAACCTTTTTTTCTGATACTCTTAAAAAACATTGTCCTAATTTAAAATATTAAATTGGCTTTAATTTCCTTAAAATAATTAAAATATATCTAAAAAAGAGAACTTTTCGAAATTTGTATTAAAATTTTTTTAGATATTTATTTAACATATATCGATTATTTTTATTTTTTAAGACACTATTTTTTATTTTTTTTTTTTTTTTATTCTTGATTTTGTGCCCTCTTTTTTCCTGGCACTTCCTACCGTTTATCCCCTGGGGGACTTTAACGGTGTCCACCTACCACCTATGTGTGGGTGCTTTATCCCTCCCTTAAAACCCCACCATCTCGCATTCGCCCGGGGTTATGCCCGTGGATGAGGGAAACCTGTGAAGCAGGGAAAACCTCACCCGAGATGGCCGGTGTATTCGAAACATTCTTTTTGGGTGTCAAAGTCACATTGCGTAGGCCTTGACACCGAAACCGAATGTTTCACACCTCCCGCTCACGTTGTGGAATGTGAAAAACACCTAACCGATCACGAAAGCCGCACGAGAATGGTCTCCCATCCAAGTACTAACCGCGCTCAGCGCTGCTTAACTTTCGCGATCGGCCGAGGTGCGCTTCCACCACTCCGCCACCGCGTCGGTTCACTATTTTTTATATATTTAATATGATATGAAAATATGCATAAACTCCATAATTCATGTCTATAAAGCCTCTAAATCGAAAGTTTGAAAGTTAAATTTCCAAGAAAATTAGTAGGTATACCACTTTAATCGCATTACAGCAAAATATCAATTAGAGTGGAAATATTTTAATCGATTTAAAAATTATATTAAAAAAATAAATGATAACTTTTTAGCGTTCAAAAGTAATTACTTATTTTATTCTGGAATCACCAATACTTAGTTATTCTTTTATAGTAAATTGACGTATTTGAGTATTTTTTTGTTGATTTCTCCAATTATTAGTTAGTTATTAGCGATTATACAAAAAATGATTTTTTTTAACGTAAAAACATTATATTAATTTTATGTACTTATAAAATTGTCATTTTCAATTTTTAAAAGATTACGGTTTGCTTAATTAAGCGATGTTACGTACGATGAAAATTCTTTTCATTAGAAGAAAAATAAAATTTATTATTCCAAAAAATGAAAAAACAAAATAGTTTTCATATTATCTTGTTTACTTAGATTCTTATAATCAAAAACAAGATTTAACATTGTTTATTTTATTGTTTTTAAAACGCTACTTTTTTGGGCTAAGTTTAAGGTGTAATATTTAGCCTTTTTACATTTGATATTTTTTTTTTCGATTAGGGGGTGTGATACCAAAATTGTAGAGACCTATCTAGAAAATTCCAAAAATTGTAAAACCTAGTTATAAAAATAATATTTTTCAAAGTTATATACGATAATTACCAATCGCGTGTTCCAAAGATGTGACACTGTATTACCGGTACAAAAAAAATTATGTAGTAAAAAAACGAAAGATTTTTTTGCTCAGCGGATAAAATGTAAAAACTGCGGTAAATAGCTGCACGTAGGCTTTTATAAATATAATATATAGTGGTAAAAGTATATAAAATTATAAAGTTTAAACAAACAAAAAGTATTTATTAACATTTTGACATAAAATTGAAAACCCTGTTTGTATTTAATTTCATACCTTTGGTATCCTTTAATGCACGAAGTATTTTATTAAACTCTTAAACATTAAATAATTGTGTTGTATTATCCGTTGATTTTGATGAATATATACATGAGAGGTGCGACGCACGCACTATAGGTATTCAACAGTAAATGATAGTGAATAACGAAGGAAAAATGAAAATTTTCAGGAAAACTAGCGTCCATACCACTCCACGAAGGTGACTATTATGGACCTTTGGTCATAGTCGCTATAGTAGCATCATTGGCCATATTATCGACTCTGATACTTTTGATGATGCTAATGAAAAGGAGAACAAGTAGCAAAGCTGACATATCGCCACGAAAGACCACGTCAGCCTACGACAATCCCTCCTACAAGGTAGAATTACAACAAGAGACTATGGGTAATTCAGTACTTTTCTTTTTCTCTTTTCACAATCCCTACACTAGCTTGGGGTGTACTTGCAATGTGAATTTATTTATTTATTTATTTATTTACTAGAGATACAACAAAAGTTTTTATAAATTCAACTATGCGCTGCATCGTACAAAATGATTACAAAATGCATGAACAATTTGAGACTAAAATATGAAACGGACATAACTATATATTTTTTATGGTAGCAAATAAATAAATAAATAAATAAATAAATAAATAAATAAATAAATAAATAACGTATAATTAGCAGTTTTTGATAAGGGATTACTCGAAAACCTGGTTGAATTTTAATCTCAAACTTTACACAGAAATAATCTTATTCATAAACAAAGGCGCACTTTCTCGTACTTTTATTATTATATTTTATTTTTACTATTTATATTTACTATTATTACATTTTATTACTCTGCCTCAGACGCCGTTATGCCAGATTTAAGAGGATATCATACTCAATTAAAAATTCAAATTTCGCCCCACTAAATAGCAGACGAAAAAACAACAAATTTACTTATAACAATTATGTTGTATCCGTTAGGTAATTATCTATCATTTTACAAAGTTTCAAGTTATTATAACAAATATGTCGCCGAAAAAACCTTGAAAAATATAAGAAAATTGCATTTTTTTTGTAAAATGATAGATAATTACATAACGGAGGGCAACTTACTCTTGGTTTTGCGTAAATTTGTTTTTTCGTCTGCTATTTTGTGGCGCGAAATTTAAATTTTCAAATGAGTAGAAGGGTTAAAAATTGACTTGGGTTCTCTTTTAAAGTAATTTTTGTTATAAAATCTGATCAAAATTACTAATATAAACACGCGAACATTCGCTATTATACAACAATAGCAATCGTAGAAATATTACTTACTCACCGAGATTTTTATTTATACACATTGTTGGAAAGATAAATACAAGAAGTTATTATATACCTATACACAAAATATATTACCTTGATTGACGAATTTTGTTTTCTCTATTGCAGACCTGTGAAGAGTCAGTTCCTAATGGTCGAAGAAAAACGTCCGAGCACGAAATGGCCACGATAAACGGTAACAACAGTAACCCGAAGGAAACTCCATAAAATTTTGTATAACTTATATAGTTTAAATATTTATTTATATTAGATTTAGGAAAAAAAGCAAATAATTAAACTATAGTGGCAAATAGTTAATGCCCATGAATCCGTCGAAATCCGTCCATGTTTATAACGATAAGTATTATCTCCTTTCGCTTGAGTGAATCGAAGATATTTTTTAGTTTAAGTTTAATTTAAGTTGATATTATTACTATTATATCTAGTTTATAGGCTGATATTCAAATTTCAACCATGTTTCATTTTATCAACCCAAATAATTGGCAAATCTTGAATTTACAAAATAATCTCAAAAATATGTAGTTTCACTTACCCTTTGTGTAATCTAATTTATCGACTTTAAAGGTATATACCATTTGATTACATAAATATAAATGGCTAGTGATATTCGGTTATAACGATATTAACCCGGTTGGTAAAATTGAACATTTGATTTTATATCCCTTAAGGGGATGCCACACAGTATAAATTACCGAATTGATTTTTCAAATTAAATGTTGAGATTTTCGTTTATCCCGATTTTGCGATCATAGGTACATTCTGCACGATTAACAGATTGTGCGTCAACTTGCAGAATCTTATAATTCGATACATTTCCTTATCTAAATGAAAAATTGTAATGTACTAAAAATTGTAATTGTTTACCGACATTGCAGTTTTTACAAACTATTTTTCATTTAATTAAATGAATATGTCGAGTTTTAAAATTCTGCGAGTTGACACACAATCTGCAAATCATGTAGAATGTATCTATGCACGCACAATTGGAATAAAAGATAAACTGAAGATTTAATTTGAAAAATCAAATATGTCGGTAATACAGCATCCCCTTAAAGCCTTTATTGTTTTTTCATTTCAAATTTTATTGGTCAATGACATTTTTAAGAATTTATATATCGTAAGAGACTGTCTAATACTCAAGTCATATATAGTATCATCGATCAGTGCAATTTCAATAATTTGGCAGCTTTTATATTATTTGTTGGGTTTTTCTTTGCAGAAAGAAAAGTACTTTAAATATTGTAAGAAAGTTTTTGTACATAGCATTTATATTATAATACTTAGAAATATATATATATGCATACAAGTACTAATGTAAAATGTAGCATATAAAGATTTCTATTGTGAAACGCAAATATATATATATATGAAGTTGTTTACTAAGATATAAATTAATAAATTACATTAATAAAAACAGTTTTTGTCGTTTTAAGTATATTGATTAAATAATTAGGAAGTTAACAATGTATGTCAATTAAAATCACAAATTTGCGAATTTTGTTTGTTTGAAATATTTTAATAATTACTATTATGCATACTTAACGTTATACTTAAGTGCAATGGATATTTACTTATAGTTAAGACTCTGGGTTGCGCAATACCAGTAATAATTTTTGTACAGAAATTTTATGTATTATCAATTAATATTATAATATTAAACAATAAATTTATTAATTAAACAGATTTTATTCTTTTTACTATAATACTCAAACACCTGTTACATATTTCTGAAATAAGATAGCACTGATAGGTTACTTGTATTAAAAAGATATCTTTCAGTTTATGAAAAAGTTGTATTTCTTTAAGCTAAATATTATAAAGTATTACAATGTCATTTAGAGTAATATAAATTCAACAATAAAATGTAATTCCTTTTTTATTTATGAAAACAGTCTTAAATACTTTGTTCATGTTGTTTTCAGATTTCCAATGAATTCTAAGCAATAGATAACGATAACAAACTTAATATATTAAAAATATTTGAGTAATGTATCTTCCATTGAAAATGGTTCAGTGGTAGGTGCAAATCTCGCAACAACTTTTCCATTTTTATCAATGACAAATTTAGTAAAGTTCCACTTGATCGCATTAGTCAAAGTTCCTGCGCCATCCTCCTGAGATTTGAGCCATTTATATAAAGGATGAGCTTCGTCCCCGTTAACTTGAATCTTTTCAAACATATCAAAGGATACATTATACTTTGCAATAAAATCTAGAATATCTTGAGATGTTCCTGGTTCTTGACCCGCAAACTCATTAGACGGGAAAGCTAATACTCGTAAACCTTTGGATTCTCCGTACTTTTCGTACAAACTCTGCAATTGTTTATAATTTGTGTCCGTCAAGCCACAGTGACTTGCCACATTAATGATGACAGCAACGTGTCCTCGATACTTATCTAAAGAGATATCGTTGCCGCGTATATCTTTAGCATGGAAATCATAGATAGAC
Source organism: Theocolax elegans (assembly GCA_026168455.1). Lineage (NCBI taxonomy): Eukaryota > Metazoa > Arthropoda > Insecta > Hymenoptera > Cerocephalidae > Theocolax > Theocolax elegans. The sequence goes on along the minus strand of CM047430.1, from coordinate 73,657,534 downwards.
TTGGCCTTGCTCCAGTCGGTGTCTTGATTAAAACTCACTCGAGCTTCGTTGGTAGACGGACACTCTTTGTCCTTGGAGCTGTCGCAAGTCTGTCCGTACACCCCGATGGAACATATTAGAAGCAAAGTAATTGTAAAGCCTAAAACAGAAAATAAATATTTGTAATAAGTAGATCTTCAAGACGATTAACACAATTAAAAACATGTATAAAATATCTAAAATGTTACAGTAAACTATTAAACATTTGGAGATATATTAAATATCTCAATATATCTGTTTTACAAAATATAAAATAAAGTTAAATGCCCATTGATTACCAAGAAATATTGATTACAAAAAGATGTTTTAAATTTATACCACAATTTATTATATTAAGTATGTAATAAGTATATTACTGGTAAGTACTTAAATAAAAAAATAATACTGTCAGAGTGAAAACAACCGGTAAATCGAAGACAATTGAATAAATGTGGTGGGTAACTAACATAAATAAACAATCTAACCTAACCAAGTAAAAATAATGTATATGTATATCCTACGCATATTTTGACGAAATATGTATATGTACTCGAACAGCCGTAGTAAAATGTACGAAAATTCTTAAGCTACGATCACCGTGAAATGCAGGAACGATAATTCCCCGACTATACACAAAGCAGATAGCGCGAGAGAGCGAGAGAAAGAGTAATAAACCGAGATTCACGGTCCAGTGGACCATATCTAACAATCAACGGAAGAGTACGAAACGATAGGTTAAAGATAAAAAAAAAAATAGAAAACTTACGTATCATCTTGTCAGACTTTCACTAGCCGCTGTTGTCCAAGGAAGACTGACTGACAGTTGATTCCAGAAACTTTGCACTTGCGTATAGAAAGTATATGTATGTGTGTGTGTGTGTGCGCGCGCTGCCGAAACCGATCTCGCGATCGTGTAATTGTTACTTATATTATTGCACTCGGAAGTCTCGGAACGACAAGAGAGATACGAGTTAACTATTATGCATATATATATATAAGTAACAGAACGCGAAAAAAAGATATAGGATTTTTCAAATGAATTAAGTGTTTTTTATAATTGATCGTATAGAGAGTATATATGCACGATTTAAAATTTAAATGAGTATACTTAACACGTCGTATACTTAATATGATGATTTTCGTTTGAGCGAGTTACAATTTATTTGCACGCGCACACACACACACACATATGTATATAGGTATTATTACAGCTCGATATACGCGATAATCTGCGACATATACTGATATACATAATCATTGTTATTTATCGCACAGAGAATAAATATCATTCATTACAATAGTGTAAATAAAACGTTAACTACATAAGCATGATCACGTGTTGTTGCGGGCACCGCGCACTGTAAAAACAAAATCATCTATAGGTATACTTAAGTATTTTGAATAATAAACGTCACGTAAAATAAATGGGTTTTTTAACTATTGATCATAAATAACAATAATAATAGTGGATCGTAAATTATTTTTGGCATATCGTACACTCGCGTATATAAATTTAACATTCTTGTTTTACGTTTTTTTTTCATCTAATCTCGCTAAGGTGATGTAAATTTTGATGTTTTCAAAGTGAAATAAAATAAAAAATAATTTGTACTCCAGAGATTATTATTATTATTACGTTTGAACGCAACGCAAAATATGAGATTACCCTTTTACTTCCATCGTTACATGTCATATCACCAAAATTCGAGTTTTGGATATTTTTGACTTTAAAAAGTCTATTATTTTCTTTTGGCGTTAGAATAAAAAGTAGCTAAAAAAGACCATAATCATCGTGTTTTTTGCGACTTGAAACAGCTGTATCTCGAGGAGTTTTTCATCTATTTGTTACAGTACATTTTATATACAGTTATATACGATATACTAAAAACATATTTTAATACCACCTAAATCGAAAGATTCCGTGCGCACACTTTTGTACAAAAAAATTATTTTTAACCCATTATATGTATATATTAAAAAATTTGTTTAAATATAATTTTTATGTAATATATTAAATAATTTGGAAGCAAAAGACAGTTTAAGAGTTTCTATTACTTATATACCTGCTTTTATAAATAATCACTGAAATTTAAATAAATGATAATAAATTTCCGCGCAGGTTGACGAGTAAGTAAATTAAATATTTAAGCGTGTATATAAAGTATCTCGAAAAGATCGGGTCGAAAAACGAAAAACGAAAAGACGAAAGACGAAAGAAACCGTATACTTACAACAAGCGTACCTTATACTTGTAAGTATAACCGTTTATACTTACGAATAGCAATGACTTTCATCCGGTTGCCGTTGTCTAATTTAATAGTTACGTGCGTATAAGTAGACGATCTTTCGCACACGTTTATAATTTCACAAAAGAAAATGGTATGTGTACATGTCTATTTATATACATACATACATATATATATATATATATAGCGTGACGAGTGGACGTCAAAATATTGGTATATATACGTTAACGTTAATTGAGTAGGAGTTGTAATTTTAAGGCATTAGGTACTTAATTCGATATGGGATATTCGATAAATTTGTATATAATTATGCTAATTGTTACGTATATGGACGCGTATCTTTTATTTTGTATATAAGTATAGGAACAAAACATGTTTTCAACGTTGTTTCCAATAAACTAGCGGTTTATTTTTTTGTTTTTTTTTTTAAACAAAACCAAGTATACAAGGGATATGCAATATATCAATGATATCCAACATCACAAGACATCCTATACAGAGGTACAATATTGTATACCACTACATTTCTCATTTTTAACTTAGGAAAATAATATGCACAAGCAACTTTCACTATTATATTAAATGTCTTTTACATGTAACATGATGTATAGAAAAAACAAAATCCATCTAAAAACAAGTATTGTAAAATGTACGTAATATTATACCTATACTTTTTCCGCGCATAACAATTTCTTTTTTTTTATCTAATTTTATTTATGTATTTACCAGAAATACATATGTTACTTAAGTACAAAATATAAATAAATATAACCGATTAAATATAAACATCCTGCAGAGATAAAAACGTACCTATGCATACTAAAGTTAACCATGCGCGTACCATAAAGTACTTTTTGAATACTTTTAGTCGAATACTGGTAATCGCAGAAAAATATTTGTCTAATACTTTTTGAAATTGTTCTAAATGACTTAAACATCGCTTAATTTCATAGATATCATTACGTTTTGTTTAGTAAGTATATTTATTTCTATATTTTTATTTCATTTTTAAAAAGTATTCGACGATAAGTTGCGGACGAATACTGGTCCATCTCCTCAATAATCAATAATTAATCGGACGTAATTCATATTTCAAATTTGTAGAAGAGCAAAACAAAAACTTGATCGAATCGTATAACTTAGAAAATATCACAATTGCGATCGTGGTTTCAAATGAGTGTTTAGTGGTGTCGGTAGTTTGGGGATAATTATTTAAAGTATATTAATTTTTTATTTTATAATTTATATTCATTTATTAACAGATTATTTCAGGTCACCCATATTAATAAGTACAAGGGTGACAAACGGTGCTACATTTTTTTTTTATTTTTTATTATTTTCTAAATTTTTTCCGATTTATTAGTAAATTTTTAGATGTTGGGTTTTTTTGTATACTTGGGCATAAGTGTTTAATTTTGACTGTAACGCCGGATTAACTGGGATTAATTGTATCTGAAATTTATTGCAGTCGACGAAATAAATGATAATTAATTATAGATTTTTTTTAATGTCGGGTAAAATTAATGGTTTTTTTCAGTATATAATACACAATTGAATGTCTACTTGTCATAGGATTAATAATAATACCCTCTCTATTTTTCGTGACAATTTGGTTAGTCTTTTTTTAAAAAGTGAGGTTAAATGACTTTTTTGTCAAGTTATCTCAGAGCGATTACAAAAATATGGTTTGGTAATATTAGTACTTATATTTTTCGATTGAAATAAATATAGGCAGTCAATTTAGAAATAGAAAATCAAAGTTATACTATCGACCGGTCTAGATTTGAGACAAGTAAAAATAATTTATTACTTTTTTCCTTTTTGTGAAATCGTCACTTTTTTACCCTAATTTATAATAATTTACTATTAATTTAATTTACTTTTACACACATGCACTCATACATTTTTTTACAATGCTGTTATAAATTAGAAAAAATTATTAACTATTAACAACAATTTTTATGAAAATTGATAAAAATTAATAACTATTTTTACTTGTGTCAAATCTAGACATTAATAATTTTTATTAATTATTTTAAACGTTATTAATTTTTATTATTTTCTTCTAATTGTTTCAATTTCCGCCTGGGGTAATTATAAATACGCGTTTTTCGTAAAAAGTTAACAGTTTCAACAAAATCGCATTTTTAATGTTTTTTCGTTATTTCAACAATAAACTGACTATAAATAACTGACCATTTAATCGTCTATAACAAATTTTTCAGGCATTTTCCGGCTTATCACCCTCAAAATTCGTGTTCAGCAGGTCAAAATACATGGGAAAATCTTGGGTGGAGCCGCGGACCTCCATCGGCCACGGAAACCCTCCTGGCGCCTAGACTAAGAGGAGAGCTAACGCCTGACGGGTATTTGTTTTTTTAATTATTTGTAATAATTGATTACTTTACATATACAAAAACTCGCGAAATTTGACGTTGATGCAATAGTGCGCCTTGCCTTGGTCATCTACTCCCTCTGGCCTCTACAAAAAAGAAAACCGTTGCAGAGATCGACTAAACCGACTGGCGCCGCGGATCGCAGCGGATCGATAACCAACGAGATTTGACTAGCCGGAAGCAGATGGCGTCGAAAACTCGAAAGTGGGTATAGATATAAAACCCGCAAAATTTGCCACCCAGCAGCGCCGCTCTCCGAGTATCAGCGCAAAGAAAATCGAACGAGTCAACGAGTGCCCGGTTCACTGGTCACGCACGCGCACCAAACAGAGAGAGACAGTCAAATGAAATCAGATTAGAGAGAAAGAGAAAGAGAGAGAGAAGAGAGGACGAAAGGAGAGGAGAGCCAACGAAAAAAAGATACGAAACGAGCCCAGAGTCCCAGAGCAGGACACGACTGGAAGAGAGAGGCAACGTTGTGTACATACATCCGGGTCACCCTCTTTCTCTCTCTCTCTCTATCTTTGTCACACTCACGCACTGACGTATTGCGGGCCGTCCGAGTGAAGGATCTCTGTCTCTGTTAACCTGACACACAGGGGGACATACAGGGACACAGGGTCACACACACCGAAACTCTCTACCTTGACGATTTTACGTGTTTTTCAGAAAGCAATCGCCTCCCGTATTTCAAATATACATATATAGATATATAGATATATAGATATATATATATATATAGAGATATATAAACAAATATATATAGATATAGATATATATATATATATATAGAGGTTGGTCGTCCGAGACTCGGAAGAGAGAATAACAAATGGCTGCTTTCCGCGAGGTCCAGGCGTTTTTCTTCGACTTGGACAATACTCTCATCGACACCAGACGGGGAGACAGTTTAACTTGTCGCAAGGTACTGCCCAATTAGTTCTTATTAACCCACCAGTGGGCCCATTCCCTATCTCTCCAACGACATCCCTCCTTCACCTTCGTTCCTCGCTCGTTCTCGTGGCTGTATATATATATATATACACATATATACATATACATACACGAGAGCACCAAACGCGCAGTACTCTCTCCTCTCTCTCTCTCCCTCCCTCCCACGTTCATCATTAGTTTATAGCTATATATATAATCTGGTATATTGTTTTATTCACATCTAGCCATCTAGTATATAATGCACTATCTCAATCAACATCTATCTTATAATTTATATCATATAATCTTGATGATATTCATCCTCTCGTGATATTGCGCGCATCGTTTATACACACCTACCTATCCATGTCGACTCGATTCGATGCGACGTCATCAGCAGACGACGCGAAAGTGACACGGGTGGGATATTGGGGTATATTCATATGTATATATATATATATACTTCTCACATGTGCGTGTGCGGACGCGAGATGTGTAAAACGTAGGTACCTATATGTGTATATATATATACCTATATGTATACGCGGAAAGGAGAAGTCGAAATTCGAAAATAGAGCGGTCCGTAATACGAGCCTCGTGGCCCGATATAGCCCTCGCGCTCACGTTTATTTTAGATTTTGGAATCTCTCGCCCCTCTCTCGCTCTCGCTCGCTCTTACACTCGCACTCCTCGGTGTGTAAGTAAGTAATAAGTATATATCGCGCGCGGCGACTGGCGAGCGGTCCCGCGCTCTTCCCGCGACGCATACTTATAAAAAGTGTTTTTGCCGGCCGTCGAACTCCTCCGGTGGATCGTTTTCATTCTAAATTTAGTCTTCCTTCCTTCGAGGAGGGTCAATCGTTCGTGCCTTCGTTCGTTCGCTCGTTCGTTCGCTCGTTCGTTTTATTCCGATCTCGCGCATATCCAAATACGTGTGTCAAAGGGCAAGGCTAAAACGATACGTTTCTACAATTTGGGATCGATGCCAGTTGGCTGAGAAAGTGAGAGACCGTCTTCGAGGAATAACACGCACCCGGGTCTCATGCCGATCCTCACCGCATTTCATTGATTTACTTCTGGTGCTCGCACAAAGACACTACTCTTTCGACGTACTTCCACGATCGTACACTTTCTTTCCTTTTTTTTTTTAATAAGTATACGCGACAGTGACATATCCTTGGTTTTTAACTTTTTTCAACGATGTCGAGCGAAACCGATATCCCCGAGGGAGTGAAAAAATGCCAGGCCATACTCAAGATGGTCAACACGGACTCGGAAAAGTTTGCTGCCCTTTTTATGGTTACCAAGCTGGTCAAGGGTAAGGACTGCAATTCCGCAGCTAAAAAGTTGCTGTTCGAAGCCATCGGTGCCAAGTTCATCAGGAGATTGTTGGTCGCACCCGATGTCCCTGTCGATTGTCCACCCCATGTTTACAAATCCGTGGCTTTGTCCATCCTCACTGCTTTTTGCGATGACGCAGCTTTGGCCACGCATCCTGATATGGTGGGACACGCTCCTGCACTCCTGGAAATTGTATCTCAGGCTGACGAGGATGGTCCAGACGATTCTCTCATCATTGTGAGTGAAGCTTACACCTGCTTGCAACGTATCGCTCAACATTATCCTGGACAAAAGGTTCTGATTGAACATAAGGCTATCCCCAAAATGTGTGAAATTTATGCTGAAAAGAGCTTCAAGACCGACGAAGCTTTGAATATTTTGGTAACTCTGGTTAAACAGTTCGGACCTGAAGCATGGGATGCTCAAGACACTGCACCTTTCCACGCTATTATTAATAAAATTGCATTGGATTTTGAGACCGATCACGATGAAAGGAAATTTGAGCTTTGCTCCATTTTGCAAGCCCTCCTCGCCTCTTGTAGGAGAGACCTTATCTCCAAGAGCGCAAAGAACGAATCTTGGCCTCAAAGCATACATAAAGGCTTATCTGACATTCTTGGATCAAAAATTGGAAAAAATCAACGAGATCCAGCTTTGAAACTTGCATCTGTTACTTTAGAACTATTAGGAGTTGAGTGGGCTCTGTCCGACGAAGAGAAGCCCAAAGTTTTCTTCTTATTATTAATTCAACTAGCGTGCATCGAAGTAAGAATGCAGCTCGAGGGAAAACAACTCAAAACTGTAATGGCAAATGCAGATCTTGTGGTAGCTTGCTTTATGATTTTGGAAATTTCATTATCCTACATAATCACCGATCAATTAGATATGGAGCAAAAAGAAAAACAGTCTCTGTATACGGCATTGAAGGGATCATTTGCCGCTGTGATTGGCTTACTGACTTCAGTATCAAAAATGAAAGAAGTGACCGATATTAAAGAACGTTTGTTTGTTTGTGCAATGGTAAGAGTGTTAGCTGCTTGGTTGGCTCAAGAAACATCCGCCATGCGTCCACAAGTACACGCCATCTTACCATTTGTCTTAAAAATTGCTAATGACACTTTCTATGCACATAGAAATAAGAAAATAGCAGAGAAAGCTAGAGCTTTATCAAAACCAGAAGAAAGTTCAGCATCCGAAGAATCTGCAAAATCAGATCCATTGAGTGAAATTGATGTGTTAAGGTTGTTACTCCCTGCACTTTGTCATCTTACAGTTGAAGAGGATGCAAGAAAAATTTTGTTGAAACACAAACAAGATGAAGTATTATTCGAATGTTTGTCTTATCACTGGACCATTGTACACTATAAGAAACCACCGGTACCAAAGGCTGAGAGACTGAAAGCTTTGAAGGAACCCGCAAAAGAGTTGGAACCTCATGTATTAGAAGAAATGCAGGATTCCAGAACAGCTATGGTTTCAATTTGTAATGTACTTATGAATATCACAGTGCTGGAAGCAAAACTGGTTGAAGAATCACCTACATTTATTAATTTACTTAAGTTCATCTTTGACAGTTTACCAGAATTAAAACAAATACCAGAAAATCTAGTCTTACATGGTAACTTGGCCATCCTTGGACTGTTACTACTAAAACAACAATCGAAACGCATAAAGAAAAATGATTTCTCAATATGCCGGTATATTCAAGCAACAATAAGATTTTTATGGGATGCTTACATAGTGGACGAGAGCAATGATCCAACAGAACTAGTGGTTAATATATCTTATAAGGAACACTGGATGGAAATAATGGAATTGTGGTTCTTAGGAATGCAAACAATGGCAGGTGTTCTTCAATTAGTACCTTGGCTCTCCGAATTTGCGATAGAGTCAGGTTGGGCAGAAGGTATCATAGATACCTTGAAGAAAGTCAAGATCGGAGGTTTGCAGCCAAATGTTAAATCAGCATTTGAAGATTTATTGTGCCATCTGGTCAAAGCGGACAAAAGCGTTGCCACTGTAATAAAGAAAGCAGGTGCATTGGCTGTGTGCAGGAATCAACGCATGATGGAATTAGGAAAACACCTATTTGGCGATTAAATAATTATCAAAGTAAAATAAACAACTTTGCATACTTTTATATCATCTTGTACAGTATAACTGTTATTATTATTATTTTTTTTTTTTGCATTTTGTTGCTATTTATTGAAGAACAAGAGAAAGAAAGCGTATGCTTAATAATGCCAAAAATGTACCGCACACCACAAAGAAAAGATAAGACAAGTAAACAACAATATTTGTTACAAGTCTATTTTATTCCAATGAAATAATGAGAGTCTAAATTAGTAAATTAGGTAAGACAAATAAAAATAAAAAAAAACTAGAAAAACATGTTTTCAAGCTTTTATTTACAAAACATTTGTATTTACATAAATAAGTGTATAGTTGTAATAAATCATCTTGGAAGATGACTCAATAGTCGTATAAAATTATCAAATTGAGTGCGGTGGGGCAAGATGGAAAGAGTGCGAAGAGAAGATGGTTCTCTATATGTAAAACACTTAGTGGTGTATTATTTATAGAGGACATCACACCTGAAAATAGTATCCTGGCAAACGAGAAACTCGACGTTATACTTTTCACGTAACTGCACATTTTTATTAATATTTTTCTCCACAATTTCTTATATATATACATATATACATACAAATACCAATATATTTATAGAAACAATTTCGTAATTAATAATGTAAATCGTGCCTTCGAGTAACACTTCGCTGAGATAATTTTACTACGACGACGCAGTTATATGACCAACGAAATTATGTGTAAAGAGAAAAAAAAAAGTAAGAAAACCCGCGTTATTAATGACAATATATATTTATACATTGTATTTACGTTCATTCGTTGTTAAAGCATTTGTATCAAAAGAGATTTTTAATTAAAAACTGTATAATTTCATAAAAAAAAAAGAAACTGTGTACGAATTATTTACTACATACATATATACATTATATATACATACATATATATCCTAAACATATAATACCCATTCATCATCCTTAAATAAGCAGTTTCTGAATTTTTCAGATGTGTGTATACTTACCTATGCATTATTATATATAATATATGTAATAATTTTGTGCGCGTAAACATGGACATTCGTCACGACGAGAAATCTTTGTGTGTAAAAATTAAAAAAAAGGAAGATCTTTGATTTGAGTTTTTTTTCGTAATTGTATATAACGTTTAATCGCAGAGAGAGACAGACGCACGTGCAGCTGAGTTGTATAGTTAAGAAATAACGATTGTTAATAATCCGATAAGTCTGTTGTTGGCACAACTGATTTTGTTGTGATTACAGCAGCGTCCATGGATGCCACTTCAAGAGTCCAATTATTTAGAGTCGGCTCGAGTATTTGAATCAATGCATTTTACTAGGTAATCATTAATACGAATTAAGAGTCCTCATTCACCGCTCAATAAATCCTTGATCCTTAAAACAGAAAAAAAAAACATTTTTTTCTTCTCTATCTGTTTCAGAGACACCTCGTTCGATAATTATCTATATACTTATTTTTTCTAAATTACCCTGCTACGTGTATATAGCGTATGTCTTATAGCTGTCCTATTAAAACCGATAAACGTTACATCAATTTACACTCTGATCGGGTACACGGAGAAAAAGGTTTTAGAAAAAAAATAATAAACTGCGCTATCAAGTAATGGAGAGATTTTGCAGTCTTGACGATTATTATAAAGTAGTACTTTTCACGATACTTGTGTGACAATTACCTTCGTGTAAATGAAACAGTATTTTTCCATACACGCGCGGTTCCCACGTTTTCAACGATAGTTTTCGAAACGTTAAGCGAGAAATTGCATTTTAAAAAATGTAAACAATGCCCAAAATTACATATTTTATGCACGCTGTATCAAATAACAACACTTTTTTAATTTTTACTAAAAATTTATCAATAATTATACATTTGATATATACAAGAATAAGTAGTAATTTTTATGATAATTGTCTAGCCTGTCAATTACTCTCAATTACTGTATAATATAATTTTTACTAAAACCTTTGTATAACCGATTGTTCAACAAATAAATAAAATAAAAGCAGAGAGACCATGTTAATTAATTTAATTAGACCCTTTACTCAATTAGTAAGTATTACCAAATTGTGGTATCTCAATAATGCAACATATTGTGGACTCTGAGAATTCATTGAAACTCGGATTAAACGTCAAATCGGTTATAATTGGGCAGTTTCAATGCAGGGTTGCTTAACTTACAACGATGTATCGTTTACCTTGCGTTTGTTTGTGTGTTAATTAACGTAAAAATGAAAATAAGTAAACAAATAATCCCGGTAACTCGGTCTAAAGTTAGAAACAGAGGAATGACGTTCGAAATGAGCGAAAAGACACACAGGCAAGCGCAATATCAAACGTTTGGCTGACCGCCAGGATCGTATAAGCTAAGCTCGTCGCCGACGAACGCGATAAAAAGAATCGTATGTCATATACGTATGGACACTCGAAAATGGATCATTATCGAACGTGGTTACTTAACATAATTGCATTTACACGTATATACATATATACATACATATATATAAATATTTAAATGTATAAGTCCATATTATGTATAAATCTAATATGAATCTACATGTATAATACAAAAAAAAAAAAAAAAAAAGAAAGAGAGAAATGTGTAACGTACAAGTGACGTTGCGTCACGTAATATATAACGAATCCCAACGCTGCTCAGCCGAGACAGAAAGGCCGAGAGCCCAGACGAATAATGAATTTTTTTTTCTCCTGATTACCAACAGCTTGCAGATGAGCTCGGTGAGGTGTACCGAGTACCCCAAGAATCGGCGGTCAAGATCACCAGCACGTATTTGAAACAATTCCGCAAGTGTCCGGACAATCCGTCGTATAGTCTAGATAACTGGCGGACATCCCTATGGAGAAAAGCCTTAGGGGATGATTACAGTCACTTAGCCGAGTCGACGTACGAGAGATGGTTGTACCTGAGGTACCACTACTTGGCGCTACCACCGGAGATAATCGCGATGCTGCGTAACCTAAGGAAGCACCACATGTTGGGATTGATCACCAACGGGCCATCGAACGCCCAGTGGGAGAAAATAAAGAAGCTTCGTTTGGAGGAGTACTTCGACGTGATCCTGGTATCTGGTGATTTGCCGTGGGAGAAACCAGATTCCAGGATTTTCGAGGAAGCTTGTCGATACCTTCGCGTTGATCCGGATAATTGTATCATGGTGGGGGATAAATTAGAAACGGATATCCTAGGTGAGCCTCATAACAATTTGGATACACCTACCTTAAACCTCGAGTCAGAGCCCGTAGCGCTCTCATTGTGCTTCCAGCCACACACACACAAATTTCTAATTTTATCATTTTCGTTACGTCCTGCAGTACCGTTCTATCCGATCCGATAATCAAACACCCTCCCCCTTCCCCCCCCCCCACATACCGTATCGTTACCTACCACACCTCTTTTACTTTTATTTACACGGAGATAAATGTTGGAATTAAAATTACTATACTCTTTAGCGAAGGTGAGACAAACTATCGGAATAAAAGACATCGATAAACTTTATCATCAAATTTAATGTATATGTAGGTATACCATGAACATTGTAACAAAGGAATATTTTAGACAATCGACGTTTCTTATCTGTTCTTAGACTGTAATCCTTGTAGTCACGCAATTCAGGTAACTTAGTCCAAAAGGATAAATATATAGGTTTTTCGACGTATTTTTTAACGCTCAAACCAAATCTTAATGACGATTCTATAATCTTTGTTCATCAATCAAAGAATTTCAATCATAAAAAACATATGTTACTCATTAAAATTCACCGCTAACATATTAAATTCTCAAAAACCTATGTTTTTGTCAACTGTTATTTTATAATAATCATAAACAATCAAATATTCACTAAACATCTCCATGACTCCATGATCTCCATGATAGTCTAAGTACAGTAATACCTAAAAAAAAATTCAAAATCCTGCATCAATTTAGAAAAATATGAAAAAAGAAGGAAAATAATAAAAACGCCCATATATGGTTCTTGCCAATTATCGCGTTTATCGATAAGATAACAAGTTGAGTTTGGCTGCACTTCTTGACAGTTAAAATTTCATTCATCTCTGTTTTTTTTGTCACAAATATTTCTTTCTCTCACTAGAAGAGTGTTAGACCTTCAGGTGATGGATCTTAACCAAATTCTATTTTGTGTTTTTAATGTAAGAATATGAAGGAATTCAGATTAGATTTAGACCCTAACGCTCAAAGTTTATCAAAATTATAGGCGAAAAAACTTTGTTGTATGATAACACATTTTTAACATTTTTAAAACCTAAATATTGCAGAAAATAATGTCTTAGCACAGTACTATCAGGTTAGGGTTTAAAAATCTGGCTTTTTCATATTTCTATAATAAAAAACACAAACTAGAGTTTGGTTAAGATCCAACACCCGAATGTCTGAAACTCTCCAAAACTCTCCTAGCCAGTGTAGCATTCCAATTTTTCTTATTCACCTTTACTAAAGAGTATAGTATTAATTTTTAAGGGAACATCGGACTCAGAAAATGGTCATTTTTAATACTTTTTTATAAACAAAAAAAAATTAATTTTTGAAAAAATCCTGAACGTCATGCCCTTAGACATGTTTTAAATAGTATACTCAGATTTTTTCAGATTTTTAAATTAGTAATTTAAATCTGATTTTTGCGTTGAAAATTCATGCCTTTTTAGATAAATAATTACCGATCGAAAATTGTTTATTCAATAATTATTAACAAATTTATTTTTTGTTAAAAATGAAAACGCAATGCCCTCGCTTTTGTTTTAAACTACCCATATGAATATTGTTCATATTTTTAATTCAATATTTCCAAGATAATTCTTGTGTTGAAAAGTGTAGATCCCTGTAACTTGGGTCCGACATCCCGTTAATAAAAAATTTTTCTCCGTGTATTACTTGCACTTTTTCACCATTACCCATCCTTATGTATATATTTATCTCTTTATTCTCACTTGTTTAATTCGTCGATTATTCGTCATCTTACTCATCCAGTACACCACGGAGAAGGTTGTATTCTAATCTTGATTTTATTGGCATCTCTAGGTGGTATTGAGGCTGGGTTTGCTGGAACGGTTTGGATACCGTTTGGCGATAACCGACTCGTTGATAACGGACCGAAGCCGAGCTACACTATTAAACAAGTTACCGATCTCATCAAGATTATTAATCGAGGACCCGACGCCCATGAGTACGAAGATTCATCCTCCAATGCCTCTGACGGCATGTAAACCAAACTTTTTTTTATTAGATCGGATTGATCAACCAGGCACCTTATAGAGATATCTATATACATATATGTACATGGGATTATATTTTTTTACAATGTTTTCCAAGGCTGGATATTCTATCGAATCTCTTTCTCTCTCTCTCTCTCTCTCTCTCTCTTTCTATCAAACTCTATCAAACTCTGCGTGAAACCATATATATATAGTTTACTTGATGGGGTAAATACTGATTAAATGTCTAACCAACTTTTCAAACAATATGCGACGGATATTTGAAAAATAAGTCATATGTATACACTCTAAATTTCGAGTGAAATGAAAATGACGGTAGAATCGATAAATTTACACTTTTTAAAAATGTAACGTGTTTATATAACGCTTATTTTTTTGTATCATCAGAATACATTATGCTCCTAATGTCGAGACATTTTATGTCAAAAAATATGTCTGGTATAACAAACGTCCTATTAAGGTACAACATACCTATTGATAGATCCGGCATACACTTTCAGTTATTTCATAACTAACAAAGAAACAAATTTCTTAGTATTGTGTGCAGAGTTGACCAGCTCGTTAAATTATGAATAAATAAATAAGTACAACTCTCACCTATTACACTTTTGAGAAGTGCAAAGTGGTCGATTATCACAACACATTTTACCGTCAATTTTTTTTACGCTTTATAGGGTTCAAACTGTACCTGTACAATTATAAGGCGTAGTCAAAATCTCTTTAAAAATTTGAATTTCGCGCCAAAAATTTAATTATTATTTCGTGTTTATTGTAAAAATTGTTTTAAATAAAAATAAAGAGTTGCCCTCGCTAAGTGTCGTAATAAGTAACATTTTTGTCAAGGGAGATTAAATAATATTGTTTCATTTTTGTAAAAAGTTTGACTTACTAAAAAAAAAAGGTGAAACATAACCTCTTCAAGGTGAAACACAAAAACGAAACAATATTATCTTCTCTCCTTCGACAGAAATGTTGCTTGTTATAATAGCTAGCGGGGACAACTCTTTATTTTAATGTAAAACATTTATTTTTACAATAAACGCGGTATAACTAATTATATTATTGTCGCGAAATTTAATTTCTCAAAAGGCTCTGACATCGCCTTAAAAATCCTCATTTAATAGAAAACCATCCAAATATCCCATCGATGAATATTTTTCTCCTTAAAAGTCTATTCGTCCATTTTGGGACCAATGAACCAAAAATTAATTATCCAAGTTTTTTCGACAGGTGTCATATTTTCTACCTCACATTTTAATATAACACCGTACATTTACTATCATTTTATTGTACAATGCTCGATCACTTTTATTTCCTTTTTTTTAATGATAAACGAAGCGATTTAGCATTGCACAACAAAATTAATGAATATGTGTTGAAAAACTTATAAATTTTATTTTTGGTTCGACGATTCCACGTGAATATTCCAATTAGTGCCCAATGATGTTTATTATAAACAAAGGAGTTTCTGGAACTTCTACACGCGCAACTTAATTTTTCAAATCTCTGTCAAGTATATTTTGAAAACTGTATATTTTTACGCAATTCTTTATAAAATAATTGTTATTTATTACATTATTTAATCAATATATACGTCCCGTTAACGCGTATTGAACAAAAACGCTCGGGTTTTTAGATTAGAAATATACACATTGCAAATACGTCATATATATATATAAAGAGTGCTGTGTATATGTATATATACACTAAACCGATGAGTTGAGTATATATAATAAAATGTAGATATATATATTATAACTATTTTATCGGCAGTTGTAAACAAAGTGAAGAATTTCTTTTTCCTTTTTTTTTATATATATATATATATAAATACGTTATCACTTTTGGGCATTATCCATATGATTTTACGAATACACAATAGTAGATTTTTACGACCTAAATTCCATTTTCTATTTGAAAGGATCAACTGTATATATGCGTTAAATGTAATTCTAAATAAACTCCGTCCAATGTGAACGTCCGTGAGTAACGGCGAGAGAAACACGATATAAAAATACAATTGGTACGAGATTTATTGAATTATTAAATCTAATGTATACTTCATTTCAAATTGGTGTCTTACTAAATTAATACACGTATAATTATCAAATTTATTTTCTTTTTAGTTACAATAGTATACTAGTCTCACTCTTGCAGCGATAGTGACAGATTTGTCTATGGAATACTAATTGAAAAAAGAAAAAAAAATGATAAATACAGATTCAGCGAATACGATTAAATATTTCGTTGAATACACTTGGCGTATGTTTACTGAAAATCGAAATAAATTTAAATTAATTAAAATTTAAAATAAAAACGTAACGTATTCGACTTAATATTTTACTGAATTCGTTGAATCTTTGGTTTTTGATGTACCATAAAGTTGAAAAGTAAAGTGTGGCGGCTATTGTTGAAAAAAAAGATAGATTATAATGAATTACCTTAGCTGGTTGTTTCACTTTAATAATTTTGTACAACTTTGTATGACGGGAACAGTGTAAATTATAGGATTTAGATTTTATATAACTCATTTAAAAAAGGATGGTTTATTAAGAATTTGCATTGCTGTATATTAACCTAGATTAATAAATCCATTATGTAGAGTCATAGATTTGTTCGGGTTACCGAGATAGCCGTTTAAAAATCAGCATCAAGTCACCATTTAGTAATCCGGAAGATTTTTAACGATGTTTTTATAACAATCACGTAACGACGAACATAGTTGTTTAAACCTAACGTTTCGAAACTTCTTTAATTGTACACAACAACCGTTGTTCTCTAAACGTCGTTGAATCAAAAAAAGAAAAAAAGAATGTGGCTTTGAATTTATTTTCACACTTTACTAGGATAAGCAGAGACCTTCGAATCGCGGATCTTATTCAAATTGTGGGATATGTTTTTTAATGTAAAATTATGAAGAAAACCATAGTTTTAAACCCTAACGTTCCATTTTACCAAAGTTATGCGATAACAGATTAAATTTTCAAAAAATATAGCTATTAAAATTTGATTCTAAAAGAAAACTCAGATCACGTAGATACGGATTAAAAAAAACAAATCATCCATTTGGTAAAAATTATGAAGAAAATAACAACTAATAAAATTTTATATTAAAAAATGTAAGAAATATTGTTTCTAAATGTGGATTATAATTCCTGAAACTTATTCTTTCTTCCGTAATATTACGCCAAAAAGACGGATTTGAGCTTATTTTTTTTTAAATCGTATCTACTGCATCTAAGTTTTCTTTTAAAACCAAATTCTAGTAGCTATATCTGATTAGCTACAAGCAATCAAACTAGAAGAGGTATTTTTTGAAAATTTAGTTTGTTAGCGGATAATTTTTGTCAAAAGGAAGCGTTAGGGTTTTAAACTTTGGTTTCTTTATATTTTTAAAAGAGAAAACATATCTTAAAATTTGGATACGATCCGTGTTCCGAAGAGCTTGGCCTCTCCTGGTGAGTAAGAATTAATATATATATATATAGGTGTCTCAATGGATATAATTTGGTGTAAAGCAATTGTTTTAACGATATACTTATAAACTTGCATGATATTGGTGGATATTTTATATTCTATGTTTACAATATGCGCAAACTGTTCGTGCATACATTTTTATACACTGTAAGAAGGGGGAAAAAATTCCTTGGAAAGTCCACAGAATCGCTACTTATAGATGGTACATATCGAGTTGTAAAATACTCGACGAAAGTGATGTACCCAGTTAGTTATCAGTGAAATTTTATTTATTACGTTAGTCGAGACCGTACAATTCCGTACAATTTTAAAGAGATATACTACGTATTACCCACGAATGCACCCGCACGTACTTGTAAAGTAATTTAACAACTTCATAAATTATTTGAATTTATATAACGTATACATCTCAATGTATATTTTTGTTAGGTAAACAGTGTATGTCAGCACGTTCGTAACGTGAAGCAACCTTTCACGCAGTACGTTTAGTTAACTAAACATATTGTATAATTATTATCAACGTCTTTACTTAAAACAAAAAAGAAAATGGTTTACAAGTTAACTTACATCTACCTGTAACGATATGTCTTCAATCAAAATTATTTCCAGCCATTATATACGTGTGCGCACCATACTACACCCGAGGTAACTGTAATTATTTGTACAGTTTGCGATAAAAGTGAAGCTATATATACAAATAAACGATTAAATATAAATATATTTTTTAAAACAAAAACACTGTAACAAATATGTATCCACTCGTTCTATTTATTTAAATAAAGTATATTATCCACAATTGTTCAATATTATAATGTTATTTCAATTTAGTTTTTAATTTCCCATTGTAATTTCGTACTGTATAGGATCATCAGGCTCTCAGGCATGTTTTCAACGATAAACCCAAATTTTTTTCAGATTTTCAAACGGATATTTTAATTACGAGGTTTAGGTTGGAAATTCATACCGTATTCCCTAATAATTACCGACCAAAAATTGTTTATTTAGTTATTATAAAAAAATATTATTTTTTCTTAAAAAATCGATCGGTCAGGCCCTTTCTTATGTTTTAAACTACCCATATGAATTTTGTTCAGATTTTTAATTCAATATTTTAGATGTAATTGGTGGATTAAAAGGTATAGATCTCTGTAATTTAGGTACGACATTCCTTTAAGTATATGATTGGAACTCATTAATATTTGATATTAAAAAAATTAACTCCTCGGAATTATGACGGAATGTGTAAAATATACACTATCGCTCAAAAGTTTAAGCTCACCAAAAAAAAATCGACTCAACTTCAAAGTTTTATATCACCAGTCCAAATAATGCTACAGAAATTTGTTTTATAAACAAAAATTTGAAACAAAAAAATTAAGATTTTAGTTCATTTTGCAATCGCTTGCACTTTTGAGTAAACTATTTAAATTAATATCTCATGCAGTTAAAATTAAAGCTTTTTTTCAAAAGCTTTCAAACCTTTTTTTTATTTTTATCCTAGCATCATTTTTAAGAAAGTTATGAAGGTTTTTCCTTCAACAAGTGTTTTTCATGCTTCTGGAAGTAATCGATCTAAATGTTTTGAATTTAAATTTTTGCTTATAAAAATAATAAAACAAATATTTTTTTATTTTGTCACCATACCCATTGAAAGCTCTTAAAATTAGCTTTCGAATGAGCCCCCACAGGTTTCTGTAGCATTATTTGGACCGGAGATATAAAACTTTCAAGTTGAGTCGATTTTTTTTTGGTGAGCCTAAACTTTTGAGCGGTAGTGTATATATGTGATGGAAAGTATTCCGTCAAATTTTTATGATTAGGGGAGACCCGGGAAAGACAGGTACATACGGTTTTCCCGTTGTACATATAGTATACAAGTAAAAGTTTTTTTTTCTTTAATTTACGCAAATTATTTTATGAATTGAAGATTTGGGCACAAATCGAGCAAATCACGAGGAACTAAATTAATAGGACTGTATATTGCTCATATATATTATTAATATATTATTGCAAATTATTAAAAAACTGAGGTAAAAACAAAAAAAAATGAGTAAGATTAATATTTTCGTAACAAAAAATTCATGAAAATTACACATGAAATTGCATAAGGAAAATACACATATAAATATTGCCATGAGTCCTTTCACATATATAATTCCCCGTGCAGGTTTCATAAAATTTTTTATCAAGTTCAAAGGGACCAAAGTATATAGTATCGAACATTTTTCCACAAACATCCACAAGCAATGACATTTTTGATAGGGTTTAGAGATTGTCGCAAGCAATCGACGGATGTCTTTGGTCCTGCGAATTATTAATTATGGGTGATCAATACATTAACAATACATTAAATAGAGAGTAAAAAAAATTCATAAAGTCGAATGAGCAAGACAAGAAAATTTCAGGTAAAATAGCATTATCCGTGGGATAAAGGTATAGGTGTTGATGCAATATAATTTAAAAGGTTAAATCTAAATCAATTGAAGAAGCAATAAAAGACGAACGTTTGCAACGGTAGCGCGAAATAATCAAGAAGAAGAATAATAGTTAGTTTTACTAAAATTCTCTCATGCTAAACTATAAGAGGAATTATTTGGTTGGTACAAAATAAACATCGATACTGATAAGAAATTGACAATTGAAAATTTTTCATCAAATTAATAGATTATACTGTTCAATTTAATTAAAATCTTGAAAACTTGTCTTTCCGCGTAAACATATAAAGTATCGTATATATCAATTTAACGAGTTACCGTAGTCAATATTTATTCTCCCTACCTTACCGACAAACGCGGTATAATTGGTAATAAATTTGTAAATAAAATGATGTGTGAACAAATAAGAAAAGAGGCGTCCACGTTTCTCAATAATCTGTGTGCTGAATTTCAAATTCAAATATTATTGCGTTTTCGAGAAAAATCTTACCAACAAATGTTAACCTCGCGTCAACAGGCTGAACATAGTTGACATTCGTTGATAACACTTTTCACGAAAACTCAATATAATATTTTACTCTGAAATTCAACACAGTTATAGATTATGGACAAACGAACGTGTCATACACGGTTTTATTTACTTATTAATTAATCAACGAAAATTGAGTGTGGGACCTCTGGATAAAAAAAAATTTAATTTTAATTTTGAACGGAATCTCCATGCTCTATATCAACTGACCTATTTTATTGTTTACATATGAATAAATTAAATTCAAGTTATAAAACTTCAATGCATGTTACAATTGACCTTCTATGGACAAAATTTAATATTATGACATAAACATATATAAAATAGTTCGGATGGAAATATACAGCGCAAGTGACTCCGAAGTAAAAGATCGAAAGTTCGATTCTCAGATTTAATTTTATTTTTATTAATCCAAATGTTACAAGTACAAAAAATAATAATTTTCAACATACCTGAGACGTCATTTTCAGTTTAGCTTCTTGTTCGACACGCTGATGTAACTTTCTCCAAATGTATAACTTTGTGTAAATTTTAATTAAACATAAATTTTCTTCGTTATGACGCTATATATATTTAAGGAAAGTTATAAGGTGATTGGTGTTACGTAGTATATTATAAGATAAATTTGATAAAACAATATCGTAAACTACAATTATAAATTGCATCAGAAATAGCATAATGATTGTTCTCGTGGGTTTACTTAAATTTTAATGTATAAATGACTAATTTATGTAAAAAGAGTAGTTGTTCTTAGTTGGTCAACTATACTCGGATGAGATTCGTAACATCAGGAGTTTAAAAGTAAGTATATATATTTTATATCTAACTATCAATGTAGAACTCGCAAGAAATTGATTGAAACATAATTATTTATTTTGCCAATAACAGATCCCTGTAAAATCTATTTTAACTATATATTTTCATAAAAATCTAAAAGTATAAGATAGCGGTACTGTAGCATTATTGATCTGCTTATATACCTACATACACGGAGAGAAATTTTGTATTAAAAATTACAAATTATTTAGTAAAAATTACTATAGTTTCTACTAAATAGATCACAGACTGACAAACTAAAAAAATTACTATTGTTTATATTACAAATTTAGAAAATTTATAGTAAATATTACAATAATTGTATAGTAAATTTTATTATAATCTGCAGTAATTTTTACTAGAAATTATAGTAATTTCCCTAATTTGTCAGTCTGTGATTCATTCATAAGACACTATTGTCATTTTTAATCTAAACTTTTTCTCATACTTACTTATAGTGAATATTACTTAGATAGTTTGTAATATATTTGTAAAAGTACACTATAGGTCCGTTGATTTTTTTTAAATATATAAGTAAATAATTTTTATTGGCAAAAAAAAATTTGTCTCGAAAATTGTACATGAAACTGTAAATACCGTTATTACGCGAAATATAGGCATAAATATCCGAGTAAATAAATGCAAATGTTTGTAGTAATGGAGAGGCATATATAAATTAATGTACATGGAGTAAATTGTTCACTGAGAGAAGAATTTTTTTACAGTTAGGATATATCTTAACTATTTACAAATCTAATTTTGAGCATGACCAAATAAGAAAATTATAACCATATGAGTGTGCGACTATTATGATAAATCATATTAATAGTCGTTTGTTAACAGTTAACAAATGGGCGGCAAACTTGATACGAATATGTTGTTCTTCAGATCAATGCCAAGTTGATTTGAAATGTGTGCAATACTAAAAAGTTTTAGTGATAAACTATAATTAATTTTATTCTACGTACATTACAAATAAATATATCTATATTACTGCAAATTAACGTAATTAATTGTATTTTTATTAAGAATGTTATGTACTATGTACTAGGTAAATGCAAAAACCTGTGAAATTTCATTAAAAATATTACTTTTATTTATTTATAAATCTCGTTTACCTATATAACATTTAGATACCGACTATCTATACTTGTAAAATTAAAAATGAATTAATGAATTAGGTAATTAAAGTTATTTTATTTTGTTCAAGATTGTTATCATTTAACTAACTCAACATAACCTTGTCTACTCCTTCAGATAATTTATCACCATCATTAAGGGCAGTCCGTACTCATAGCTTCACAAATCTACCACCCGAATTTTGCGAGCAAAAGTGGCGCTGCCGTCAGATAGGCTGAGTTCATATTCGACAACAATTTTGGACAATTAAAAAAAATAGAGTTTTTACCACACAAAATCAAAGTTAAGCGCCATAGCTATTGATGTAATGATTAATTACATATTACTTAGCTGATCGAAAAGTCAGTATTTTCGACGAATAGTGAGAAGTACGAATCAATTCTGAGAACACATACCGAAGTCACTTCGTACTTATCACTATTCGTCGAAAATACTGACTTTTCGATCAGCTAATCAATATGTAATTAATCATTACATCAGTAGCTATTACGCTTAACTTTGATTTTGTGTGGTAAAAACTCTATTTTTTTTAATTGTCCAAAATTGTTGTCGAAAATGAACTCAGCCTATCTGACGGCAGCGTCACTTCTGCTCGCATATTTTCGGGTGGTGATATATTCAACTATATTCTACGGACTCCCCTTAAGAGATATTAATTTATAAAAAAAAATTTGGTCTATTCTTAAATTCTCCATTATATAAAATATATAAATAAAATATTGTCCTTCAATAGCTGAGTTTTTCGGGTATAGCATATTATGTATAACGGACAAACGGACTTTCTTAATTTTGGACCCTCGATTCGATAGTCAAGCACGCCATCGACCGACCAAACCATTTAATTACAAATTTTACATCACTTTCAAATGAAAATTGTTAACTGTTAACAAACCAATTTTTCTTCTATATTTATTTCCAGCGCAAACTAATTTTTTACTCCTAAACATATATCAATTTTCTATGCGAACAAAATTTTTATTAAACATTAATTAAAGCGTTATATTATAATTATAAATATATATTGTGTGCTTTTTTTCAAATATATATATTATGAATATATTCTTCTCTGAGTGTTCCTATAACAAAATAGTAACTTTTATCATTGTCTTGAAAGTAATAACAAAATTTTTTGCCCGAGCAGCTCTGGAATACATATCGTATGTAGATATAGGTTTATAAAATATTGTATACGAAATTAATCGGTGTTTCGAAGGTAAAGTCGAATTTGACATTATAGAGAAAGGTCGATTTTGTACTGGTAAAGTGTATAGTGTATAGGTCGTTGGAAAAAAATAAAGGTAAAAAAGAGGAAAGATTAGTTTAATCTCGTTGTAGCAAGTGGTGAAAATCATGGTAGTCGTAACTCGGTTACAGCTGTTCTCCGACCTCTCTCTCTCTCTCTATTTCTCTGGATGCGCGGTACGGACGTTAGGAAGGGCGAACGAGGGGTTAGGGGGATAGACGTATATACACGTACAGAAGGTAGGCGAGAAAGAGTCCGAAACGATCATTGAATAATTCCGATATAGGGAGAGATCGTATAAACGACCGAGAGAGAGAGAGAGAGAGAGAGGATAGTATCGGGTAAAAGTAGGAGGCTCTCTAAGTGATTGGTTCTCTTCATTAGTGTGTCCCGTATAAGGGAGCGAGAGCCTCGTCGGAGTCGAGGGACAGGTGCGGTAATGGCCCGTAACCCCTTGGACGGCGGCGTACTTTTTCCTCTCGACTCGAGGGTGAGAGAGAGAGAGAGAGAGCTCGACACTATTACGCGAATTGATTCGACATCGGATCTACCCGAGAGCCGGAAACACCGTTTAGCTCCTCGTTTGCTTTCTTCTTCTTCTTCTTCTTCTGCTTCTGCTTCCTCTCCTTCTGGGCGAGAATCCGTATCCCTTGTCCAGTCGTTTTATACGGTCTTAAAGGAGCTCGATCGAGACCTCGTTCTCCAAACTTTTACTTCTCGAAACTCGGTCTCGAGATATTTCGATCGAATTTTAACATATTTCCTCAGATTTTACCTATACATGTAACATTTATCCCCTTCTCGGTACGGAGGGAACTGGATGTTGATCACATATATCTACACCGATTGTTACCCCAATTCGTTCGAGTATGCAGATTGATAAAGAAACCTCTCTCTCTCTCTCTCTATTTCTCTGGGTTGATCAATTGAATTTTTAACCGAGGATAGTCACTTCTTATCCGTATGTATATATCATACAGTTTGCATGCGAGGATCAGGGTCCGAGTCTCAGCGGGACTGATTTACTGCGATATCTCACTCTCTCTCTCTCTCTCTCTCGAAACGCATAGGGTTTCCGTTACGTCTACCTACAGACGGAGAGAGAGAGAGAGAGTGAGAGAGAGAGAGAGAGAGGCGAGTGATTTTGTCTAAAGGGGCCGATCCTATCCAGAGCCTCGTCCCTCTCTTTCGCGCGCGGGCGTGCTCATCCCCGCCCCTTAATCTAATCCGAGGATAATCTAAAATTCATGACACACATAACTGCCAGGCGATGATATATCTGGCGGGGGTGTAAACGCTACCAACTCTCCTTCCCTCCTTCCATCTCTCACTCCCACACATCCATATCCATATACATATATACGTGCACCGGCCGGCCTTCTCGACTTTCCCATATATGTATACATATATATATTTACGCTTTCGACCGTGCCCGTTAAAAAATCTTCTCGATTCGGCAAGAGTATAAACTTTACGCGCCGTACATACCCCCTATGTATATATATCTGTGCCTCTGCGCACCTACACCGACACTTTGAACTTACGTTTTTACGCCTCTGTTGGACTGTTGTAATTCAGAGGGACGGTCTCTTATTTAGGGTACACCTTCCCTCGTCTTCATCTAACTATTAACCGTTACATTTTATACATATATATTTATACGATCCTATTACCACTTTTTATCTTGGTTTTATATACTTGTTACATTTTCGATGATTATGTAGAGGAGACGCGAGCTCGGAAAAAAATTCTGGTGAAAGTGACTTACTGTCTATACAGAGTGTCATAATTAGTGATATTTACGGTAAACTTATGATATTCAATATCACATTAATTATAATATAAATTAAAATAGACTTTTAGCTAATGTTATACTTACAGTACAGTCAATTTTAACAGTTTCTCATTTTTACTACAACCTTTTCTTCTCAGTATTTGATATATACGTATCAAATATATAACTTTCGATTTCCATCTTATTTTCAAATCGTTTTCGTTTAAACAGAATATTTTTTGTTACCATTTATAAATTGACGATATTCAATTTTCGATGTTTCGATGTTTTTTTAATTATCGAGTAGAGTTTAACGCGTGTAAACGAAACAAAAACTAGATCAATTTAAAACATAGTTATACGTACCGGTGGGAATGAATTGATCTATATAAAAACCGAGTAAATATTTATATTAATAATTCGAATTTTTAAAAAACGGATTCGTTAATATTTAAATTATTTTTATTAATTTTCAAGTTATTAATAAAAAAAACTGATTCATTTTTAATTAGTTATAAATCTAAAACTAATAGGTCGAACGTTCTGATAAAATAATAGAACATAAATCATAGGTAAACATTACAAAACATTTCATTGAATAGATCTTGAAAAAAAAAATTACAAACTAAAATGCGATTTTTATTTAGTTATTTATTTTGTAATAATTGTATACGAATGAAATAACTGCGAAACATAAAGATTTTTACAAAACGTTGGATGATCTTGTCTAATGTTAGAATAAAATGTTACGTATACAGGAACGCGTTACATTATTTTTGAGAAATCTACGTGTCAATGAATGGTTCTTTTATACCTAAATATTTACTCTAAACGTGCAATTATTTTTTTTTAATTTTCAAAAGATACACAACGTTGACATTTATTAGAATATTAGAATGTTCTAACGTTTCGAAAATCGTGTAAAAACGTAGCTAAAATTTGAACAGCTCGTATTAATGTTTTAAGGAACACCATACGTCTAAATTTGAAACATTAATTAAAACTTTGATGATCCTTGTTATAATAGAAAGAAGTATTTAATTTAATAGCAACATCCGATTCGATTTTGTTCTGATCGCAAGTATGTATAACGCACTAATAATCCTATTCTTACATGTAATACACGTACAATTACACGGAGAAAAATGTTTTAGTAAATTTTACCAAACTTTCTGTAAATATTACTAAACTTTGTCAATTTGTTACTGAGCTCTCTATCAATTTTTGCTGAGAAGTCTACTCACTTTTACTGAAAGTTTAGTAATTTTGTGTAATATTAAGAGGAATAAATGTGAAAACTGTGTGTTTTACAAAAGTATTTTATATTAAATAAATAAATTAGCGAATACGGTTGAGAGGTTGAGATGCGGCCATGGGGGAGGGGGCCCAACCGTATACAGTCTAAATCACAGTGAGTAAATCTAGGATACGAGCGCGACGTTGGATGCGCTCGTGTTAAATTATTTCCGAGTGCGACGGGTGGGAAACAATGACGGATTGCACCAAACTACAAGATTCGTGCGGCATCTTTCTATCCTTTTGTCCGGATTCTCGCTCAGCCTCGAATCTCGATTCCACTTCCTCAATTATGGATGTATTATTATTTCGTTCAAATTGTTTTTTAATACACTAGTAACTTCATCTCATGTTGGTGCAGCTTGCGTTTATGAAAAATAACTATATGCGTCTTTTATTTATATATATACATTTTGGATTATGATTATAGTTATATTATTCAAGGTCATTTTTAGCTTTCTTTTTGTTATTATTTAAGTATAACATCATTTTATTCTTAGTTTTCTTTTAATTTTTTTCATCCCAAATCTAAATAGAAGCAGATCATTTTTTTTATATATGGTTTATGTATAGCTTTTAAAACTAAAAGAAGAATAATAAAATATCCGAAAATTTCATGTAACTTTTTTTACATTTAAAAATATTTAAATATTGAAAAGCCGTTGAAAAATAATAGTTTTGTACTTAAAATACTTAAAACTTAAAATTAGTACAGAGAATATGAGAAATAACATACATTGTTCAAATGTTTATTATTTTATCTATTTCGAGATTTAACGATCCATACATAGATGAAAAATTTAAATGAAAAAAAAAATTATAATGTAAATTATAGTAAAAACTGTTTCATTAGTATGTTTAGATTAATAAGATGATATATTAAAATAAATAAAATAAATAGAAGTTACAAAGACCATAGGTTCTAGACAATCCAGAAAGTTTCATATATTTCAAAAATATATAGCTATAGTTATACTCGATATTTTTACGATGACGCTCGATGTAAACGAAGGAAAAAATTAATGTTTTCCTACTATCGTGCGCAAAGTTCGAGTTTGCGCACTCATTTGCGTGCGCAAAGTTCCACTTTCCCACACGCTATAATTTCTACAATTGAGCGTGCGGGAAAGTAGTTGAGCGTGCGGGAAAGTAGTTAAGCGTGCGGAAAAGTGGTTGAACACGTAGGAAAGTATAAGAAGTTGGGCGCAATACAATATGTATGAATATGGGCACGTAACTCGAACGCCGATTTGTTTACGTCTTGTTACTTAGCAACATCTTATATTTATGTTAAAAGTTTCAATCTTAATTTTGACGTCTCACTTGCGGCTCTATATATACGTATTTATATGTTCTGAATAAGGATGACATCAGTAAGTGGGGTCGACAGTGATAGTGACGATGTGTTCGATGATGTGCCACCGGAGTAGCTTGAAGCAGCAAAATAAATAGCTTTGAATACGTTGCCAAATATTTCTAAACAAAAATATACAAAAGTTTACAATGAGTTCAAAAAGTGGCGTAGTACAAGAAATACGAGTATTTAAACGAAATATCAACAAAATTTAAATTTAAATGTTAAATTAACGGTTTTTCATTTTTTTTAAGCGGGGGGGCTCCGCCCCCCCGAACCCCCCCGTCCCCCCCAACTTTCCCTCCGCCCACGCGGTTCTGCTCAAATGTGTCGAACTTTGCGCACTCAGTAGGAAAAATAGTATACGATACTCGTGCGCTCGTAGGTTATCTCGCACTCGCTTCGCTCGTGCGGGAACAACCTACTTTGCGCACTCGTATCGTAATGTACTATTCCCTACTCAGGCCAATGCTAAAATGTATGGTTACAGATAGAATAGATAATGAGAAAATATAATGTATTTATCAGTAAACGGCATCGATTAAAAGGAAAAAGCGTATTGAACGCGTATACGAGTGCTATATAATTAAAAACTAATAATAATGATGATGATAAGAGAGTATTCGGTATTTATGCGTGCCGGGATGAGACATACGAGGGCAATAGCATAATAGGTTGTTCACCCTCGGGGCGCAGGCAACACAGCCAAACGAAAGGAAAGTCCTCCTCGACAAAACCACCGACGGGACCGACAATTGTGTTTCCAACTCTCTCCTACGTCTCGGTCTTTTGATAATTGATGATGCTCGCTCGGTTTTCGAGGCATATTATTTCGCAGTTAGAGCTCTCTATCTGTATACATATATACATATATACCCACACACGCGCACAAACGATGTTTTTCATCCTGCGTGATAAAACGTCTCGTGAATTTTGCGGTTTAACGGACAGTTGAACGTTTTCAACGAGCCGTCTGACGATATGTCTATGTGTAATTATATGTATATGTATAATATATATGTCGCGTGTAGAATCCAATACAATATTACGTTACGATGATTACGAGTATATGTAATATATACAATAGCACAAAAAGTATCTTCATACAACACTTGATTATATATAGACCCTCCTAAAAGTAAGAAGGAAATAAAGAGGAGTGTGCGATATCATACTTAATCTAAAAGACAATTTAAACAACAGTGTACAATGTAAAAATGTAATCAGATTTATAGACAAAATTAACTATAGATTATTTATTTAATGTATTAATGTAATATAATGTATATTACCAAATCCCCAAAAATTTGAAATTTGTAATAAGGACGAATCGAAATTCGGAAACGCTTTCATGTAAAAAAAATGATCTCCATTAGTTTATTTTGGACCATCGATTATAGTTGAGAAGCTATAAATTGAATTTTTTCAAGAATTTAAGTTGTACCGCGCTATAAAAATTTTTTTCTCACCGTTGTAAAAAAACAGTCTTGCACAAATTACTTCCAAAAATTTTTTTAGATATCTTTTAATACACATTATTGAACTGAATAAGTTTTAAATAAAAAATACTAATAGAAATGTTTCTCACCTTGTAAAATTCAAAAACTTCATTATTTTTTTTAGGAAAAGAAGTTTTCTGTAACTCATATATATGCATAAATAGAAGATATTTAACTCCAAAATATCAATCTAACACATTTTTTTTTATTCCTGTGCCTTATAAATACTCCGAGGTAAAAACTTTTGTGGTCAGTGTAGTCGGTGAGCTTCTCAAGTTAATTAATAGAAAGCCGTTTTTAATTGGCATAACAGAAATACCTTTGCGATTGATGCATAACCTAAAGACAATTTATATTTATTTTATTTATTCGCATTTTAAACCGTGTTTAAGGATGTTGTATAACGCTATGACCGCGCAGCTCTCCGCATGGCCTACGAACTTGACTTTATGTTAATGTTTTCATCAATTTCTTTAACTTTTGTGACATGTGGTGACATGGGTTCAAATTTTGTATAGCGCTTTATTCATATTCACTTGTGATGTGAAAGTCATCGCATCTTTTTCCGAGTCTCCATAAGAACCTATGTATAAGAAGCCAACTTCTATGTCGGATATCTTCAAAATTTGTACAGAAAAAAATATTGATAAAATTCATGGACATTTTTCACACTCTTACAAATAATATATTTCAATTTCATTAAATTATGTAAACTTTGACGTAACCATAGAGCATCCTTAAGTTGCGTATTCATAGGATCGACTGGTAGAACGCAATTAGAAAAATTATAATACTCTAATATTAATATACTGCAACGAATAAATTTCTTTATATTCGCACTGACGCGTAAGGCAAAAGACCCAGTAATTGGACATGTCCTAGTTGTTGGACAGAATCATTAATATTAGCTATTATATAAAAATATGTAGGAAACAAATTCGACTATAAATACTGATTTAATTAAGTAACTTTTTGTTTTGCATAGTCTTTTTTCGGCTAGAAACAATTTTCTTAAAATAAATACTAAATTTTGGTGTCCAATTACTACATCATTTCGGTAAGGTTAAGTGTCCAATCTCTGGGTCTTTTACCTTAAACCTCTCATTTATTTTTCAAAACAAATAGAGTAAACTATTCGTGTAATGAAATATGTAAACAAACACCAAAAATGTCGGAAAAGGCTACCAAAAAAAGTTACCAAGACAAATATTTAGTTGAAAATATTCACAATTTGTATTACAGTAATAGTTAGTTTTTGTAACTACTGTATTGTTATTAAAAATTTAATTATAACATTTAAAAAATAAATAATTATTATTTATAAAAATTAAAAATTAAATAAAGTTCAATTTTTGCAAAGATGATTTGATATATTTTTATTTCAATATCTTACAATCTTTACCTATTAAAAATGACTTTATTTAAACAATGTGCTATTTCAGCTTAACTATACGAGAAAAAATGGTTTTGATAGTTGTACTTTAAAATAGATATTTTTTTTTAATAGCAAATTTCAAAAGTTTTGGAAACATATGCGTAATTTATTTAATAAATGTAAAACATTGTAAACCCATGAAGTCGCTAATACCAAAATCGGGATGAGATGCGATAATAAATAAATAAATGAAAAAAAAGAAATGTTCGAAGTTAATTGTGAAATATAATAATTCCGTAATATAATAATTATTTTGCGGAATAACGATAAAACGTTGTGTACGAGTAAAAAGTATTAATCACACAAGATTATACACATTTATTTATATATAGGTATATATATACATGAGTTGAAATACGTCGATATATGATCGCAGTGGTCTAAGTAGAAAATGTCCCAGTTTGGTCAGACGTAACATTGTTTTTATCCATATATAGACGCACATATATGCATACATTACGTAAGTATGAAAAATTCTTGAAGATAAATCGCGACGAAACGATGAAAACAAAGTGAAAGAGAAAGAGGGGCAGGGGGGAGGGGAGCACCACGAAGTAAGGGTATAAAGAAACTCGTTATTAATCGATCGTAAATTTAACGACAGTTCTTAACTCGACATCTCGAGTCATTAATGGTATACATAACATTATCTAGATGTCTTCGAGTATCCCCGTAGCATATCTCATCCCCCAAACTCGAGTTTCCACTTTTGGTCAATTTGTCTCGCGCTTAACGTCTCGAGCCGTCCTCTTTCTCGCACCCCTCCTCCGTTTCCGGATTCCCCGGACCCGAGCAAACGACAGCCAATTTGCAAACCCATGGTATATATATAAGAGAAACGCAAGGGAGATAAAAGTAAGAAGAAGAAGAAGAAGGAGAAGAAGAAGAACGGTGAGAGTTTCTTAAAACTCTGGATTAAAATCCTTTTCCCTCTTCTCACCCACACCCTCTCTCTCTCTCTCTCTCTCTGTATAGAGGAATCTTGCAAATTATCCTCTATACTCGGATTTCTTTATTTTATTTAGCCGTCCCGCAGGATTGCCCAGACCGATTTCACGAGAAAATAAAATAGGGTGAGCCGTGTGCTTTTTTTTTCTTTACACTCGAGTTTATTTGCCTGAGACGCGCGCGCGTACATTATATCCTCGCCGAGATTGATTTAATCGCTTTTACGCGCCCTTGTTCAGATTTATCGTTACAACGTACTGATGGTTCTCTTTATACAATTTTTTTTTTATATTTTCATACCGTAATTTTTCAATCCTCGCTTGGATTTCTACTGTATAGAGATCTTCTGCATTTTCTCTCTTAACGATCTCCTATTTGAGCTTCGGGCTGCAACGAGAAAATAGAAATGTTATAACAATCGTTACATATATGTATTCAACTCGA
This sequence comes from Theocolax elegans, assembly GCA_026168455.1. NCBI lineage: Eukaryota > Metazoa > Arthropoda > Insecta > Hymenoptera > Cerocephalidae > Theocolax > Theocolax elegans. Next base: position 73,624,846 of record CM047430.1, on the reverse strand, counting down.
TTTTGGAACAATTCAATAATCATCATACGAGCGTATTTATTATTTGTTTTACATTTCATAAAGATAGAGCACAAATTACGGGCATATTATCCTTTACATACAAACAATCATTTTCGTTTAAAGTGTGTTGATCCAATAATTATAAACTATAAATCTTTTGAATAAGATAATATTTGTATCAAGGAAAAGTATTATATAAAAATAGTATCACACTTTATTTTCTTTATTAGAATAAAAGGAAAGCTCGATCGTTCCGTAAGCATCTTCTAACATTTATGCGATTATTAATTCCATATATTACCATTTTCTGCAAAAGAATCAATTATTATTAGTACTTGGTTCACTTAACGAGGTGCCAAAGCCAAGTTTTATCCTCCCTACCTTACCGCCCTCGAAAATTACATGAAATTAGTTATAATTAAAAATGAAAGTTGATTTACGTAAATCTGGGAGAACAGTCATCTTCCTTTAATAATAATATCTATTTCTCTTTAAAATTTGAAGAAAAAATATTTACTAGTTTTCGAGAAAACTCTTACCAAAAATCTTGACATGCCTTTTAAGGGGGTACCAAAGTCAAGTTTTATCCTCCCTACCTTACTACTCAAAAGTCATAGAAAGTGAGTTACAATTATAGGACGATAATTTACGCAAATTGAGAAGAGTCCCTTTCCTTTATTCATAATCTACCTCAGTTCAAAATTTGAAGCAAAAATATCTATTGGTTTTCGAGTAATTCCTTACCAAAATTTATGATAATTTCGTGCAATTTTAGGTTATACGCTCGTCTAATTAAAAGGCATGTCAAGATTTTTGGTAAAGGTTTCCTCGAAAACTAGTCCATAGTATTGCTTCAAATTTTAATGACAGATAGATTATTAATAATGGAAGAGGACTATTCTCCCAGATTTACGTAAATCAACTTTGCCATTTTTTAATTATAATTAATTTTATGTGATTTTTGTAGTATGTAAAGTAGGGACGATAAAGCTTGGCTTTGGGCATCCCGTTAACTGTAGTGGAGCGTATAACCTCAAGATAGTATTGCTTCAAATTTTAATGACAGATAGATTATTAATAATGGAAGAGGACTATTCTCCCAGATTTACGTAAATCAACTTTCATTTTTTAATTATAATTAATTTTATGTGATTTTTGTAGTATGTAAAGTAGGGACGATAAAGCTTGGCTTTGGCATCCCGTTAATTAGTTGAGCGTATAACCTCAAGTTGAACGAAATTATCATAAATTTTGGTAAGGGATTACTCGAAAACCAATAGATATTTTTCCTTCAAATTTTGAACTGAGGTAGTTTATTAATAAACGAAGGGAACTCTTCTCCTCAATTTGAGTAAATTATCGTTCTTTTTTAATTATAACACATTTTCTATGACTTTTGAGGCTGGTAAGGTAGGGAGGATAAAACTTGACTTTGGTAGCCCCTTAAGGCATGAAATTTCAAAAACCTTGCTGCGAAAATTACGAATCTCAAATGTTACTTTTATGTTTAACTGAAAGTTTAAAAATTTTGAAATTACTACGAAGTACCTATAAGGTTGCAATAGGTGATAATTTTCTAATAGTTAGTAAATTTGAATTTTAAAAAGTGTAACGCACAATATTGAAATTTATACATAGATAGTTGAATATATGCTTTGAGCAAGCTGTGAAATCGACGATCGACAACATACATGCTTATTGACATATTATTATGATGTACTGTCTTTATGTATAATGGATAAAGTTCTGGAAGCTTGGAGATTTTTGGAATTGTTGGAAATCTTTAAAAGTGTCGTTCGAAAATTAACATTTTTGCTCTTACATTGAAAAATACTATTATATTTTTCATAAAAAAAAGTGAATGTGATTTTTTTATTTTTAAGACAATAAATTAAGTTTACAGAGTGTTTATAACTATATATAAAACTTTGTGAGTTCAACTATTTTTCATCAGAATCTCTTTCAGTTCTTCAACTTCCGATTTCATTCACAAAAGAAAAAACATTCATATTAAACCAATTTTGTGCAGTCTTAGGTATAAATTTCATTAGACATTACCATTTTTGTTGGTTTTATCCTACTTTATACTTTTATTCATACTTTTATTTTATTTTTACTACTCTGCGCGTTTAATCGTTTTGAAAGAGGCTAAAAATAGCATAAAATTAGGCCCTTCTTGTGTGTTCTGTAACATTTAAACATACAAAGACACATTTACATCTTTGCTTATTTTGTGTACTTGTAAAAAATGCCTCCTAGATTAATTTTCAATCATAAATTCGAAAAGGGGTTACTTCGATTTAGGCCCTTCTTCCACGTGGTCCCTCATATACAATTCCAAATTTAAATTAATAAAATTCTTTGGTATTTTTAATTGAAAAAAATCAATTCATAAAAAGTAGAAAAATAATACCGGAAAAAGTTTTGTATAATAAATATTACCGTACTCAATAATCTTTCGACTTTCGTTTGTTACCGAACAATATAAGCCCGATTACAACAACGTGTAATTATTTCTTCGTCAATTAACATCGTCCACGTAGTTGTACTCCAGATTAGGTATTTTGTCGATATTGATGGATACACTTTTATAATATTTACGCTACAACGTTCTCGATGAAAATTCTCCATCCTCTTCAGGCATTATACTACTCGGTCATTATATTCTTTAAAATGATAAAAATGTTTCGTTGTGCTTTCCCTTATTTATGTATATTATGCATTTCCAAATTCATATTAATAAATAATTAAATAATTAATTAATTAAATAAATAAATAAATAAATGAAAATATATTAGGAAGACAACGAGATTAACACTAAGAAAAAAACAAAAGCAGTGAGACGTTTACTTAACGTATAATTAAGTTAAATAAAACTCCGGGAATGACACGCACTACGCAGGCACTTACGTCTTACATCACAAACACAGAACAATGACGAGACAGAGATTTAAGAGAGGGGGGATCGATAGCCCTATTGTTATCAAAGTGGGGATAAAGAAGAAGGGAGAGATAAGTCAAAGTTTCGCCTGAAATCAGTTGCGCTCAAAAGACGACCAAGGTTGCAAAGCTCCGCAGCACTTCGCGACTTCCAAGGTATCTGATAGGTGTCGAAAGGATCTAGCCTTCTGGAGTTCCCAGGCCGGTTCTCCGAATATTTTCGACTTGAAGGTCTTTGCGCACGTCGAAGGAGTAAGCATTTTTGTAAGGTGTTTATAAAGCGGAACGGAAAGCACGTAATTAGAAATTAGCGCGTACAATACTGCTGTCTCTATAACTCTCTCTTTAAGTTACAGCAAAATTCTCAGTTATAAGGAAACAGAAAGGTAACACTCACAAAAACGATTTCTTTATGTATGCAGAATTCTTCTCATATAAATGATTCTTCTAGGTTATTAATAAATAATTTCCTCTTACGATACTTACCTTTAGGATTCTTCAGAATCTTTTAAATTTTAGAAGAATCAATTAAATTATTCCGGACTTTTTTTTGGCACACATTTGGAAAGAATTCCGCTTGCAGTAACAAATAATTTTTTTGAGTGTATGTGTACCTAATTGAAAGCGTATAGTAGCTCTCATGTCTTACTCAATTTATTTATTTATGAAACTGATATAGTTCAAATCTTTAAATATATTTCTATATCTTGAAATCCGCGCATTCACAGAAATGTATTCTTGTAATTACTGCAGGATTGTCGCATCTCAAATAGGTTCAAAAGGAAATCCACTTGATATATTTAACGATTACTCTATAACCCATAAAATTGATTTCTATCTAGAATAGTAAGATCTTGATTGTAATGGAATCTACTTGGTAATAGTAGAATCGTCTAACATCATGGATTTCCTTTTGAAACATACTTGAGACGATAATCCGCTAATGAGAACAATACATTTTTCTGCAGAGTGTATCTTCAAATGCGCGGCATTGTTCACTCTTTTTGTTTATATTCTTTAAAATGATAAAAATGTTTCGTTGTGCTTTCCCTTATTTATGTATATTATGCATTTCCAAATTCATATTAATAAATAATTAAATAATTAATTAATTAAATAAATAAATAAATAAATGAAAATATATTAGGAAGACAACGAGATTAACACTAAGAAAAAAACAAAAGCAGTGAGACGTTTACTTAACGTATAATTAAGTTAAATAAAACTCCGGGAATGACACGCACTACGCAGGCACTTACGTCTTACATCACAAACACAGAACAATGACGAGACAGAGATTTAAGAGAGGGGGGATCGATAGCCCTATTGTTATCAAAGTGGGGATAAAGAAGAAGGGAGAGATAAGTCAAAGTTTCGCCTGAAATCAGTTGCGCTCAAAAGACGACCAGGTTGCAAAGCTCCGCAGCACTTCGCGACTTCCAAGGTATCTGATAGGTGTCGAAAGGATCTAGCCTTCTGGAGTTCCCAGGCCGGTTCTCCGAATATTTTCGACTTGAAGGTCTTTGCGCACGTCGAAGGAGTAAGCATTTTTGTAAGGTGTTTATAAAGCGGAACGGAAAGCACGTAATTAGAAATTAGCGCGTACAATACTGCTGTCTCTATAACTCTCTCTTTAAGTTACAGCAAAATTCTCAGTTATAAGGAAACAGAAAGGTAACACTCACAAAAACGATTTCTTTATGTATGCAGAATTCTTCTCATATAAATGATTCTTCTAGGTTATTAATAAATAATTTCCTCTTACGATACTTACCTTTAGGATTCTTCAGAATCTTTTAAATTTTAGAAGAATCAATTAAATTATTCCGGACTTTTTTTTTGGCACACATTTGGAAAGAATTCCGCTTGCAGTAACAAATAATTTTTTTGAGTGTATGTGTACCTAATTGAAAGCGTATAGTAGCTCTCATGTCTTACTCAATTTATTTATTTATGAAACTGATATAGTTCAAATCTTTAAATATATTTCTATATCTTGAAATCCGCGCATTCACAGAAATGTATTCTTGTAATTACTGCAGGATTGTCGCATCTCAAATAGGTTCAAAAGGAAATCCACTTGATATTTAACGATTACTCTATAACCCATAAAATTTGATTTCTATCTAGAATAGTAAGATCTTGATTGTAATGGAATCTACTTGGTAATAGTAGAATCGTCTAACATCATGGATTTCCTTTTGAAACATACTTGAGACGATAATCCGCTAATGAGAACAATACATTTTTCTGCAGAGTGTATCTTCAAATGCGCGGCATTGTTCACTCTTTTTTGTTTATTTTATTGTGTATATATATATATATTGATTTATCTTTATATGAATCCCCTAATCCTATACACCGAACCTTTACATTCTAAAGTTCATATACTGAAGAGCTACTATAAAAGATATAGTAATTTTCTACTATTTCACAGATAAAATTTCCACTATTTCAACCGTAGAGAGTAAAAATTCATTGGTCGAAGAAACATTAACATACGTAGATTGAGGTGCTGACATTTTCTAAGTGATAATTCTTAGAGTACAAAGCTCCTTTTGAACGGTGCACTACTCGTCTTCGATGAGGTCGAGGATAGGGGTTCGCACAATAATTGTTGCGCAGACTGTAATTCGGAATAAAAATTTTATAATCCCAGTGCGACCGGAGTACTCTTTCTTGCGCTTAACATAATCAATGCCGTACTGTCCTGGTAATTTTTAGTCGAAAACTCATTCCGTATATACATAAATTATTAATTGCAAAATGAAAAAAAATCGTAAGTCGTTTCTTAGGGCAATGTTACAAAAGATTTCATGTAAAAGTCATGGGAAAATAATTACTTGCTAGATCTTGATACAATTGTGGCTAATCAAGAGAATCCACGATTTTGTTAAGTTTATGTCGTAAAAGTGATTTTAAATGTAATATAGAAAATTGTTAATTTGTTATTATCAAGATACGGAATTTATTTATTTATTTAAAAATAATTAATTAAATAAATAAATAAATAAATGAAAATATATTAGGAAGACAACGAGATTAAACTAAGAAAAAAACAAAAGCAGTGAGACGTTTACTTAACGTATAATTAAGTTAAATAAAACTCCGGGAATGACACGCACTACGCAGGCACTTACGTCTTACATCACAAACACAGAACAATGACGAGACAGAGATTTAAGAGAGGGGGGATCGATAGCCCTATTGTTATCAAAGTGGGGATAAAGAAGAAGGGAGAGATAAGTCAAAGTTTCGCCTGAAATCAGTTGCGCTCAAAAGACGACCAAGGTTGCAAAGCTCCGCAGCACTTCGCGACTTCCAAGGTATCTGATAGGTGTCGAAAGGATCTAGCCTTCTGGAGTTCCCAGGCCGGTTCTCCGAATATTTTCGACTTGAAGGTCTTTGCGCACGTCGAAGGAGTAAGCATTTTTGTAAGGTGTCTATAAAGCGGAACGGAAAGCACGTAATTAGAAATTAGCGCGTACAATACTGCTGTCTCTATAACTCTCTCTTTAAGTTACAGCAAAATTCTCAGTTATAAGCAAACAGAAAGGTAACACTCACAAAAACGATTTCTTTATGTATGCAGAATTCTTCTCATATAAATGATTCTTCTAGGTTATTAATAAATAATTTCCTCTTACGATACTTACCTTTAGGATTCTTCAGAATCTTTTAAATTTTAGAAGAATCAATTAAATTATTCCGGACTTTTTTTTGGCACACATTTGGAAAGAATTCGCTTGCAGTAACAAATCATTTTTTTGAGTGTATGTATACCTAATTGAAAGCGTATAGTAGCTCTCATGTCTTACTCAATTTATTTATTTATGAAACTGATATAGTTTACATAAATATCGAATAAAACAAGCTTCAAATCTTTAAATATATTTCTATATCTTGAAATCCGCGCATTCACAGAAATGTATTCTTGTAATTACTGCAGGATTGTCGCATCTCAAATAGGTTCAAAAGGAAATCCACTTGATATATTTAACGATTACTCTATAACCCATAAAATTTGATTTCTATCTAGAATAGTAAGATCTTGATTGTAATGGAATCTACTTGGTAATAGTAGAATCGTCTAACATCATGGATTTCCTTTTGAAACATACTTGAGACGATAATCCGCTAATGAGAACAATACATTTTTCTGCAGAGTGTATCTTCAAATGCGCGGCATTGTTCACTCTTTTTTGTTTATTTTATTGTGTATATTGATTTATCTTTATATGAATCCCCTAATCCTATACACCGAACCTTTACACTCTAAAGTTCATATACTGAAGAGCTACTATAAAAGATATAGTAATTTTCTACTATTTCACAGATAAAATTTCCACTATTAGAGAGTAAAAATTCATTGGTCGAAGAAACATTAACATACGTAGATTGAGGTGCTGACATTTTCTAAGTGATAATTCTTAGAGTACAAAGCTCGTTTTGAACGGTGCACTACTCGTCTTCGATGAGGTCGAAGATAGGGGTTCGCACAATAATTGTTGCGCAGACTGTAATTCGGAATAAAAATTTTATAATCCCAGTGCGACCGGAGTACTCTTTCTTGCGCTTAACATAATCAATGCCGTACTGTCCTGGTAATTTTTAGTCGAAAACTCATTCCGTATATACATAAATTATTAATTGCAAAATGAAAAAAAATCGTAAGTCGTTTCTTAGGGCAATGTTACAAAAGATTTCATGTAAAAGTCATGGGAAAATAATTACTTGCTAGATCTTGATACAATTGTGGCTAATCAAGAGAATCCACGATTTTGTTAAGTTTATGTCGTAAAAGTGATTTTAAATGTAATATAGAAAATTGTTAATTTGTTATTATCAAGATACGGAATTTATTTATTTATTTAAAATTACTTAACAAAAAAAATATCCTCGGAAGATATATATGAAAACCTCCAATCTTCTACTCCGAAGTCTTTTGCTCTATATCACCGACTGAGTTATTTTATGGTTTATGTCAATATGTTGAATATAAAAAAATAATAACAGTTAAAACAGTATAACCTTAATGTAACGACGCATTGATATAAACAATATAAAACAAAGACTTAGAAATACAAGAGTTCAGGTTTGAATCTCCGGAAGGCAATTCACTTTTGCTATAATAATTTAAAATAAATCAAATGCCGTATTTTCTTGTAGTTAACATTAACCATTTTGTTGTATTTGTAGTATGTACATTGTTACGGAAATAATTTGCAAAAAAAATCGCAAAATGTCGCGAATTAAATATTTGATTGAACGATAAATAATTAAAAATTAATAAAAAAAATTTTTACTCGAAAAGAACAAAAGGAGCAAAATAAATATCTACTTCATACGAGATTATATTAAGAAATGGTACTTAATTTCTTATGGTTATAAAATAAGGATTAAGCAAATAATTAAGGAGAGCAGTGTACTTGGTATATATTTATCATAGGTATGAATATCTGAAGAAAGACATCGAATGCCCTCCATCGCTAATAGCACCGAATTGGGTGGACATAACAAGAGTGACTTTAATAAAAAAAATGTTATGAATTTAATCGTTTGCTACAATAAGGGATTAAAATAAATGATCACGGTGTTTTACTCTTCGTCACACTATGGTTGGTATAGAAGTTCCAGAGTAGTATTTTCAAACACAAAAAAAATTAATAATGGACGAAGAGTAAGATTGTTTAAATGTATAAAGGAAAAGATTACTTACTTTTCCTTATCGTGTGGGTGGAAAATGAAATTCCACACTTTGATACCTCTCTTGACCGAGTGACCAAAACAGTACATAGGAAATGAACTAAAGAGAGAGAGAGAGAGAGAGAGAGAGAGAGAGAGATGCGAAGATTCATGGAAAAGCGAAGGATACTTGTTGGATCAATTGAAAATGCGAAAGTAGCCGAGCGATAAAACTGTTACGTATACACAGAGCGTCGTTAGTAATTCGCGAGGAGCGCGAGATTAATGTCGCGAACTCTATATGTGCAGAGGGAGAGAGAGAGAGAGTAAAGTATAGGGAGAGTATAACGGTACCCCCGGGGATCGGGGACGAGAAGAGGATGACGTCGTAACGCGATTACCGAGCCGGTGCAGGAGGACGCTCGCTCGGTTGATTTATCCGCTCGCGCCACCACCAGCACACCGCCGCGCCGTGTTATTGCATTAGCGCCGTATATACTTGCCCGCACACTACGAGACCAACCGAACACAAACCGCCGCCGTCCACGGGTTAGCTCCAGTTATATCCAGACGGCTCTCTCACTCGGTTATTTTTTTGTTCACTTGCCTTCCCGACTTCTTCGAACGGACGGTGGCCCCTGCATCGATGAATCTTGGAAATTAACGATGATTTATTGCGTTTTACCCGAGTTGTCTCTATATAGCTATATATATCTTTGAGTTATCCTGGAGCACGCAAACCTCGGTGAACTTGGTACAATAACTTCGAACGCGACCGTTCCTTTTTTTTCCTCTATTTACTTTTGAATTTCTTGGTGATAATTGATTTATACTGACCTGTTTTTGGGAAACACGAGCAGCTTATTCCAAAAAGAGATATTTGATTTTATCGACTGTACGTGTGTAGGAGAGACTTTCGCTTAAACATGCAAAAATTAATTAGTGCGAGGAGAGAAAAATTAGCTTTTGAAACGTATATCTATGTAAATATTCCAATTCCTTACCGGAGGAGTCAAAACTAAAAATGTAGGACGAAACATTGTGGACGAAGAAAAAAAAAAGTCCCTTCTTTAATTTAAAGTCAAGCTAAGCTTCGAATTTAACGATATTCATTTATTCAGATAAACGAAATTATACCTATACATAGGGCTGGGAAAAATAAAAATCTAACAACAAAATAAAACAAATTTAATAAAGGAAAACATAATAATTATAAACTCAACACGATATTTTGATAAATATTTTGAAATACAAAATTGATTAATTCTCAGACCGAAATGTCGCGAAAATCTTAGTTCTTTGATAACTTTTGACCACATCAAAATACTTGGGCTTCTTCATTTTTAACTAGAATCTACTCGATCTCAATTTTCTTCTGGAGTTGAATTCGAAAGTATATCTCTATTTTTTGGCTTTAGAAACGATCAAATTCAAGGGTCTTTTCGGGGAGATTTTTCGTTATCTACTTATATCTATCTTAAAAAAAAGACTTGGAATCTATAATTCCGGGTTTCTTCGTATTTTTATAGTATAAAAAACATCCTAGAGTTTGGTAAAGAAAGAAAATTTTCTTGTAACCTTAGAATTGTAGATTTTAAAAAAAAAACTACTGTCGCAGTGATATATAACACTGAAATAGACGATAATGATGTCTTACATTCAGTTTATTCATAATTAACCATATTTATTTCACTAAAATAATTTTTTCGTCCCGTTCGATCTGGTCGGTAAAAATGTACTTTAATACCTCCTTAAACAAAAAAATTACGGAAATCGAATATATGAAACTCGTATACACTAACGGCCAATATCGGAAAATAAAGTCACTCTAACCTATAGAACGTGGTATATCATAATATACGAAAGTTGATTCTCCAATTGATCCTCGCGTAACAATCAAAGATATGTAATATGTAATCTACGATTATAGAGGGTATTGCCCGATTTTCTTTCGTAACGTAAAATGAAAAACCAGTAAAAACTGTTAGTCAATTAATAACGAACAAAGAAAGACCGTCGCTACCGAAGGATTCTCAAATAGTGGCTGATCACTTGATGAGAGTAGATACATATACTGCATATAGATATAAGATTATAGAGATTTCGTCGGGGCTGCGATCTTTTCGTTGGCTTGCGTGTTGCGACTCTTGCGACTCTTGCGACGCCTCGTGCACCGGTCTGTTTGTTCGAAAATCACGGTGGGTTCTGACGAGCTGTGTACTCTCTCGTTCGCGCCCTTATTGCAACGGCAAACTTTCCAAAGGGGAAGGGTGGGGTTAAACAGGGACAGGGGTGGGTCCAACGAGTGTATGTATACACTGACAGCACCGGCACACATTTTACACTCGGTTTCTTTCTTTCTCCTTGCGTATACACACGCATACACATACCGGTAGAGAGAGAGAGAGAGAGAGAGAGAGAGAGAGAGAGAGAGAGAGAGAGAGAGAGAACCACGGAACAGGAAATTGAACGACGACCGCGTTTTCCTTCGATTCTTCTAATTTACCGGACCATTCTTCTTCTTTTTCTTCTTCTTCGTCTCCTTCTTCGTCTCCTTCTTTTTTTTTTATTCGTTAACTTCAAGTTTACGTGAAAATATGGACTTTAAGGTGTATTGATTTTTTTTATTTTATATCCCTCGCGGATTTAAAACGCGCGGAAATAAAAACCGACCGCTGTTCAAATTAATAAACAGTTGATCAGGATATAAATATAAATAAATGGATATGAAACTAAGGTTTTAAAAGACTAACCTATACTAATAATATTTATTGTATTTAACGTAAATGTATAGAAATCTTAAGGGGGGATTCAAAGTCAACTTTTATTCTCTCTCTACCTCATCGACCAAGCTAATCAAAAAATTCAATTATAATTTACAATAAAATATTGCACGATTTGTAAAAACAGGAGAAGACACATCTTTATTTGTATACGATCAACTTGTAATATGCAAAAAAATTTGAGACTTAAATTCAAGACGAACAAAAACAAAAATTTTTGATTGTATGTTACATCCGCTTCATATTTTTATGGTATAATAACGATTTATAAAAATGAATTTATTGATCGCTACGAGCCAAATAATTCTCAAAATTTCCCAAAAATTGAAATCTCAGTCCTGGAAAATGATCCTATTATAAGTAACTTAAACTTCTCCTAAAAGAAAAAAAAATTATAATTATTTATAAAGAAAAACGCGTTTTCTCCTACTTTTTCAAACACTGTATCAAAACATAATTATAAGTTATAAATGAATTATTTGTGTTGAAGCTCAGTCGATAAAGTAGAGAAGATCAAAGTTGATTTTTAATCGTTACAAAAAGTACTTTTGATATTGTTTAACAAATAATGTTCACCTTTATTTTCAGTATTTTCCCCAATTGTTAGGTGTTTCGTAATGATCTATACAGGCGTGGAATAAAGTGATCGGAGATAAAAAAAAATAAATAGACACATACGTGAATATATAATGAAACAAATTTATTGTTCTTACGTAACTACATTTTCCTTTTTCCTCTTTCGTTTTTAATTCGACGAGACAATTTGGTTTTACTGTTTATCGGAGTTTAAATATCTTTAATTTACAAAGTATATCCCATATACGAGTATTTGACATTCTTCAAGCCGACGTCTTTTATACTTTTCTTTCGATAAAAAATAGCTAAATTATATAACGTTATATACTCACATTTTTTCACTCACAATATTGTTCGGTATTGCTTGTTACATGCATTCGTGGTTCAAAATTTGTTATATATGTATATATATGCGCGCGCGGTCGTTTTTTTTCTCCCTTTCCTAATGTTACAAAAATTCACGCTCTCAAACGATATCGTTATAATTACGTACCACTAATGCATTGTTGTCGAAAATCAATACCGATCTATTATTTATTGTTCTTTACATACACAATGAGGAAATGACCACAAAACAAGAAAAAGTAAAATAAACATATACGCTGCATCTACGTTGAAACTTTACAAAAATGGTTTATCCTATATTTTTTTTACATTATGTTCAAAATTTATATATATATTTATATAGCTATAATGTAACGCTCGTTTGTTTGTGTATGTATGCGTGTGTGGATGTGTGCGTGCGCGTGTGTGTATGTGTATTTTTTTTAACAAAACTGCCGACAATTTGCCGTCGAAAAGCTGCAATATTTTAAAGTAACCGCAAACAATTTCATTGGCTTCGGAGGTATAATCGCATATACGAGCATAATTGCAATATATGCGACCATATATTACGGTCATCACAGTACAATTCTGATTCATTCAATTTACGCACACGTATTCTTATGTTTTTATTTTCTTCTGAAAAGTCCGACTGCCTCGCAAGGTCGTCTTTACGTATACCCTCGTACCTTTAGCAATCGAATGCGATAACGAAAAAAGGGAACGTATAGGTCGAATCACGATTTTCGTTTCCCTTTCGTATATAACGTCAATTCGTACACGTATAATACACGCCGTCGACGCTCAATTTCTCTTTTTTTTCTTTACAAAATTCTCTTTTTTTTCTTCGCTTATCGAGTTGTCCAACGATTTCACACGGTTAATTAAGTACTAAAGTTTGATTTGCGTAAGTATATATATACCTATACACGTATATATAACGAAACGTTTGTATAATATATGAAAATTTGATTCGTAATTGGTATTTGTTCGACCGTTTCTTTGTTTTTGATTTTTCTTACTCCTCTCGAAGTGTAAATTTGTTCGACAACTCGATGCTACAATCGACAAAGTAAAAAATAAAGTTTGACACTCATTCGACTTTATTTTCGCTCGAATAGTACCTACAGGATGTGTGTTTAATACAAGGTGTCGAAATAACCAGTGATTTCAAAATTTATACTTAACATTCGTAACATTCGCGTTTTTTTTTGTACAAATCTTATAATTTAGATTGCTAATAATTAATAGGAATTATATAACAATGCATTACGCGCAAAGTAAATTATTCATTAAACGCAGCGACTGTCGAATAAATAATTCATCAATTATGTATACTACATACTAGTAGTGAAAAAAACGGTTATTTATTACAAATGCGAATTTTTTTTATTTAATTATTTAATTAAACAATTATCATTTCGTATTTAAAACATATAAATAACAATGAAATATCTAGTCTATATATATCTATATATATGGGTGATTCTCTGCAATATCAGCCGACCAAAATGTTTTTCTTCCCCACAATTTTTTTACATATTCCATAAAGTGTTTCCAGTGTATGTGAATTTTTTTAGATTTTTATATTTTATGCCAAAGCGGTGGACGCTTAAAAAAAGTGTAGTCATTTTTACACTTTTTAGCTATATTCATTAATTTACTTTTTTTTTATAAAATTCTCTGATCTTATCACCAAAAATACTTCCAGTCATACATGTAGGTTATAGGCACCCTGTAAATCATTTAAACCTTGAAATGAGGATTTGAGAGGGTTTGATCATCGATATACAAACCAAAATATTCCTGGTGATACCTTTTTTAAGTCCCAAAGTACCTGTGAAAATCCCGTTATATCTCAAGCACAAGCCTCTGTGCTAAAAATAATTTTAGCAGTCTATAATGTTAAAATATGATTGAAATTTCACTTTATACCTAACAAAAATAGGTTTATATGTACAACGCTCACTAATTGATTGCATGGGTATTCCTTACTAGAAACATGTATATTTCTAATAATTTATTAAAATGAAGTTTTAAGTAATCGCTGGCTGATCTTACAGACAATGACCCATACGTATATACATATTTAAAAATTAAATGAATAAAATTGTTATCGCAAGGGATGTCGAACTCGTTATGTTACCATTAGAGTCATTTACCGACCGAAAACTATAGTTTTTACATACATTAATATTTTGTACAAAAAAATGAAGGAAAATCACGAGAACACTACCCTTTATGATGAAATAATATATGATTTTGCAAATTTTTAAGATGATTGGTGCAGTAGTTTATTTCAGTCGATCTGTATAATGTTTTAAATTTATTAAATCATATAATTTCATTAACTATTCACTTTGAATCATAGATTGCATCGTAACGAAAGGTATAATGTTCTTGTGATTTTAAAATAAAATAATTATTTGTGTAAAAAGAATACGTTTTCAATTGATAAATTATTTAAGAGGATGAGGCATTCAATATTTACCGACCGAATCAATAGAGATAAAAAAATTATGCTGGTTAAATAAATAAAGAAAATTGTGGAAAACAAAGACATGATTGCCCTTTCTTTGAGTATTATCTACCACTGTGTGACAATTTCAAACAAAAATAATGTTGCGTTAAAAAATGACATTGGCAGGAAATTTACCAGATTTTCAACATTCGAAGCAGACAAAGAGTCAAATTTCCTTCCAATGCCATTTGTTAACGCAACATTATTTTTGTTTGAAATTTCACACAGTGATAGATAATAATCAAAGGAAGGGCAAGGATGTCATTATTTTCTCAATTTGCTTTATTTATTTAACCAGAATAATTTTTTCATCTCTCTTGACTCGGTCGGTAAATATTGAATATAACATCCTCTTAAGGGGATGGAGACTGATTAAATATTGAAATGTGTAACAATTATTAGGAAAAATTGAAAAAATAAAAGGTTTTCTAAAGATATTTTACAGAAGTATGATAGTGTGTTAAATATAGAATTTGTGTTAAAAATCCTCAGCAAATGTTTGGACACCGGATTGGTAGTACCCTGATGGAAATGTTTCCAATTTGTTCCTTGCAAAGAAATGCCCTTTGACTGTGCTCGATCATTTATTAAATTTAAATCAAACGTTCCATATGTTACTTGTCAATTTACTAACTAATTTTAACTTTCCAAACGCGAAATTCATTGAGTAAAACAAGACGAAATACACAGGTATTAAACACGGAATTAAAGATCGTTTTGAGTAACTGTAACTGTAACTTAAGCGTTTCTGACCCAATGTTCATTGCAATGTACACATAGATGAAAAATTTCAATTAAAAAAATTATAACGTAAATTATTAAAAAGTATACTAAAAAAATAATTCATTACAGTATTTTAAAATGAATAAGATAACAATTATATATTTAAAAACAATCGTGGTGATAACATTATAAATAAAATTATGAAAAAATTCTAAATTGATTCAGGTCTGAAATGGTTAATAATAATCGATTGGCTGATTTGAATTGCAAGCTATTTTATAGCCATTTGTAAACAACGTGACCATTTTAAATATTATGATTTCTATCAGGGTAGTAACCCCTTTGATAGCGATATACGTCCACTTGGCACGATGAACCAAAAATTCAGTTTTTTGTTAAAAATTATTGAGAAAGATAGATAAAATGACTTTTTATCGAATAATACAATTAGTAAATGTGTTGAAATAATTTGGGCATTTGACTTTTGGTTATTTAAACTCAAGTGGACTATACAAGTGACCATCGAACGGATATACTTGAATGATTCGACATAACAAATGTGTTTATGGATTTTTAGTGAAAATTTTAATTTGGATTCAAATTTCTATAAAGTCTCTTTGAAAAACTTTTTTTTATCACTTTCAATAATCGTTATATTTATTTATAACATTCAATCAGTACGAATAACTCCCAAGGACTATTCGAGGATCGGTGACCTATATAGAGAGAGTTAGAGAGAGAGAGAGAGAGTGTGTGTGTGTGTATGAGTGAAACAGAGAGAGAGAGAGAGAGAGAGAGACAGTTTACCTTAACAAAAAGTCGATTTACGCCGGCCTCTCGAGACCGAGGGCTTCTTGGTGTCGCCTAGCTTTCAGCCTAAGATCGGCGATACTGCTGCTTTTGGATCGACTCGTAGCAGCGGCAGCAGCGAGCGAAGCTGCCAAACTCAACGGATGCGGATGCCCGGTGGGGGTGCTCGAATTGGTCGAACCAGCGTTTGGATGGCCAGGATGGGGTAAACAAAATAGTCCTCCCGCCGCAGCGTAGTGCAGAACCGCTGGGTCAAACGCGGACGTCGAGGCTGCTGCAGCGGCTGCGGCGGCTACCGCCGCGTTGTTCGCGGCCGATTGAATTTGAGGATGCAGTCGAAGAGCTGGTAAGTACGGTGCCACTCGGCATGGCTCCAAACTGGTTGGTGGACTCCGAGGTGCCAGTACCATACCGCTCGTTACACCTGAAGTTTCACATTGCGTTTACAGCTAGCTTTTTTTATTTTTAACGAGGATTTGTGACATATCAGATACGGTTTGTTAACATTGCTGAAGGGGGTTGTTATGTAAAAAAAAAATAAATACAGTCACTTACTCGACAAACCTGGGTTAAAAGTTTGAAAAAAAGCAATTTAATTTTAACAATTATTAAAACATTTCTTAATTTTTTAGACTAATTATATTATTATTAACTTTTATATAAATATTTTTGGCCAATTTGTTTGTAACATTACTATTTTAATTAATTATGAGACAAAGTACTCTTATTTTTTTCCACAATGAACTTACCGTAGGATCTATATGAACCACTTCATCGAATAGGCTGAAATTTTAACAGTAAATTTTAAATATGATTTTAGTCCACTTGAATGAAGCACATTGTGTGAACATTGCAATAAAAAATTATTCTTATCAAATTATTAAATAGAAAAGTAATTTTGTTAAATTAGTATATTATGACACTGCTGTGCGAAATGGTTTTTCTACCTTTCTCGAGGTTGTTCGCAAGAGCGAAGTGAGTGAGAACATCGAGAAAGGTAAAAAAACGTCTTCCACAACAGTTTCATACGATATTTTATAGCATTAGAACCTCAAAATCTGAAATGAAATTGGAATTTTGAGGTTAAAATGTTACAAAATGATTTAGAGTTTTATTGAAATTCTATTTCACTCAAGTAGATTAAAATCATATTTAAATGTTATTTTTAAAATTTCAGCCTGTTCGATGAAGTGGTTCATGAGGTATATCCTGCGGTAAGTCCATTATGGAAAAAATGAGAGTTAATAATGAAAATAGTTATATTACAAATAAATTAGCCAATGATTGAAAATAAAAATTAATTGTAATACAATTTGTTTAAAAAATTATAAAATCTTTACATTTATTATTAAAAAATTAGTAATTGTTAATATTGAGTAGTTATTTTTCAATTTTAAGCCAGGCTTGTCTCCTTAATCACGAATTATACAATTTATATAATCATGGAAAAATTTCTTGACCTATATGCTAACGTTTGTTTGAAGAAGCATCAACCAAGAAAAACTAACCTTTAATATTTTGATCGGGATTGCACAATTTTGCATGATTATATAATAAAATAGGTCTAAAATACTCTCGATTACTCTTTTTTCTAGGACAACGAGTACTTATATATCTTACTTGAGCATCCTAATAAAAAATAAAACCGTTTGTGTCATGTCCTTATTTTCTGTATTTATTTAACTTATTATTAATTAATGCTGATTTATGGAAATTATCCAATTAAAAGTGTGCTTTATTCGCCAAGATGTGCACAGTCTATCAATAATTTTTAGTATGATTTTCTCAATTTAAAATTACTCGAGTGGCGTAACGTTTTACTATACGACTCTGACTTTTTCATTGATCGTGTATTGATATAAAATTACATGAAATAAAAAAAAGTAATGAAAATATAAAATATAATCAATTATTTTTTATTATATTATTATTACAAGCGGTATTCCAGCCCGTTTAAATAATTATATAAGTAATTTGTTATTTTTTGCATACTGTTAATTTTACGAAAATGTGTGATTTGTCCTTCCTTTATTATTTTTACAAATTTATTGTAGTCTGAAAATCGAAGGTAAATCGACAATGATATATTTTTAAGAAAAGTTTATTCAAGATATCTCTTAATTTTGGCTTAAAGTGAAAATAACATTATTATTTGAATTCGTTAAAAAAAATTAATTATTCAATTGATGGAAAAAAATTTTTTTTCCTTCTTATCATCATTGCTAATTCATCGATAACATATTTTGTCACTACAACTGTAAACTATATTAAAACAAAAAAATTGATCGTCAATCTATTATGTTCCTGTAACCGTAAAATTTAAACAAACTGTAAAGTTAATAAAAACAAAAAAAAAACAGCATACGTAAAAATACCTTTGTGCAATTGACTCTCGTGTTTTCGACACTTGGCCCTGCGATTTTGAAACCAAACTTGAACCCGTGCCTCGCTAAGGCCAAGTCGTTGGCTCAGCTCTTCTCGCATAAACGCATCGGGATAATGAGTCTCATCGAACAACCTTTCTAATTCCGCGAGCTGTTCCAACGTGAAATTCGTTCGAGACCTTCTTTGTTTTCCATTACCGCAATTACCGGTGTTTCCGTTGCCGTTCGAACCTCCTACTACGGAGCTCCTGGTATTGCCCCCGGAATTATTGTTTGTACCTGAAACGTCAACTGTTTCCAACCAATGATTACCATCGAAATCGAATGATACATTATTTTACACACTGAACAAAATAATTTGTTACTTCAAGCGGAATTTTTCTTAAAAATATGTCACACGAAGAAATCTAATTGATGTTAAATGAATCATCTGTAATAAAAACAGTACACTGAAAAAAAAATTTAGTAAAATCAAACAAATTTTGTTTGAAACAAATAAATGATTTATCTGGTATATACTTATCAAATTATTTACTTAATCCAAGTAAATATATTTATTCACTTTGAATAAAACTTTAGTAGGACTAAACAAATAAAAAATAACCGGTAATAAATATATTATTTGAATCAATGAAAATTAATATATATTCAAATAATCAATTTCTTGATTTAACGAAATAAATATTAAAAACCGACAAATTTTTATTTAATGTTATAAAATATTTCTTAACAACCAACAAAAATTTTTTTGTATCAAATAATCAATTACTTATTCGAAATAATTGGTACATTGTTACTAATACATATATGTTAAAATTCAACAAATTTTTATTTAATGTTATAAAATATTTCTTAACAACCAATAAATATTTTTTTATATGAAATAATCAATTACTTATTCGAAATAATTGGTACATTGTTACTAATAAATATATGTTAAAATTCAACAAATTTTTATTTAATGTTATAAAATATTTTTTAACAACCAACAAAAATTTTTTTGTATCAAATAATCAATTACTTATTCGAAATAATTGGTACATTGTTACTAATAAATATATGTTAAAATTCAACAAATTTTATTTAATGTTATAAAATATTTCTTAACAACCAATAAATAATTTTTTATATGAAATAATCAATTACTTGTTCTAAATAATTGATACATTGTTACTAATAAATATATGTTAAAAACCAATACATAAATAAATGTACAATTAAATAAATGTTAAAACTTATAATTTATTATTCGAAATAAATAAATATTTGTTTGTCACAAATAAATATTTGTTTGTCACAAATAAATATTTGTTTGTTACAAATAAATAATTTGTTAATTTCAAAATTAATTTTATAAGTAAAAGATTATTTCGGCGTTATTCGTTCAGTAATTGAATCTGTATAGTTTCCTATGTAGTGGAATCCACCCCTGGAAATGAAACTTATTTATTTAATTATTTTATATTATATATGTTATGAAGATATTATTATTAGGTTCTAACTAATTATTAAGTATAACGCTTATAAATATTTTCGTTTAACGCTTACGCACGCATTATTATATGTACAACGCAACGCATGAATACAATTTTTCGCACGAACGCAGTAAATTTTGGAACTCCTATTTAAAGCAACTTTTGGCTTTTTCGCCATTCGCGAGAAAATACGTAGCCACCTAGTAGCAGAAGTTGGAATAAATGCGCGCGAAATTCAAAATTAATTAAATTATTTTAAAATAATTAATTAAATTATTTAACTATTGTTTTAAATCTACTTTTATGTAAAGAATAGTGACTGTTAAAACAATTATTTTTTAATTTTTTCATAATTACAATTTAATAAAATTTTTCGTAAGAATAAACAAATAATCATTTATTATACTCGAAGAAACATTTATTTGACTAGCATCTAACTGCTTTAGTTGACATTTATTCAGTTCAAATAAGCAACTTCTTTAAAAAAATGTAGTACTTGTAGAACCAGAAAATTATTATCTTATTTAAAACCAATTATTATCTATTTAGAACTAATTATGAGTATTCATAACAAGTAAACATTTATTCAAATTCAAATTATTTAAAAAAAGTCTTATTTGTTAATAATAACTTAATTTAGCATTACGCAAAGAATTTATAGCTGCAAGCATAGATTTGTTTGTTTCATATAAATATTTTATTACACGTTCTTGCTCCATTTTTAATGAAATTTTTAATATTGGGACTAATTATTTGTTATTTCTTAATAAATATTTAACACAAATATTTTTATACCACCAAAAATATCACTTTATATGCATTAAAATATACTTTTATTTCGTTGGAACAGTTATTTACTTAATTTTAATGAACATTCTTTGTTATAAATAAGTTACTATTGAATAAATTATTTATCAAAATTGAATAAACAGTTACCAGATATAAATATTCATAAATAGTTCTAAATACATATTTGTATATTTTACACTATTTAATCTCAAATAAATCAATTAGTATGTTTCAAATAAATTTTGTTTCATTATATCGTTCCTAATAAACTGCTTATTTCAAATAAAAAAATATTTGCCTACCCAGAGAAGGCTGATCTAGCAAATGTAGATTTGAGTACAGTACATGATTAATTGTTCCTAATTTAATTTACATTGGTTATAAATTAATATGTATTAGAATTTAATAAATATTTACTTGATTAGGAATGCGATAAATTTGTTAGATTCAAACAACTGACTGCCTGTTTCAAACCAATATTATATCGTTCCTAATAAGCTGCTTACTTCAAACAAATAAATATTTGCCTACCCAGAGTAGTCTGATCTAACTAATGTAGATTTGAGTATAGTACATGATTATTTGTTCTTAAATTAATTTTCATTGGTTCTAAATTAATATGTATCAGACGTTAATAAATATTTACTTGACAAGGAATACGATAAATTTGTTAGAGTCAAACAACGGACTGCCTAATTGTAAACAATTATTATATCGTTCCTAATAATATGTTTATTTCGAACAAACAAGTATTTGTCTACCCAGAGTAGGCTGATCTAACAAATGTAGATTTGAGTATATCACATGATTATTTGTTCCTAAATTAATTTTCTTTGGTTCTAAATGAATATGTATTATAATATAAGAAATATTTACTTGACACGGAATACGATAAATTTGTCAGATTCAAACAACGGACTGCCTGATTCTAAACAATTATTATAACGTTCCTAATAATCTTCTTATTTTGAACAAATAAATGTTTGCCTACCCAGAGTAGGCTGATCTAACAAATGTAGATTTGAGTGTAGCACATGATTATTTGTTCTTAAATTAATTTACATTCGTTTTAAATGAATATGTATTATAATTTAAGAAATATTTACTGGACACAGAATACGATAAATTTGTTAGATTCAAACAACGGACTGCCTGATTCTAATCAATTATTATATCGTTCCTAATAAGCTGCTTATTTCAAACAAATAAATATTTGTCTACCCAGAGTAGGCTGATCTAACAAATGTAGATTTGAGTATATCACATGATTATTTGTTCTTAAATTAATTTTCATTGGTTCTAAATGAATATGTATTAGAATTTAATAAATATTTACCTGACAAGGAATACGATAAATTACTTAGAATCAAACAACTGACTGGCTG
Source organism: Theocolax elegans (assembly GCA_026168455.1). Lineage (NCBI taxonomy): Eukaryota > Metazoa > Arthropoda > Insecta > Hymenoptera > Cerocephalidae > Theocolax > Theocolax elegans. Next base: position 73,602,451 of record CM047430.1, on the reverse strand, counting down.
ATTCTATACAATTATTATATTGTTCCTAAAAAGCTGCTTATTTCAAACAAATAAATATTTGTCTACCCAGAGTAGTCTGATCTAACTAATGTAGATTTGAGTATAGTACATGATTATTTGTTCCTAATTTAATTTACATTGGTTTTTAATTAATATATATTAGACTTTAATAAATATTTACTTGACAAGGAATGCGATAAATTTGTTAAATTCAAACAACTGACTGCCTGTTTCAAACCAATATTATATCGTTCCTAATAAGCTGCTTATTTCAAACAAATAAATATTTGTCTACCCAGAGTAGGCTGATCTAACAAATGTAGATTTGAGTATAGTACATGATTATTTGTTCCTAATTTAATGTACATTGGTTTTTAATTAATATATATTAGACTTTAATAAATATTTACTTGACAAGGAATGCGATAAATTTGTTAGATTCAAACAACGGATTAGCTGATTCTTAAAAATTATTATATTGTTCCTAATAATCTGCTTATTTCAAACAAATAAATATTTCCCTACCCAGAATAGTCTGATCTAATTAATGTAGATTAGAGTATAGCACATGATTTTTTGTTCCTAAATTAATTTTCATTGGTTCTAAATGAATATGTATTACAATTTAATAAATATTTACTTGACAAGGAATGCGATAAATTTGTTAGATTCAAACAACTGACTGCCTGTTTCAAACCAATATTATATCGTTCTTAATAAGCTGCTTATTTCAAACAAATAAATATTTGTCTACCCAGAGAAGGCTGATCTAACAAATGTAGATTTGAGTATAGTACATGATTATTTGTTCCTAATTTAATTTACATTGGTTTTTAATTAATATATATTAGACTTTAATAAATATTTACTTGACAAGGAATGCGATAAATTTGTTAGAGTCAAACAACGGACTGCCTGATTCTAATCAATTATTATATCGTTCCTAATAAGCTGCTTATTTCAAACAAATAAATATTTTTCTACCTAGAGTAGGCTGATCTAACTAATGTAGATTTGAGTATAGCACATGATTATTTGTTCCTAAATTAATTTTCTTTGGTTCTAAATGAATATGTATTATAATATAAGAAATATTTACTTGACACGGAATACGATAAATTTGTCAGATTCAAACAACGGACTGCCTGATTCTAAACAATTATTATAACGTTCCTAATAATCTTCTTATTTTGAACAAATAAATGTTTGCCTACCCAGAGTAGGCTGATCTAACAAATGTAGATTTGAGTGTAGCACATGATTATTTGTTCTTAAATTAATTTACATTCGTTTTAAATGAATATGTATTAGAATTTAATAAATATTTACCTGACAAGGAATACGATAAATTACTTAGAATCAAACAACTGACTGGCTGATTCTATACAATTATTATATTGTTCCTAAAAAGCTGCTTATTTCAAACAAATAAATATTTGTCTACCCAGAGTAGGCTGATCTAACTAATGTAGATTTGAGTATAGCACATGATTATTTGTTCCTAAATTAATTTTCTTTGGTTCTAAATGAATATGTATTATAATATAAGAAATATTTACTTGACACGGAATACGATAAATTTGTCAGATTCAAACAACGGACTGCCTGATTCTAAACAATTATTATAACGTTCCTAATAATCTTCTTATTTTGAACAAATAAATGTTTGCCTACCCAGAGTAGGCTGATCTAACAAATGTAGATTTGAGTGTAGCACATGATTATTTGTTCTTAAATTAATTTACATTCGTTTTAAATTAATATGTATTATAATTTAATAAATATTTACTTGACACGGAATACGATAAATTTGTTAGATTCAAACAACTGACTGGCTGATTCTATACAATTATTATATTGTTCCTAAAAAGCTGCTTATTTCAAACAAATAAATATTTGTCTACCCAGAGTAGGCTGATCTAACAAATCTAGATTTGAGTATAGCATATGAGTATTTGTTCCTAAATTAATTTTCATTGGTTCTAAATGAATATGTATTAGAATTTAATAAATATTTACCTGACAAGGAATACGATAAATTTCTTAGATTCAAACAACTGACTGGCTGATTCTAAACAATTATTATATTGTTCCTAAAAAGCTGCTTATTTCAAACAAATAAATATTTCCCTACCCAGAGTAGTCTGATCTAACTAATGTAGATTTGAGTATAGTACATGATTATTTGTTCCTAATTTAATTTACATTGGTTTTTAATTAATATATATTAGACTTTAATAAATATTTACTTGACAAGGAATGCGATAAATTTGTTAGAGTCAAACAACGGACTGTCTGATTCTAATCAATTATTATTTCGTTCCTAATAAGCTGCTTATTTCAAACAAATAAATATTTGTCTACCCAGAGTATGCTGATCTAACAAATGTAGATTTGAGTATAGCACATTATTATTTGTTCCTAAATTAATTTTCATTGGTTCTAAATGAATATGTATTACAATTTAATAAATATTTACTTGACAAGGAATGCGATAAAGTTGTTAAATTCAAACAACTGACTGCCTGTTTCAAACCAATATTATATCGTTCCTAATAAGCTGCTTATTTCAAACAAATAAATATTTGTCTACCCAGAGTAGGCTGATCTAACAAATGTAGATTTGAGTATAGTACATGATTATTTGTTCCTAATTTAATGTACATTGGTTTTTAATTAATATATATTAGACTTTAATAAATATTTACTTGACAAGGAATGCGATAAATTTGTTAGATTCAAACAACGGACTGGCTGATTCTTAAAAATTATTATATTGTTCCTAATAATCTGCTTATTTCAAACAAATAAATATTTCCCTACCCAGAATAGTCTGATCTAATTAATGTAGATTAGAGTATAGCACATGATTTTTTGTTCCTAAATTAATTTTCATTGGTTCTAAATGAATATGTATTACAATTTAATAAATATTTACTTGACAAGGAATGCGATAAATTTGTTAGATTCAAACAACTGACTGCCTGTTTCAAACCAATATTATATCGTTCTTAATAAGCTGCTTATTTCAAACAAATAAATATTTGTCTACCCAGAGAAGGCTGATCTAACAAATGTAGATTTGAGTATAGTACATGATTATTTGTTCCTAATTTAATTTACATTGGTTTTTAATTAATATATATTAGACTTTAATAAATATTTACTTGACAAGGAATGCGATAAATTTGTTAGAGTCAAACAACGGACTGCCTGATTCTAATCAATTATTATATCGTTCCTAATAAGCTGCTTATTTCAAACAAATAAATATTTTTCTACCTAGAGTAGGCTGATCTAACTAATGTAGATTTGAGTATAGCACATGATTATTTGTTCCTAAATTAATTTTCTTTGGTTCTAAATGAATATGTATTATAATATAAGAAATATTTACTTGACACGGAATACGATAAATTTGTCAGATTCAAACAACGGACTGCCTGATTCTAAACAATTATTATAACGTTCCTAATAATCTTCTTATTTTGAACAAATAAATGTTTGCCTACCCAGAGTAGGCTGATCTAACAAATGTAGATTTGAGTGTAGCACATGATTATTTGTTCTTAAATTAATTTACATTCGTTTTAAATTAATATGTATTATAATTTAATAAATATTTACTTGACACGGAATACGATAAATTTGATAGATTCAAACAACTGACTGGCTGATTCTATACAATTATTATATTGTTCCTAAAAAGCTGCTTATTTCAAACAAATAAATATTTGTCTACCCAGAGTAGGCTGATCTAACAAATGTAGATTTGAGTATAGCACATGATTATTTGTTTCTAAATTAATTTTCTTTGGTTCTAAATGAATATGTATTATAATTTAAGAAATATTTACTGGACACAGAATACGATAAATTTGTTAGATTCAAACAACGGACTGCCTGATTCTAATCAATTATTATATCGTTCCTAATAAGCTGCTTATTTCAAACAAATAAATATTTGTCTACCCAGAGTAGGCTGATCTAACAAATGTAGATTTGAGTATAGCATATGAGTATTTGTTCCTAAATTAATTTTCATTGGTTCTAAATGAATATGTATTAGAATTTAATAAATATTTACCTGACAAGGAATGCGATAAAGTTGTTAAATTCAAACAACTGACTGCCTGTTTCAAACCAATATTATATCGTTCCTAATAAGCTGCTTATTTCAAACAAATAAATATTTGTCTACCCAGAGTAGGCTGATCTAACAAATGTAGATTTGAGTATAGTACATGATTATTTGTTCCTAATTTAATTTACATTGGTTTTTAATTAATATATATTAGACTTTAATAAATATTTACTTGACAAGGAATGCGATAAATTTGTTAGATTCAAACAACGGACTGGCTGATTCTTAAAAATTATTATATTGTTCCTAATAATCTGCTTATTTCAAACAAATAAATATTTCCCTACCCAGAATAGTCTGATCTAATTAATGTAGATTAGAGTATAGCACATGATTTTTTGTTCCTAAATTAATTTTCATTGGTTCTAAATGAATATGTATTAGAATTTAATAAATATTTACCTGACAAGGAATACGATAAATTTCTTAGATTCAAACAACTGACTGGCTGATTCTAAACAATTATTATATTGTTCCTAAAAAGCTGCTTATTTCAAACAAATAAATATTTCCCTACCCAGAGTAGTCTGATCTAACTAATGTAGATTTGAGTATAGTACATGATTATTTGTTCCTAATTTAATTTACATTGGTTTTTAATTAATATATATTAGACTTTAATAAATATTTACTTGACAAGGAATGCGATAAATTTGTTAGAGTCAAACAACGGACTGCCTGATTCTAATCAATTATTATATCGTTCCTAATAAGCTGCTTATTTCAAACAAATAAATATTTTTCTACCTAGAGTAGGCTGATCTAACTAATGTAGATTTGAGTATAGCACATGATGTTTTGTTCCTAAATTAATTTTCTTTGGTTCTAAATGAATATGTATTATAATATAAGAAATATTTACTTGACACGGAATACGATAAATTTGTCAGATTCAAACAACGGACTGCCTGATTCTAAACAATTATTATAACGTTCCTAATAATCTTCTTATTTTGAACAAATAAATGTTTGCCTACCCAGAGTAGGCTGATCTAACAAATGTAGATTTGAGTGTAGCACATGATTATTTGTTCTTAAATTAATTTACATTGGTTTTAAATTAATATGTATTATAATTTAATAAATATTTACTTGACACGGAATACGATAAATTTGTTAGATTCAAACAACGGACTGACTGATTCTAAACAATTATTATATCGTTCCTAATAAGCTGCTTATTTCAAACAAATAAATATTTGCCTGCCCAGAGAAGGCTGATCTGACAAATGTAGATTTGAATATAGTACATGATTATTTGTTCCTAAATTAATTTACATTAGTACTAAATTAATATGTATTTGACTTTAATAAATATTTACTTGACAAGATGTTTGATAAATTTGTGAAAATTAAGGGAATGATTGTTTAAATATCATGTATGTGTAACTTCATTTTCAATGATTGTAATTAATAAGTAATCGAAGAAATATTTGTTGGTATTTAATAAAAAATTATTTGGCAAAAACATAATCTTACTTTTGTTAAACAAATTTGTGTACAATTTGATTACGCTTTACTTGCAATACATTCTAATAAATTTGTTAATTTTGGTTAAATAATATACTTGTTTTAAATAAATATTTGCTGTTTTTTAATTTACAAATATTTGTTTCTACTAATTAATTCCGTAATTAATTTATTATTTATTAATATTAAGTTTATTTAAAACCTATAATTATTTGGTTGCTTTAAAAATAATCTTTTAGTTTACAATAAATATATTTTAGTATTTCAAGTATTGGTTTTGATTGTTTCAAAGATATCGTGTTATTTGTTTTAAATAGTTTTAATTAGTGTTAAGCAAAGAATTTACAGCTGCAAGATGATATTTTTTTGTTTCAATTAAATATTTTATCAAATATTTTTACCCTGTTTTTATAAAATTTTTGTTTATTATGAATAAATATTTGGTTGGTCTTAGTAAATATTTATTATAAATATTTTTATAGCATCAAAAAAATCACTTTACTTGTACCAAAATATACTATTATTTTGTTCAAATAATTTCTTCTTTGATTTTAATAAACTTTGTTTGTTGCAAATAATTTAAATTTAAATAAATTATTTATTAAATTTGAATAAATATTTACTTGTTATGAATATTAATAATTAGTTCTATATACATATTTGTTTGTTTCAAACAAACTAGTTTGAAATAAATCAATTTATTTGTTTCAAATAAATTTTTTTTTCAGTGTATTTAACTTTATGTCCGAAAGTAAGAAGGTTCACTTAAGTAAATCAATCTTCTTCTCAATTCTACAAGATTTATTTAATATCAACCAGATTTCATTTCTGATTATAGTTAATAAGAATTTCGCTTGAAGTATAGCGAATTATTTTTTTCAGTGTAGGACGAAATGTCAAACCGGCTATGTTATGATACGAGTCGCATACCGAATAGAGAACTATTTTTTAATTTTAACGTTTTAATTTAAAATTTAAGCAAAAATAAATCACTAGACAATTATCCTTCGTTACGACTCAATTTATAGTTTATTATATAAAGTTTTAAAGTAATTAAAATATTAATTTTACATTATATCAAATTTCATAAATTGGATCAATTTATGGCATAATTCCCTTTATTAGGTAAAATTATTTTTAGAACAATTATTTAATAAAGAATTATACCCACTATAACGGGTACGGATTACGAGTGTCGGCGCAGGTTAGGTCCCTGAATTATCGGCGATGATCGTCGATAGGACCAAGTCGACTAGCCAGGACATATAATTGCGAATGGTAGCGCAGTGGTGAGGCTTCTGCCTCGCGCTCCCGGGATCGTGGGTTCGCGCCCCGATACCTTCGTTGATTTTTTTATTCCTTATATTCAATCCGTACCCCGTTACACCACAATATGATATACCAAAAATAAACTATAAGAAATTAAAGCAAATAATAGATAACAAAGTAAAAATAGTTAACTTGTAACTATTAGAATACTTTTTATAGACTACCAAATGAATTTAAAGTATATTAGACTAGCTATCTATTTATCAAAGGTAAACTAAAAAATTGGATAACGAATTCAATATTAATTATTAAGAATTGTATGAGAGAACGCCGAACAATTCTGTTTTACCGACATTGTTAAATTAATTTTTTATAAAAAAAAGTAAAAATTTATCGCAAAAGATAAGAATAACTGTCCTCATTTATTATAGTTACTAGTAACCTAACGATATTTTTTTGTTTCGCTAAAACATTTTTTGTACGAGAAAACTTTGAATCACTGAGCGATACATTTTTTTATGCAGAAATATTATTTATCTTTATAGAAGTTGCATCGTTTGTAAAAATGTTGTAATATTATAATGGGTTTTAATTAAAAAAAACATATTTCAATGTGATTCAAGCCTTTATGTATTTCAAATATTCGATATAGTTATTAATATTAGGATGTGAGTTAGATTTGGAAGTCACATTATAATAACAAAAAAAAATTTTGCGACTGTATATAGGAATAAGTATACGTAGCCTTTTTTTAATTTTTTTCTAGCTAATAAATGCACCATTTTTTTAAACCATATCGTTAATTCATAATTTTCAAAAGACATAATATACGAAAACCACGACGTATACAACCCTTCAACTGCACTTTAATTTTTATAAACCTAAAAGGTAAAACCTCATCCGCTTTTTCATATTTCCACGATTCGTTCATCTATTCGAAATCAACGTGTATATGATATATACAATTATACAGAAAAAATCTAGTTTTTGTTTGCAACGCAATCGAAACAATACTTTTTGCGCCGGGCCCAAGCGAAATAAACACCCGTGTTTTCTCAAGGGCGACGAGAGATTTTCGGGTTCGGTAAAGAAAATCGAATTTAAACAGCCGAGTGAAAAGGGTGAGAAAGACGTTGCGCGAAGAGCCTCGTAATTTACGCCTCTTCCTTCGTCGAAGAGTAGTATACCGAGAGAGATGGAATACAGAACGTATATAGAGAACCGAGCGAGCGAGCGAGCGAGCGTTTAGCCGAGGAAACTTCCGAATCTCTTCACGGCTCATTTCTTTTATGCGTTTCTCGCCTGCGGCCGGCATCAACATAAAACGCGTCGTCGTCGAGCTTCCCATTCAAATCTCCGAACGACTACTCGTCGTCACTTGCGACGGTGGCGGCGGCGACGGCGGCGGCGACGCGCCGGGATTGCCTCGAATCAGCATATATCGAGAGAAAGCCAGAATACATACACATATATATATACACCCTTTGAACCTAACGTATACCATTCAAACTTTTCTTCCTCTTCGTTTTTTTTTCTCCTTTTTTTATTATCATCGATAAAAAAGAAACTTATGATCGAGAGGGTGACTTTTTTATAGTTACTAGTAACCTAACGATATTTTTTTGTTTCGCTAAAACATTTTTTGAACGAGAAAACTTTGAATCACTGAGCGATACATTTTTTTATGCAGAAATATTATTTATCTTTATAGAAGTTGCATCGTTTGTAAAAATGTTGTAATATTATAATGGGTTTTAATTAAAAAAAACATATTTCAATGTGATTCAAGCCTTTGTGTATTTCAAATATTCGATATAGTTATTAATTTTAGAATGTAAGTTAGATTTGAAAGTCACATTATAATAACAAAAAAAAATTTTGCGACTGTATATAGGAATAAGTACCGTCACATACCCAATTGTTGATCATGAACCAATTTCTGATCAGTGTATTATTTCAATAAAATAATAAGATTTACATAAATCTAAACGTTGCTACGCACAATTTGAAGGTTAAACAATCAATAATTGGTTAGTAGACTTAAATAGAAAGTGGTATATGTACCGAAAATTTACTGATCAGAAATTGGTACTTCCCGCTTTTTTTCTTAGATTGTTGCTTACTTTAAAATAGCACCTATTTTATTTTTCGAGATGGCTAAAAGGAAGTTTAATACTTATACTTTCTGTATCCGTCTAAATATATACAATTATTAGCTTTTTTAACATAAAATTATTCTATGAACGTACAGATTTACCTTAATGATCAACAATTGGGTATGTGACGGTATACGTAGCCTTTTTTTAATTTTTTTCTAGCTAATGAATGCACCATTTTTTTAAACCATATCGTTAATTCATAATTTTCAAAAGACATAATATACGAAAACCACGACGTATACACCCTTCAACTGCACTTTAATTTTTATAAACCTAAAAGGTAAAACCTCATCCGCTTTTTCATATTTCCACGATTCGTTCACCTATTCGAAACCAACGTGTATATGATATATACAATTATACAGAAAAAATCTAGTTTTTGTTTGCAACGCAATCGAAACAATACTTTTTGCGCCGGGCCCAAGCGAAATAAACACCCGTGTTTTCTCAAGGGCGACGAGAGATTTTCGGGTTCGGTAAAGAAAATCGAATTTAAACAGCCGAGTGAAAAGGGTGAGAAAGACGTTGCGCGAAGAGCCTCGTAATTTACGCCTCTTCCTTCGTCGAAGAGTAGTATACCGAGAGAGATGGAATACAGAACGTATATAGAGAACCGAGCGAGCGAGCGAGCGAGCGTTTAGCCGAGGAAACTTCCGAATCTCTTCACGGCTCATTTCTTTTATGCGTTTCTCGCCTGCGGCCGGCATCAACATAAAACGCGTCGTCGTCGAGCTTCCCATTCAAATCTCCGAACGACTACTCGTCGTCACTTGCGACGGTGGCGGCGGCGACGGCGGCGGCGACGCGCCGGGATTGCCTCGAATCAGCATATATCGAGAGAAAGCCAGAATACATACACATATATATATACACCCTTTGAACCTAACGTATACCATTCAAACTTTTCTTCCTCTTCGTTTTTTTTTCTCCTTTTTTTATTATCATCGATAAAAAAGAAACTTATGATCGAGAGGGTGACTGGATTTTTATACTTATATGTATATCCATATCGCTTTACTTCATCTAATTTACAACAATCTGCAAACATGATCGTATCTACTTAAACCTAGCTGGAATAGTGAAAATTACACTAATTGTGGAAGTGAAATGCTTTTCACTGTATTAATCATTGATCAGCAAGGTAAATAGTTCTCGTGAAAATGACAGTGTTATTCAGTGATCGAGAGACAGAGTTGGCATATTAATAATTATACTTAAACAATTAAATTACTATATGAAAAAAAATTAATTAGAACAAAGATCATAAATGCGATAAGTCAATTTTCCCGACGGCATTCGATACGATGTCAGTATCATCATAGGCTACGATATACGCATTAAATAGCAACTACGAAAATATATAGGTATAAAAATTTTGACTATTTGAACGTTAATAGGCTAAATATGATTCAGAAAGAAATTCTATTTACTCCAATGTAATTCCTTTAAAATCAGGAGAAATCTCCTAGCTTTTAAAATATTGATCTTTTAGAATTATGTATACATATACTCATTTTTATAAAAGTAAATTATGTTTGATTGTTGAACAATCACAGTGAACCAACTGCATTTTCTTTTCGTTATATGTAAATGTGAAGTATTCCGCAAAGATCTATTTACTTCAGTGTATAAAAATGATCTAAGTCGATCGCTACTCCATACAATATAATAATTTTATATGGATTAATTTACAACACGCGATTATAACACGTTTTATCAAACGTTACATAAACGAATTTACATATATATGGGACATTTTTCAAGTTATTTTCAACACCAGCTGTGTTTGTAGCTATTTATCACAAAATCTATCACCTTTTATTATAGAACATTACATCTAACATTCGTTGCTAATTATCTCTAGAATTTATCCTTCTGGGTTTGAATGTCTATCTCAAATAATCTGTAGGTCAATGTCACATAAACTACATGTCAATATTCAATTGATTTTTTCATCCAAAAATCTAGAAGAAAACTTGAAGCAATACCTTTTAAACGGTTTGTAGCTTGTAAGTGGCCTTTAATTCTGTGAAAAGTTATGATAATTTAAAAAAATACGAAATTTTTTAGAAATTGAAATGGGAGTTACCATGTTAATTGAAGGCTAATTATAAGCTGTAGATTTAAAAAGTTATTGCTTTAAGCTTCTTTTTGGACTTTGATAAAAACATTTTGTCAAGTTCAATATTGACATAGTTTATGAAACATTATAACCTTGAGATTTGGAATTCTAACACAGAAGAATGAATCTATAGAGAAAATTAACAACGAATGTTAGATATAATGTGATATAGTAAAAGTTGATAGATATTGAGTTAAATAGGTGTAAAGGCAGCTGGTATTGAAAAAAACTTGAAAAATTTAACGTTCTGACATTAGAATAATTTTTGAACAAATGGATTCCAGTAACTAAAAATTTTTTTAAAAATGTTAACAATGACAATAAACAACAATAATAATAATAAATTAAATATTATATATACATCTTAAATTGGATTAATATATGTAACAATTAATCGATAAAATGAAACGAACGTTACGTAGGTGTAGATAATTGGTTAATTAACCGAAAACTAGGAAATTGATTAACGAAAGAGAGTATATATATATAGGCCTCCCCAGCGAGCGGTGTGTACTTAAACTTGGCGTATATATATTAAAGAGCGATTTGTAGAGTTGGTTAAGACGAGCCGGTAAAAGGAACGCGTTCGCCTCGTTGTAACTACCTACCTACCTGTCACGTCTGTAAAACCGCATCACTTTGCGCGCAACTCGGTGCAAAGTAATTTCGAAGAAGCTCCCGCGTGCGCACCCCCTGCTCGGTGTAAGAAGAAGGTACGTATACATATATACATAGAGCTCGGTTCTTCCAGCTGTGCCTGCCGCCCGGGCTAAATGAACCAATTAGTGCCAGTGATAACCCGAGGCCCTTATTTTATTAATTACTCTCTACAACCTTTCCTTCCTAATGCTGTTTCGCGCGTTTATTATTGCGCCAATCCGCGCAATATCATCACTTCGATTAATTACCATACGTGTATACTGTGCGTGTATAATACGCATATAATAACCATTATTATGATCATGCTGATATAGTTGGAATTTTTCAAGGATCAATTAATTACGTTTATTCCTTTCATCGTTTTTTTTTGGTATATCGTTTATGTAACCAAGTCGATCGATAAATTCATTTAATTTTCGAACAGTTTGGATTAAAATTATTTTTATGGTGACTTCTGGGTACTTAATCCTTTCTTTCTTTATGAAATGAATACAACGATCGTGCCTGAAATGTAAAACCGTAGTTTTTATATATTTTGGCCCTTCTATAGTTTTTCTTTTGTTCAAATGCTGAAACCATAGCAGTTTCGTATATATGCAATACGAAAAAATAGTATATGCACCACGGGCGCGAAGTAGGTTTCGCGCCCTTGGTGCATAATGTACTATAATATGTGCACGAAGATAATGCATTTAAACTTGGTATATTCAGTAATTATATTATCATATGTACGAACAACTAGCGTATGCACTTTATTTTTCCTCAGATTACATATTCGATTATAATATTTCTTATGCTCTATGAAAAAAAATATTTATATAAAAACTGTACTGTAACTCATTTAAATAAATAATAATAAATAATAATAAATAATAATAAAATCATTTTAATAAAGAGGTAATGCCTGATGAGGATGGAGGAGATCGATCGAAACATCGCTAATTAAATGAAAATAATTATTATCGATTAACCTTATTCAATATAAACAAGAAAGTGCACGACAGTATACTAAATTTAAAAAAATATTTGTCATACACGTATTTTAAACAAATTTCGTAATAATTATATTACAGCTAAATATTTACCTGTTCTTTGATGCTTCGGTAAAAATTTAAACGAAATATGACATGATCACTAATGTACTTTTCAAAATAAAACAAAATTCATCAAAATTTATGCATTGCACCTGGTACAATTAGACTTTTGGGATTAATTTTAACATTCATTGCCAAAACAGTATATGAAGAGGATATATGTATATCTATATGTATGCACGGAAAAAAAATGTTTGCATGCCGCATGTCCAAAAATTTGACATATCACGTTACAACACGTAATTGCAATTATTTAACTCCAAAAGATAAATCTGTAATAACCAAAATAGTTATCCCTCGTTTCCAATAGAAGGTTGCTTTTAGTAGTTTTCACGTACGTATAATATTTAAAAATATTGCTTAAATCAGAAAGTGTTGCATAGGAAAAGGTTTTGTAATTTTAAGACGAACATTTTGTCTAAATTCATTATGATACGTAAGAATAGTATTTTTGGGGATGAACCCATTGTGCACCAATTTTACGAAACTGTAAAACGCTCCATATTTTCAAAAATTTAAGAGCGATACAGCTGAAAATATAGGATAACGGACTTCTATAACCATAAAAAATATACCCTTTAAATTTCAACTCAATCGATTAAAAATTAGCAGAGTTTTAATTTTTGTCACAGTATTTCACACATACATACATATACTTTAGGGAAAGGTTTGGATGAGTTCTGAGTTGTATAAATTTTATTTTTATGTCAAAATATATACTTTTATGAGATATCACATGTTTTGCGATCATGAAAATATAAGACACTTCCGTGTAACGATCGTGCCTAAAAAACAATCAACTTTTCATATTAAATTTTGGTTAAAATATCTTCAATTTTTTATTTTCTCCATATATTTGCTCCAAATTGACCGGTTTAGGAGTTTCTTTTTTTAAACCATATCTACTTCCACTCAACTTTCTTCTGGTTTTTAGATTAAGTGTCTACCTCTAATTGTTTTAGAGTTATAAGCGATTGAAGTGGAAATAGTTTTTATTAAATTTATTATTAAATTTCGTATAACTTTCGTGATAGTGGCCATTGGACAGCAATAACTCAGTTTGTTTCATATTTTTATATTGAGAAAGATATCCCAAAGTTAGGATAAGATTCGTTTCCCGGAGGTCAAGCACTCCACTTGTTAGTATAAAATATTTCATAACGTCATATTAAAAAGATACAACTTATTGTGACTCGAATTAAATAAATCAATGTGAGACACTGTGTGTTAAAGTTTGATTATTGAATATGATTGTATTTCATACTATGTATTATAAACTTATTTAAAATGACAAGTAAAAATTGCATTTTTTACAAAATAACCGCAAGAGGAATAAAGGGTAAACAAATGTTTACAAATTCTGTACATCCACTAAAGCAACCGCGGCGTATAAAGATATATAGTAGCTATTGATGAAATAGTTTTCACCTCTAAATGTGAATGCTTCTCATCTAAACAACACAAAAAAATGTTTCCTCATTATAGAGTTACATGTGCGGTAGGTCTTACGTTCCTAGCAAGGCCTAACAGTATTGAAAGAATTATTTATGCTAGGAATAAAAATGCGACAACAGAGAGTTATACTACACGAGACAAATATTAATTAAGTTTTGGTAGCAAACAACAATACGGTGAAGTATACTGGTTATACTGAATAGGTGTTGAATGTCATTGCTGCGTTTTTGTTAAGTTTATATTTTGTTTTTTGGTTTTTTTTTAGTAAGTAATTTAACTTAAGGTTCTTAGTATGTAAGTTATTTTGTAAAGCCACGCCTTTAGTGCAAAGTGCACAGATAAATATATTCTTATCTCTACAAGCAGTTGCATTACTGTAGTTACAGTACAGTACACTATTGTAATAATAATTTTTTAATTTTTATCTGATAAATAAATAAATAAATAAACAAATAAATAAACTAATTATTAAGTGACATACTAAATATATGATGTAAACGTTATATAAAATAATACATTATTATTATCATTATCATCATCATCATCATCGTCATCATCATCATCATTGCAAATTACTGTTAAGTATTGTTCCATCAAATGTATACAAGATCTCGCGGTAATAATTGAATTACAACCACGTTAAAATTTTTTTATTGTATTTGAGTAAAAAGGGTATGTTAATTTATAATTAGTCTATTTAGAATTCGGCGTTGAGTTTAAAAATATTTATTCAAAGATTGTTTTTATTGGAAAAAACATTTTTTTTCTTGCTATCTATATGCTTTTTGCTTTCTCATAGAGAAAGCTTTGTAATAGTAAAATTTTTCGACTCACTAAAAACATCTTATAAGTATCATTTAGCATGTCCGGCTTGAAAAGTAATAAGTACGAATCATCGCTCAGAACACGTACCAATGTCACTTCGTACTTATCACTTTTCGTCGAAAATACTGACTTTTCTAAAACTCTAATAAAAACACGTAAAACGTAAAAACTCTATTTTCTTTAAATGTCCATAATTATTGTCGAATATGAACTCGGCCTATCTGACGGCACCGCCACTTATGCTCGCAAATTTTCGGGTGGCGGATTTGTGAAGCTATATCAGCACGGAATTTTTTTAATAGTTGATTTGACCAAAATTTATGTTAACTCAATAATAAGTTTTTTAATTTAATAAAAAACCGGTTGTATCAATAGATTAATAAATATTAGAATTGAAAATGTTTTATAGATATAGATATAGAATATTGTGTGTCAAGGTGACCAATGATAAACATAAAAACACATGCCCTTCGTTAACACTTAGTTAATAACTTTATAA
This sequence comes from Theocolax elegans, assembly GCA_026168455.1. Classification (NCBI taxonomy): domain Eukaryota; kingdom Metazoa; phylum Arthropoda; class Insecta; order Hymenoptera; family Cerocephalidae; genus Theocolax; species Theocolax elegans. Next base: position 73,586,754 of record CM047430.1, on the reverse strand, counting down.
AATATCAGATTTTCGTATTTCGAATTTTAATTTGGTGTTGCATCGAAAGGTAGCGATCAATTTTCTAGTAGTCGCAATTGTTACAAAATTTGTCTAGTTCGCATATAAGCCCGATAAATTCTTACTTACGTAATGTATCATAAACGTGCCTAAAATTGAAACATCGACTGTGTAGTCTTCTAAATATTAATTTATTCTTAGATATAACCTTTGTATATTTAACTTTTGGTGAAAAATTATTCAAAAGAGATTTAGAAACTGCCGTTTTTTTAAAATTTAACATATGTTCTTCTTTTATAAAATTTACTTGATTTACGTCTTATACGGATGGAAAATCAATCAACTGTGAAAAATCCATTTGTCCGTTAAATTTAACTATAGTCCTGTACAAAGAGAGGAATAAATTGAATTTACATTAACCGTGCAACCCACAGTAAATGGTACCTATTATATATACAAAAATTCTTAATTCCAATTACCGCCATGTTATTAAAACAGACACCGAAATATAGTCAATCGATTAAACGAGTATTTCGCATTTTAAGGACTGGTTAACGCGAATAAGAATACTCGCGGGTTGAAAAAAAAACGAGAGGATTACAAAGCCTCGGAAGAAAAGTGAGAGGAGTCGATTGTATATAGACCTAAGGACCGTGATTTATATAATTTAGCAAAGTGGCAAGATAGTCGGCGACGCGTACGAGATGGGGGAGAGGATATCGTTAGTCAACTGTCCTACGCGTTTTATCCCTAACTCAACTGGGTGTACCGACTTTAATCACCCTTAGACTGCCGACTTTCTCGCGCGTATATATATGTATGTACGGATCGTTGCGCTCAACTGGACACTCTTACGTCGATTAACTTTTCCACAGCGAGGTTTAACGCGTTCTACGTCATTTCATATATGTACACACGCGTTTTTCTTTAAGGGGATGTGATACCTAAATTGCAGAGACCTACCTAGAAAATTTTAAAACCAAATTAGAAGAAAAATCGGAAAAAATGACAGATACTGTTCAAAATAAATAGAATACGGTGTCAGACAGGTTTTTAAGAAATAATTAATTATTAATTAATTATACGTAAATAACCATTCTTGGTCGGTAATACAGTACCGTCCGTAAGTTTAGGATCATTTGTACATTTTCTATTTAAATCTATTATATTTTATCTCTTATTTAACAATCCATTACATTCGAAGAAAATATCGTAGAATAATTTCAAACAAAGCAAAATACAGGTATATTTTTGATCTTTAAGCTGATATCACATAGAATTTCCTGAATTAATTTTCGAACAAAATTGAAACTTATTAAACAGTACTTTTCTATTTTAGAAATAAAACTTACTTTATTTTAAATTTTATTTAAAAATTTTCTTATCGGCTACATTTTTTTTTAATAATTAATGCTAGTTATTTTGAGTAATATCAGTAGAAAGATAAAGAAACATCCTGTACTATGTTTTTTTTAAATTATTCTACGATACTTCAAGTATAATGGATTGTTAAACATTAGATAAAATGTGCATATTTAAATGGAAAATTTACAGTTGATCCTAAACTTATAAATTCACGGCTGCCCAAAAAAATCTCGCTAAAGTATCGATAAAAAATATTAAGATAGTTCACAGTATATCTTCAATGGAAACACAATGTCGTTAAAAAACGTTTCTTTTCGATAAATTGAATACCTCGTTTAATAAAAAATAATTCATTTTTCTGTTTTCTTTGGGGGAAGGGGGTGTTTCACATCCAGTTAAGTGAAATCATTCCGTTCATTCGTCCATCTTTGGATACATATTGACATAAATATATAATTAATAAATAATGTTTTAAATATATAAATATTTCTTTTTGAGATATTTATATACAGAGAAATTATATCTATTTAAACGTGGATTTTTTAAATGTTCTAATGCGTTGACTCCTTTCTGCAAATTAGTCGTTTATGAAAAAAAACCGAATATTTATAAAACGTTGTCTTAAACGTCATTCTTTTTATTTAAATAAAAATATATCTACAATCTATCATACACATATACGTAATAATTTCTACAAACTTTATCGAACCAAGTAAATATTTTTTCTCAGCGTATAGAAAAGTGCACGTACGTACAGATGGACGGTCAACGCCACGATTATATCTACAAGACTTAATTAAAACTAAGGAAAGAAAATGTATAATAAATTAATCCATGGTATTATAAAAAGCAGTATATAATTTGGTCAGTCGTTTAACCGATTCGAATAATCTGTTCTCCCCCGGTGGAGCGCGTGCATGCGCTTTCAACGGTATACACGTCGCATATATACATCGGGACCAAGGCGTGGCAAAGTTGTATATATATATATAGACGCTCGGGCACATAGAAGATGAAGCGCTCGAGTTTTAATCAATTAGCGGACACCTAGCGTAATCCAATCTGCGCGCCCGCCCGCATCCCCATATGCGCGGTGGTTTTAAACCTACCCCTCGCGCCGCCCCCTTTTTATATACAAACGTACACTCCGTGAGAGACAGCTACCACTTACTATTTTATATGGTTACGCGTCTATATACGTCGATCTGATTATATTTTCGACACGTACATTTTTTTATTTTCTCTCTTAAGTGTAACACCGAAAACGCGAGGGATATATAAGTATGACTACGTCCGTTTAAAGTCAAATAAATTTATTACATATCGGTAAGCAGCGAATGTTAAGAGGAGGTGTGGGTGCGCGGAAATTTCGTTTACATTTTTACCTTTGTTATATATACTCACGGTTTGTACACCTAAAATAATAATATGTTACTTGATGTGGAATTCTTGTTAAATACGATCCGAGATAACATTTGTTTGATATTCAATGAATCTTGTAGAATTGAGAAGAAGATTGATTTACTCAAGTAAACCTTCTTACTTTCGGACATAAGGATAAATACTGCTTGGTTGTAGATGATTCATTTAACATCAATCAGATTTCTTCGTGTGTCATATTTTTAAGAAAAATTCCGCTTGAAGTAACAAATTATTTTGTTCAGTGTATATATATATATTATATAGTTCGGCCGTTTAATGTATACACCCTATAGTCAAAAAAATATGAAACGTAAAATATACATCGAATGGATTATAAATGTGTATTACCGTATACAAGGGAGATAGATTCGTTGAACAAATGTAAATTTAGAGTAAAATTTCTTTTCCTTTTATTAATGCTATATTTACATCTAATCATATATTTACATTAATGTTTACATTTTATGAATTTTTTTTAATGCGATTAAACCTCTTACATGAAGTTATTTAGATTTCTTATAATTTAAGATTTCAGTTTCTTAGCTATACCACATATACACAGTGTAGGCTCGTGAGTTAAGTGATAAAAAATAAATATATTATTAGTATATATTTATGACAAGGAGTAGAGGTCAACGTAGCAGATGTAACTTGCAAAGGCAATATTTAATTATAACATTATAAAGACAATGGAGAGAGAGAGAGATAGGGTGTATATGTACGGGGTATATATATACTTATAAGGAACAAGAGAGAAAAAGAGATTCGACACGAAAACCCCGTGCAATCACACTCGCCTCTAAGGGGTCAGTAATTCGATTACTAAGAGCTCTCTCCTGCACCCCATTCCACTTTCGACTTGTTACTCTATCCATCTTCCTCCCTCTCTCTCTCTCTCTCTCTCTCTCTCTCTCTATGCGCGATCGCATACGCGAGTCACTCTCTTTATGTGTGTCTCTCTGTGTCTGTGACTGTGTGTGATTTTCCAAACACGAAACGCTGTAACGATTACATTCGTCAGTCTGTATACATATATATGTATATGTACGTGAATGAGATTTCGTTTGTTGCATGTATATATATATACATCCCCTACTCGTCTACCCCTCCTTCTCGTTCGTTATGGAGATGAAAATCTTTTCACGAGGGGTGTTAAACGCGGAACGGATTCATTATATGCGATATACCTAGACCAGCGTATAATAATATCGAGAATTGATTGCGTTCTGCATAATTTACCCTCGCTCTTCTTCTTCTTCTTCTTCTTCTTCTTCTTCTTTTTGTTCTTCCTGCTTCGCTTTTTCTCTCCGAGGACGCGCGGTATATTACGAAATGTTCACGAGTATGAGGTATGTGTGTCGGCGTTTCTCTTTTAATATCGATATAATTTAATAATCAAGAGGTTATTTCATTCGGATATTCTATATATGTATATGCAAGTATTTTTAGTTGGAATGGTCAACTGGTCGTCGTTATAAACCAATTATCTAAATAATATATCTTTAACTTTACTTGTAAAACGGTTCTCCCGAAATTTGGGTGGTTACCGCGGATCGATTGTTTTTGTAAGCTGGATGCCAAGACAATATATATATAGCGTTATTACACATACGGGTTGAACGCTGATTGAATATATAACTATACTTCAGAATTGCAATTGAATGTTGAAAATATTGTAAATATAAAACGATGTAACGTCTCGTAGAATTTATAGAATTACACATTTTTTTTAACATTTTAATCAAAATTACCATGTTAATTTTTCAAATGTTTTTTTGTGTTTTTTACAATTTTACATTACTTTTGACAAGTTTACAAGCCAATTATACAAGCTACGGGCCATTAGAAAGACATTGTTTCAACCTTTTTTTTTTAGAAATTTCAATGAAAAAATTCGATCGTAGCGTGGTCGCTTTTTTTAAACATCAATGTTGACATGTATAAGTTCATGAGTCAATAACCTTGAACTAGAAATTCTAACCCAGAAGGATAAATTCTAGAGACAATTAGCAACGAATGTTAGATGTAATGTTCTATATAATAAAAGTTGATAGATTTTGAGATAAATAGCGGTAAACACAGCTAGTGTTGAAAAAAAAACGTGAAGTAACTCACTTTTTGAGGTTAGAAGAAAGTTTTGAACAAATAAATTACAGTACCTAAATATGTTTTACTACGTTCTCAAAAACATTTCCAATCTAAATTCGATGCATTTTAAAATGTTGATCCAACCTCTTGACGCGGAATGCTTCATATATGTTTTAAGGATACTACACCCATAAAAATCGCATTTATAATATGTACTAGCTAAAAAAACTTAGATAAAAATTGTCTGAAAGTTTTTAATTTATAGTTAGTTAAACAACACTGAAAATTCAAAAGACAAAACCCCGCGATTTCCCGCGTGAAAATGTAAAACTTAATATCAACTTGATATATAGTTTATGTTTGGCAAAAGTTGATATCAACATACGCAATGAGACTATCCCAAACTTGGAAAAATATTAATTAGACATTGGTATAAAGTTTAGATAAATTTTATTAATAAAAAAAAATAAAAAAAATATTTTTTGGTAGAATTAACGATTGCTTTAACGAGTCAATTTGATTGTCTAATTGCACAACGTTTCGGAGACATATTTGTCTCCATCTTCAGGTGCTAAACTTTATTAATAATAATTACTAATATTGAATACATAATGGTCAACAACAAAAAGATTTTTACCTTAACATTACACAATGCGTTTATCAACTTGTCATTAATTCACCCTGTCATTTTGTATCTATAATTAATTACAATAAATTATTAATTATTTATTATAGCAACAAGAATGAATAATTAATTAACTAAACACTCACAGAAGTTGGAAAGCAATAAGAGTCACATTTTTTCTTCCTTTTCATTTTAATTACAATTAATAGTCAATTAAAACTCGAAAATTAAATAAATTAAGTAAAATTAAATAATTTAAATAAATTAAACTAGTAAACAAACAATTCCAAATATCACAACAGAAAACAATATAAATTATACACGGAACGAAACATTCACTGTGAAAGCTGTATACGACTGAAAACACTTTAAATTCAAACATAAATATGACTAGAAAAATGATCGATAATATAGAAACCTATATAGTTAACTAACAAGGAGACCCTCATATGTTTGGGAAACGGATCGTGCCCAGCTTGTAGTATATGTTTTCTAATATAAAAATATGAAAAAAGCCAGAGCCGCAGACTCTAACAATCGTTTTTTCAAAAGTTATATGCTCTTGAAGCAAAATTTCCAAAAAAAAGAGACTTTCCTTTAAACGCTTATAACTTCTGACCTATCAAATATTGACATTCAAACCAAAGTTTACTGAAAAGCTGGGATAAAATAGATACATTTTAAAAAAAAGTACGTTCAAATCCATTAAAATGGAGCAGAGTTATAACCAAATTAAGATTAGAAGCAATTTTAAACAAAATGAGCGTACACAATGTTATTGATTTTTTAAGCTAATTCTTTAAATTCTTAATTCGGCTATAATCTGCTCCATTCAACGGATGTGAACGTACTTTTTTTGTAACTACATCTATTTTATCTCAGCTTTTCAGTAAATTTTTGATTTGAATAGTCAATATTTGATAGGTCAGAAGTTCATAAGCGTATTAAAGTGAAGTCTCTTTCCTTGGAAATTTTGCTTTAAACAGCGTCTAACTTTTGAAAAAACGATTGTTAGAGTCTGCGCTGGCTCTGGCTTTTTTCATGATTTTTATATTAATTACTACAGATGGTACAGAAATCTGCTCGAGAGTATACAATAATAAGGCTCTTAAAAATTAGTTGCAGTATATAGTTTAATTTAGTATTAAGTTTGATGATCCTGTACAGGTGCACGCTCACTTCTTCAAGGTATTTTGTATTCTAAATATGTACGAATTCTGGAGTAAATAAATAAATGAATGTTTTATTCATCGAAAAACTATGGTATAACACATAAATACATAGAAGTGCAACGAGCGATAGACGAGAAGAACATAGATGATTCGGGAGAATCGTTGAAAACGAAAAGATGGAATACGTCGTCGTAACGGGATAACCGAAACGGGCAAGGATTTCAAATTGACGGTGTAAGCGTGTATACGTATATACGTATATATAGAATAGTCTCGTCAGCGGTTGTTATGGTTTAATATGCGCGCGCTCCCGGTACGCGATCGCACCACCCCCGTTTTTAAGCGGAGCTCGCGTCGCGAGGCCACCGCCATAACTTTTCCCGATTAAGCGCAAATCAAAAAGCAATCTACCGGCCGGAGCGATCCTCCCTCTCTCGGTGGGGCTGATCACTTCTGTACGCGCGTATAGGTACACGCACACACACAAACACATTATACATATAGAGCGCTCGCTCCGAAAAGTCAAATAATAAATAACCCAAAGTGCGAGAAAAAGTCTCGCGGGCAGTACATCACTCGGCGAAGCCCTCCGAGGAAGAGAGAGAGGGGTGGGGAGAGGGGGCACTTGCCTTACTCGAGCACATCTTACGAATTTATGGGATTCGGACTGACCCTCGGTCAAGTGGCTCTCAACCCCCTAATTCCTCGAGTGATATTTGTCCGTATTTTCCTTTTTTATTATCTTGGAATCTACAAGTATTTACGATTCTCGCTCTCGCCCCTCTCTCGCTCTCTCCTCTCTCTCTTTTTGCATAAAAATCGGTCAGTTTTCCCATGTGCGTACATATTTATAACGTACATGGGCATATAGATTCTTACGAAGGGGTGTCTTCTTGACCATATCAAATATTGACATTCAAACCAAGTTTACTGAAAACGCTGGACTAAACTCGATACATTTTAAAAAAAAGTACGTTCAAATCCTTTAAAATGGAGCAGAGTTCTAACCAAATTAATGAATAGAAAGCAATTTTAAACAAAAATTGAGCAGTACAAATTTTATTGACATTTTAACGGATTGAACGTACTTTTTTTTAAATACATCTATTTTATCTCAGCTTTTCAGTAAATTTTGATTTGAATGTCAATATTTGATAGGTCAGAAGTTATAAGCGTTTAAAGTGAAGTCTCTTTTCCTTGGAAATTTTGCTTTAACAGCGTATAACTTTGAAAAAAACGATTGTTAGAGTCTGCGGCTCTGGCTTTTTTCATATTTTTATATTAGAAAACATATACTAGAAGCTGGGCACGATCCGTTTCCCAAACATATGAGGGTCTCCTTGTAAGTAAATTTTTCTATATTATCGATCATTTTTCTAGTCATATTTATGTTTGAATTTAAAGTGTTTTCAGTCGTATACAGCTTTCACAGTGAATGTTTCGTTCCGTGTATAATTTATATTGTTTTCTGTTGTGATATTTGGAATTGGTTGTTTACTAGTTTAATTTATTTAAATTATTTAATTTTACTTAATTTATTTAATTTTCGAGTTTTAATTGACTATTAATTGTAATTAAAATGAAAAGGAAGAAAAAATGTGACTCTTATTGCTTTCCAACTTCTGTGAGTGTTTAGTTAATTAATTATTCATTCTTGTTGCTATAATAAATAATTAATAATTTATTGTAATTAATTATAGATACAAAATGACAGGGTGAATTAATGACAAGTTGATAAACGCATTGTGTAATGTTAAGGTAAAAATCTTTTTGTTGTTGACCATTATGTATCCAATATTAGTAATTATTATTAATAAATTTTAGCACCTGAAGATGGAGACAAATATGTCTCCGAAACGTTGTGCAATTAGACAATCAAATTGACTTGTTAAAGCAATCGTTAATTCTACCAAAAAATACAACTCACGAGTGTGAAATACAATAAAAAAATATTTATTCCCAGATTCGAACCTCCGATCTTTTACTTCGGAGTCTCTCGTTCTATCAACTGGAGCTATTTTATTGTTTATGTTTAATAAGTTACATTCAGGTTATAAACTTAGAAGCATGTTTCAATTGTTCTTTATAACCAAAATTTAATATTATGACATTAATAATAAAAAATGGCTCAGTCTAAAAGAATAAATTTTTTTTTTGTTTAATAATAAAATTTTACCCGTTCAAAAATAATATCTTTATACTTATCTAAGAGATTATTTCAAGTTTATCTGAACTTTATATAAATGTATAATTAATATGTTTCCAAGTTTGGGATAGTCTTATTGCGTATGTTGATATCAACCTTTGCCAAACATAAACATTACATCTAGTGGCTATTAAGTTTTACATTTTTACGCGGGTCACCAATAAATGTAGATCTAAAATTACTGGTATTATGTATAATAAATTTTGTCGAGAAACAGAAGTGCAACTACAGATGGGTACAGAAATCTGCTCGAGAGTATACAATAATAAGGCTCTTAAAAATTAGTTGCAGTATATAGTTTAATTTAGTATTAAGTTATGATGATCCTGTACAGGTGCAACGCTCACTTCTTCAAGGTATTTTTATTCTAAAATATTACGAATTCTGGAGTAAATAAATAAATGAATGTTTTATTCATCGAAAAACTATTGTATAACACATAAATACATAGAAGTGCAACGATCGATAGACGAGAAGAACATAGATGATTCGGGAGAATCGTTGAAACGAAAAGATGGAATACGTCGTCGTAACGGGATAACCGAAACGGGCAAGGATTTCAAATTGACGGTGTAAAGCGTGTATACGTATATACGTATATATAGAATAGTCTCGTCCAGCGGTTGTTTATGGTTTAATATGCGCGCGCTCCCGGTACGCGATCGCACCACCCCCGTTTTTAAAGCGGAGCTCGCGTCGCGAGGCCACCGCCATAACTTTTCCCGATTAAGCGCAAATCAAAAAGCAATCTACCGGCCGGAGCGATCCTCCCTCTCTCGGTGGGGCTGATCACTCTGTACGCGCGTATAGGTACACGCACACACACAAACACATTAATACATATATAGGCGCTCGCTCCGAAAAGTCAAATAATAAATAACCAAAGTGCGAGAAAAGTCTCGCGGCAGTACGTCACTCGGCGAAGCCCCTCCGAGGAAGAGAGAGAGGGGTGGGGAGAGGGGGCACTTTGCCTTACTCGAGCACATCTTACGAATTTATGGGATTCGGACTGACCCTCGGTCAAGTGGCTCTCAACCCCCTAATTCCTCGAGTGATATTTTCCGTATTTTCCTTTTTTATTATCTTGGAATCTACAAGTATTTACGATTCTCTCTCTCCCTCCCTCTCTCTCTCTCTCTCTCTCTCTCTTTTTGCATAAAAATCGGTCAGTTTTCCCATGTGCGTACATATTTATAACGTACATGTGCATATAGATTCTTACGAAGGGGTGTCGCTACGCGATCGGTGATGCTTCAACTTCTTGAATACGCACTGCACACATATACACGCCTTTCCGAAACTAAATTCACCCATATATATATATTTTTTCAACGTGCAATATCAAATATGTGCCTATTATGCATTTATACGTATATAGAACGATCGTCCGTCGAGAAGTAAGTGTGTATTATGGAGTGCACGCGGGGAGACGGATAGAAAATCATCCACGGTACAAGTTATGTGATGGGAAGTGAGCGGTGCCGGCAGTTCACGTCTCGTTGGAGGAGTCCGATTCGCGTCTACCTTTTGATCCAAGATGACTTGGCATGTGACTAAAACGAGAGGTCCAGAGTAGTTACGCCTCGAGCGGTCTACTTCGAGTTCGATCGCTTCTGAGCTTTATTGCCCGGGGTTAATCAATTATAAACGACCACCAGGCCTTTCGGAGATACACCCAACTACAAGACGAAAAAAAAAACCGAGTCTCGGACCACGAGCAAATATTACGATTGATTATTAATATTTCATCGATCGATTGATATATATAAACACGCGGTGTACGTGTTGCGGTTCTTCTTATTCGCTTCTTTGATAATTTGATCCTCGATGTGTGTATATAATAGGGCTACGCATCGGTATATTGTATTTGTCGATCTAGTCAACATTTATTATTCATCTTACGAGCGTGTGTGATTTCGTTGCAGTTAACGTTTCGAAATAAATTGAGTATGAAATATACACTGTGCAAATTGATATTTGTGCTTTGATTCTTTAATTATAGCAATTAAATTGTGTTAATTAATTTAATTGTGCAGTTTACGTTCGTTAAGTTGAAACGATAAATATATACATCAGAATCGTAATTTGTTAAAGTTTTTCTGAAGTTAGTAGATATTTTTTATCTCCTAATTGAACTCAACTTCCTATACCGATAGATATAATTTATGCGTATACCTATACATAACGAAATCGTTTGCATTTATTCTAAAGATTAAAAGAAATAACAAATTTCCCCTATACGGATTTGTTGATTCGAAACGTAAAATTATAAGAAATCGATCGATCTAACATTCAAATTCAAATGAAACGTGCGTCGAAAACAAGAAATTAGTAAGTGTGTATATATAGGTATAATCACCTTTGATATGCTCGTCATGTACGACAGCAGGTCTGACGAGAGAATTCGGTCGTATTTCGGGACTGGGTCTGCCATCGGGTCGTTGCTCTTCTGGACTAGAGGATCTTTCGGTGGTGACAGGTGGCGGAGAAGGCGTGCATCCAAGGAGCTTGCGAACCGAAAGCTTAAGCTCCGGTGGTTTCGTCAATTGCGGCTGAGTAGGTGACGATCGTCTCGTTGCGATTTCCTCCTTCGGTCGTTGGCTCGACGATATCGAAAGATCTTCCGGTTGTAGTCGAGATTCCGGTGAATTTGGCTCTTTCACCGCACTCGGTTGCTGCTGTTGCTGCTGCTTCTGCGACGGTTGATCGAAACCGCCGACCCGCGAGATCTGCTCCTCCGATTCCCCCATTTCCGTTTTTCCATCTGTTAAACGGTTTTATTTTATTATATCTAATTTCTTCCTACCCTTTTTTCTTATGATTATCTATGTTATATAATGGCTTTTTTATATTAATTTAGTATGTTTTCATATATATAGGGAATTATATATCTTCGAAGCACAGTAATTCTTGAGTAATTTTTTGTAGTTGTACTAACTAGAAATATATAGTTATTCCAAACAACGATTGATAATTAACGATAACGCAATTATTCGCATTACTATAATTACCTCAAATACTTGGAGAAAACTTAGTTATTGATATACGATAAAACACATAGTTTCAAGAACTATAAACATAGTTAGTAATTTAGTATTACTATTAATTTACAGTAACGTAAGGCATATTAAATATGTTACGCCAAATCGTACTTTTCGTAAATTATGTCAAAAAATCTATATAATGTCTAGATATCATCTAAATAGAAATATTATAAAGATACAATCACAAATCCATTTCTCGGTCGGTAAAATTTAAACCTTTACATTGTTTAAGTTTTTCCAATTAATTTACAAATCGATGTCTTATCGAAATAGTAATTACTTAGAGTAAATATTTCTAATTACATGTTGCTAATTACAAAGTTTTTCCTCAATTAAAGATTATTAGTGTAACCATGATTATTAGTTATAATAACTATTTTTATTGGTTATTCTAACCAAATATAAAATAATTACGAAAAATATAAAAATTAAAGTTAAGATAACTAAGTCCTTATATAGTTCGAATTACCAAAGTGATAGTTGCGTCAATGTACAGTTACAGGAACTTCAACCAATATTCCGAGTTCAGTGAAAAAATAGGCTCGACCCGGGAACTCTGGCCTATCCGAGACGAACGCGTTACCAGTTTCACCAGAAAATATTTTTAGTTGATATATATATTTATAGATAAATTTAGTAAAAACACTGTCTAAATAATTTTATCCATTAATAGAAATAATGATTAAATATAATATGAAAATAAAATATAATTGTATAATTGAAAATTAATCATTTTTAAATTAAGAAATATTAATTATAATGTAAACTATTAAAACTAAACTTATGTACCAGAGGATTGTTATAATATATATTATTATAGTTTTTGAGGAAAGGACCGACAAATTATAAAAATCACGATGTTGTGCATAAGTACCAATTCACTACCACAATTTACAATTTACAAACCTATAAAGTCTAAAAATGACCGTAGAATAAATAATCTGAATAGGCAACTTTACACATATGAAAAGCGCTATTTTCACATTCTATAAACGTTAAATTGTCGATTGACAAGTGCATTTCTCACATTTCACACTTTTCATAAATGTAAAATTGTCGATTTACACATTCTATATCGTCAATTTGTAGACCTTTGGGATTTAGAGTGCGTACAAACTTCGTAAAACATTGATACACATACGTACCAAAAAATAATAAAATAACACAATCATTGTTATTATAACATTTTTCTCGTTGTTACACGTCAGAGAAATAAAGTTGAAATATACTAAGAGAAAAAAAGCGATTAAAATAAAAATGTTAATAATTTTACTGCACCTTATTCACTTACGTATAGTTTCTCACGTACTGTGGCAGTCGAGTAGTTCATAAAGATTTACAAAGTATAAAGTATCTATGTGATTGTTAAATAATGTTTTTTTAAACATTCAAATTTCAATTTTAGTAATACGTTAAATAAGTATTTTAATTAATTTTTATGTCATTTGATATTTTATTTTTCAGACATCCGGTCTGACCAATTTTAGGGCGCAATCACTCGTATTGAACGTACTGGATGATTCGGTGTTAAAATTAATTTCAATATGTGGAAGAGTTCTCTAATAATTATTTCATAGAAATACCCGTCAATTTCATGATCGATGCACCGTTATTGTTATTATTGTATTTTTCATTCGAATTTGTTATACCAATGTAATTAAATAATTACTATATACATAGTTTACAAAAACATATGAAGTTATAAAACGTATATCATCGCGGAAACATGTGTAATAATGTAATTGCGAAAAAATGTTTGATCTTAAAAATTAAATCGACTACGACCGTTTGATACGTATATATGTCGGGTTGTGCGTTTAAATATTTGTATATATTTAAAAATTAATTATAAGTTTTATGGATATTAATATTTTAGACAGTCTTAGTATACAGTAATATCCTTGGCATTTAATTTTGTTAATTATTATCAAAGGATAAAAGAATAGTGCAAGGGGTTTTTAAATGATATTTAGCGAAAACTAAACTTTGTCTCGAAAATGTAAATGAATGGAATACTGGAATAGAAAACGTAAGGATATACAGTAATGGATCGATGTTTTTTTTTATTATTTATTTTAATCGATGTCGAAAGTTTACTACAAAATAGAAAACAGTATAAATTTAGCAATAATTAACAATTTCATTGCGAGGTTTTGCTTTAGCGTTTTTTATATTTATATATAATAAAAAAACCATTGGTTCTTATACGTTCGATCCATTACCAAATATATCCTTACGTAAGAAAATGTACTTGGAGAGAAAAGTTTCATGAAAATTTTACCAAACTTCCTGTAAATTTGACTAAAGTTTGACATACTAACGCGGTAACAGACTGCCGAAAATTAAAAAAATTATTGAATCTTTGGTCTATTTGTTAATGAAAGTCCACTAATTTTTACTGAAAGTTCAGTAAGTTTTTCTGTTTTGGGAGTCCGTTACCGTGCTGGTGAAAGGTTAGAAAAATTTACGAAAATGTGTGTTTCCGCGTAGACCGATCGACCAAATCGAGGTACGAATTGGCAACGGGGAAGAGGGACAGAAGAAGGTGCGGAGGATCGAGGTAAAAGGTGACTAACCGTTGATCGTGGTGGGCGTCTCGTCCAGGTCCGATTGGGACTCGGCCTCGGCAGCGGCGACGACGGTCGCTGCACCAACGAGCTGCGCAACGCTTAGGGTAATCGCGGCGAGTCTTCGAGGCGGCTGGTGATCCTGATGGTGCTCCCTGATAAAAGGCCGTCGGGCGACGAGACTGGCAGGCCCCTCGAAGCTTTTCGAGACGAACTGGGCGAGCTGCTCCATGCTGACCGAGCGCCCCGGGACTCGGTCTCTCTCCTCCTCCACGGGATAGGAGCTTCTCGAGCTCTCGAAACGAGCTCGCCTCTCGAAAGCGTCGGCGCGCTCCGCGAATGGCTGACTCGACCAATCGGACCACCTCGGGGGCGGCACATGGGCAGGGACGAGCTTGCGCTACCGCTCCCCTCTGCACACGGATCTTCCTCCTTTCAAGGCCTCTCGCCTTCTGCCACCCTCCCTCCCTCCCTCCCTCTCACGTATATATACATATACATATATATATACAGACGGTTTTAGGCGGTCTTGGCGCAACCGTCGATTAGGATTAATCGACGATTCCCGATTAAATGCTCTTCCTTTCGTACGATACATCTATACGATTTTCGATTAATTTAACTACGTACCGTCTTCTTTTTTTCAACGACGTCTCTGAGTACGACTTTTACTTTTACAACTTCGTCTTTTTCAATTACCAAATAGATCCTTACGTAAGAAAATGTACTTGGAGAGAAAGTTTCATGAAAATTTTACCAAACTTCCTGTAAATTTGACTAAAGTTTGACATACTAACGCGGTAACAGACTGCCGAAATTAAAAAAATTATTGAATCTTTGGTCTATTTGTTAATGAAAGTCCACTAATTTTTACTGAAAGTTCAGTAAGTTTTCTGTTTTGGGAGTCCGTTACCGTGCTGGTGAAAGGTTAGAAAAATTTACGAAAATGTGTGTTTCCGCGTAGACCGATCGACCAAATCGAGGTACGAATTGGCAACGGGGAAGAGGGACAGAAGAAGGTGCGGAGGATCGAGGTAAAAGGTGACTAACCGTTGATCGTGGTGGCGTCTCGTCCAGGTCCGATTGGGACTCGGCCTCGGCAGCGGCGACGACGGTCGCTGCACCAACGAGCTGCGCAACGCTTAGGGTAATCGCGGCGAGTCTTCGAGGCGGCTGGTGATCCTGATGGTGCTCCCTGATAAAAGGCCGTCGGGCGACGAGACTGGCAGGCCCCTCGAAGCTTTTCGAGACGAACTGGGCGAGCTGCTCCATGCTGACCGAGCGCCCCGGGACTCGGTCTCTCTCCTCCTCCACGGGATAGGAGCTTCTCGAGCTCTCGAAACGAGCTCGCCTCTCGAAAGCGTCGGCGCGCTCCGCGAATGGCTGACTCGACCAATCGGACCACCTCGGGGGCGGCACATGGGCAGGGACGAGCTTGCGCTACCGCTCCCCTCTGCACACGGATCTTCCTCCTTTCAAGGCCTCTCGCCTTCTGCCACCCTCCCTCCCTCCCTCCCTCTCACGTATATATACATATACATATATATATACAGACGGTTTTAGGCGGTCTTGGCGCAACCGTCGATTAGGATTAATCGACGATTCCCGATTAAATGCTCTTCCTTTTCGTACGATACATCTATACGATTTTCGATTAATTTAACTACGTACCGTCTTCTTTTTTTCAACGACGTCTCTGAGTACGACTTTTACTTTTACAACTTCGTCTTTTTCAATTATAGATATATCACGCGTCGGTTCAACTTTTATATTTATATATATATATATATTTAATTGATTGGGTGGACGTATCGCGTAAAATAGTATGTTCACTTATATCAATGCCACTCTTTCAAATATTTTCTCCCGACAATTCTGAGAATGCTCATATATTTTTTAGATGGGGTGATTCAAACGTTTTTTAAGGACGTTCCGTCAATATTAAATCATTACTGATCTCTCATTTGTTTAAAGTGATGTGTTTACAAATTTACTTTTAATCTCGCGTTTTACGATTTTATGACCTTGACATATTCACTTCAAGAAAATTTTATAACGATACATTAACCCTTAACATTATAACTTTAAATGCAATTAGGCACTTTCGTGTAACGATCGTACCTAAAAACGGTCTATTATGTATACATAATAAGTCTTTTTATTTTTTCTTCATTTTTTCTTTACTCGTATATATTCCAATAACTTCCGATCGAAAAATCAGGTTCTTTAAAATCTTGGATAGTCGTATACGATTCTCCATCGATTTTTCTTATCCCATTTAACGGGATATTTAAATCAAATTTTGTACCGATCTAGTCACTGGAGCCGAAAAAACATTCATTCTAATGAAATGAACGAGCCAAGACATCATCGGTTGTTTCAGTATTATCTCTATCACTGAATAAAATTTGAACTAAAAAAATATTGATGTATTCACAAAATGCCTGATTAAAATAATTTGACACTTTATTTTCTCTCGCAGATATAATTTAAGAGTCAAATTTTCTTCCGCAGCCATTTTTGAATGCTTATTCGTATATTTTTGGAAGCACAGTGATAGATAATACTGAAACGATCACCGATGATGTATTTTATTTATATATTTAATTAAAATACATTTTTTGTTTCAATTGATTTGTTCAGTAAAAATTGACATCGACAACGATAATTTGTCTTTTTTTATTTTGGAATAACCTCAAATTATGAATATCTGCAATAGGTTTTTCTACAACTGATTTAAAAATTTCAAATACGACGTATCATATATTTTCACAAAATTATCAGAGTTAGATCAAATTTATAATAACCGGGTTTTTTCGATTACTGCAACTCCGTATCTATATGTGTAATAATAAAATCTATAATTTCTAACGGTGACTCGCAAAATAGTCGATGAATGACAAATAATAAAATTTGGTCATTTAAAAATTTTAATAACGTCTTTTAACGACTCCAAAAATTCTTAAACCTTATATCACTTTCGAAGAATTTAAAATAGCGTGCTACAGAAAAACGCTCATCTCGATGAATTAATCGAAACAGTGATGAAATTTGTAAAGAAATCGTCATAATCATGTTTATACTGTTACGGTACACGAGGTAAATCATATAATTGTTGAAGAAGCAACCTGGATAATTGAATGTCTTTCAATGTACTGCAGTGTTTTACCGGAAATGTATTTAAAAAATATTGAATATATCGTGATTTATAACCTCAAGAATAAAACCACGGATTTTCAATAAATGCTTTGTGTTCATATGCAATGATCTAATTTATTATATTCTAGAGGTGAAACCAGCCGGGAAAATTATGACTTATCTGGGACTAAAAGTCTAGGTTTCGTCTGATGCTTCCAAAAAACTCATTTCTTCTACAAAATAACTGATTCGTCATTGATGTTTATAGTAACTGACAGCTCTCGGAGACGACCTTTGACCTTCAATATTTCGAATTGATCCGTTGCAAAAATTTTACCTGATGCTTGGCCAAAATATGGCGAAATTTCTAGTAGGAATAAACTACAGAGTTTTGTGACTATAAGGATTTTTAATCATAAAATTACAAAACAGTATATCTTTGGTCATTTAGACGGGTCAATGTATTGTGCGCGTGGTCCTTTCTTTAAAATAGTTTTTAATGACTTGTAAATGAAGAAACTAGCAAATATCTCTATGGTACATTGAAATATCGAAGTGACACGGTGATGCAACAGGAATAAATAGAATGGTTACATACAACTATGTATACAATTCCATTATTTTTCACAGTGTACCCCGAACAAATCGCAAATCTAAAAGCATTCTATAATTATATAATTATACATAGAGAATATATGGCGAACATACGGTCGTATGATATTTGGCGGTATGTTGGCAATATGTTTGCAATAACAATTGCCCATTGCTCTGCAATATAGTGGCAATAGTTTATATTTTTACGCGAGTGATTATATATTTTGTTTCTTTACTCCGTTTATTATTCGTTTTTCCCTAATATACAGCGTACAGCAACGTTTGTTGATCGACAGTGACAGTGTGTTCCTCCTTTACCAAAGAGTCCAGTAATCGTTAATCTAACATTTTTCTCCGTGTGTACGTAGGTACATAGAACGTTACGCCAAGGAGGAAGTAAGTATAAGAAAAAGTGGTGAGGTGTAAGATGAGTGGGTCGAAACGTGTGGGTGAAAACCGGGTGTGTACACACGTGCTACCGAGCAAGCACTAAGTATTGTCATCTGGGTGGACGCACGTACGATTCCGCGCTCTTCTATACCATTTTCATGGCAACTTTCCGCAAAGAGAAAGAGACGCCATTCCGCAGACACGTCTGGTTGTGTGGATTTGTGTGTGACCGGGCGCGCGCGTGCTCGTATGTGTGTGGTGTGGACGATTTACGGGGTTGTTTTACTTGGTTGGCAACCTTGGTTCACTATATGTATATATATGTATACACTTACCTCCGTCTAAATGTGAATTCTTCGACTTGTTGTTTTTCTCCTCCCTTGTTTACGATTACGTATATTTACCTCCATTTACGTGAGTTATTTTTTTGTAATCGCAGGAGTTTGTACGGTGTAGCGGTTTGTAGCGGTGTCAATTAATTTGTTGTGTTGTATAAAAAGTATACCTATATTACATATCGGTAAATCGATATCTGGATAAAATTTATATATTATCAGGAAGGTGCAGTAATGGTTATTTTTTTAACTTCTAAAATATTTCAGTATTGTACAATTTTTTGATATATTTATGAAAATTTTTACGAAATATTATAAAATATTAGGTTCCCAACGTTTACACTTTTATCATACTTTGATGTCACCACCTATAAGACTTTTAGAGATCTGACGTGCTCTGGGATGAAAAAATTTTGAATACACGCATTCAAGATTTGAAATCTTTTTATACAAGTAAGACCAAAGAGGTTATTTTTGTAAGTCGTATATTTTTTATTATCTATTTATAGCAAAATATCAATTTTTTTAATTCCGTGTGAAAATTGCAGAATTAATGAAGCGTTCGTATGTAAGTGTGCACGCCTTGCTTTTCTCGCAGTCATACATACACTCAAAATCATTTGAAGTTATTTAGTAGAGAAAGTATTTTTTACTTTTAGTACGTTTGTTTTGTAATTAACTCTTGAAAAAAACATTTTTTTTTTATTTTACACTATTTAGTTATTACTTTAATTAAATTATTATCATGCATTGCACCAGGTATAATTAGTAGATTCATTATAATTTTTCATCTTGCAAAAAAGCTGGAAATTAATGATTTTCATTCTTTTTTGGTGATTTCGTACCCTCAATCGCATCCTATGCACCCCTAATGTGTAAATTTTTGCAATTATAATACTGGAATATTGTATTTTCACCCGACATATAGTAGGTGTGCAAATTTTAGTTGCATCCATCCATCAGAAAATGTTTCAAATTTAGGGTGCAAGATTTGAAAATTTGACACTCTGTATAATTTATAAAAAAAACAAGTAATAAAAATAAATAAATATTTTTGTTTTTGGAAATGATATTCTGGGCCTTTTGCGAACCATAGTGGTCGAAGAGTAAGACTTTGTATATATAGCATATTGGGAATAGTTCGCAAAACACGTAATAATTTATTTTATATCTTTATTATAGCAAACGATTAAATTCATGACTAAACTCCTATGTTAAATACCCTCGTCGGTGATATTTTCTTTCTTCTTTAATTTATAATATTAATTTTGTATAAAATCTGATTTATAAAAAATAACTATGTAAATTTTGATTTATTACATTGAAATTCAGGGTTTCGTTCATTCAGGAAAGATAACTTTTTTTATTTACTATCTCTTCTTCGTATAGCGTCTAACAAAATGAATAAACCTGAAAATGTTCATCCTTGGTAAAAATTTTATAATTTCTTGAGTAGCATATATTTATAGAAATTACACTAAAATCTCTATACTAATTTTTCGAATTTTGTACACGAGTAGTAAAATTATAATGTCTTACATCGATTCCGTTCGTTTAGCACTAGCGTTTTGTATATACATTGCCGTATACAATTGCATCGAAATGTATATTATTAAAACATCGTTATATGTGGATCAAAACTATAAAGATATTTAAATTTACTCAACATTCACCTATATCAATATGAAAAACGTTATGTACACTACAAAATTCTTTCGTTAAGTACACTACAAAATTCAGATGTTTATTCAGTTGCGAGTGAAAAAACGTTTATTAAATTAAAATAACGATTGATCGATTAACTGAGATGTAGTAACGTACCGCAAGATAGACGTATCTGAACTCTATAATATAAGTGTATAGCTACCTATAGACGCATATCGATATACAGGTATATTCTCGAGGTGAATTAAGATTTATGGAGATGTTAGCAATGACCAATCAGTGTGATACTCACGGTTTAATTAGGACAAACCGATACCTACCGCGGATATATCGAGTATTCTTTATATATATAGGGATATATACACATACCGACGAAAAAAGTTGTAGTCAAAATTACATAAATAATATTATTGAGTAATCTGTATAGAGACGTATTCTTAACAATTATTTTTTAAAATTTTCAGGATTATTTTTTATCACTGAATTCGAAAAATAAGTACACTGTATCATAAATATTACAATGCTCATTAGGAAAACATATAATACAGTGCACCAATTTATACACTTAACCATTTTTTACTATATTGTTTTGTAATTTTTATAACTCTAACTTCAATTTGGGTCTCGGTTACTAGGGCAGTATTGTAATTTTTACTAGATATCACATTGTAATATTTACAAAACTTTTTTCAGTGTATATTTGTTAATACTAAACGTCGTGTAGAAAAGCAATAATATTTTTAAACAAAGGTAATTATGCATTCGGGTAAAGTAAAATTGTAAGGAGGAATTAAAAAATTATTCGTGTATAATTAAATAATTTAGAGGAATAATAAGTACTTGTCGTTCACCCTCCTTTGTTGATTTAAAAATTACAAAAATTATTTTTTAATTTTGATGTAGGTTTTTTAATTGAAATGTAAATAAAAATCCCATTTCTGCGTTATATGCGACGTTTCGTTGAGAAAATTGGCCAACCTCTTAAGGTTAGACAAACAATTATTATTATTATATGACACATTTAAAAACAAATAATACAATATTTTTAAAAAATCGACGCAACGATTCACCTTAATAATCTGATAATAATATCATCGTTCTAAATGTATACAATCGTTTTCACGTCTATTTATAGAAAAATCAGTGTGAAAGAGGTACGCAATGTAAACGCAGGTGACTTAATCATAATTAAACCTTTATCGGAAAAAATTAGATAATGTACCGATACCGATAAATAATAAAAATTGAACAGTTCTAAACAAAGTAAAAGACATCCTGAACTGCACGACTGTAGAAAATATCTTTATCACTCGGTCCGCCGTTAATCTACCTATATTTTCGTAACGTAAAAATAATTTACGTAACGCGCTCGCGCGAAATCGTAAAATAAGGAGGGGGTGAGGGAGGGGGTGGGGGTAAGAAAGAGAGAAAAAGAGAGTAAACCGTTTGAGAAGGTAATAAAAAATGTCTTTATGAAGACATTACCGTTCAAACGAGTTGCGCGATAGTCTTTTGAATCGTTACGCGCGAGGTTACATCGTATACATTCGGAAGAAGGTTCACAATCTGCGATGTCCTCTCACATATATATATATAATTGATTATTTTACCAATTTGTTCTTCACTTCGAATAGTTTAGCTATACACTCTTGTTTTGTTCGTCGATCGAGGTATCGTGATTAATATTTTGCGCAACGATGTAGATAGATCGTTATAACGCAGAAAGGAAACGCTGTGAGGAGTGACGTATCCGCGAGAGGGCGAGAGGGAAAAAGGTGTATAAGGTGAAATGGCGCATCATTATTACTAAATAATTAGTCGAATATTGTAAGGTAATCGTTGGATGATTAACGAGCGGAATAACGAAAAAGTCGCGTATATATGCAATTCGCAGCAGGGAGAGAGACACGCGGGAGAGGTACGTGTGAACGCAGCCCCTCTCTCACGGTCTTTTAGTTTGGCTGTTCGTCTGTGGGAGTATATATCCGGCGGTACCAAACTCGGCAATATTTAAATGGGATTGCGTTCGGGAATGTAATTGCTCGCGCAAACACGGCGGATCGTGGGCCCGGGAGGTCGAGGGACGGAGGGAGGGTTACGGTGGGCAGGAAGGGGGAGGCGGGGGAAGGGGGAAGGGGGGGGGATAAACTCCGAAGCGCAGAGGGGTTGGATACGGTCGGTGTGTAACGTAGGCAGACGGAGCCAATCAGGACGCAATGCGATTACCTTAACGAGAAATCCGATTACTTATTCATTCGCCTAACTCGAAATCAGTTTAACTAATCGTTTAATTCGGTCGCTATATACTATACGCTTCCCCTCCTCCTCGCTCCAGCTCGCGCGCGCCCCTGTGTGTGTGTGGGTGTGTGGGAGTGTACACCTCTCGCACTCCCTCTCGCAGAGGGGTGGCGCTCGTGCAGCCCTCCCTACTTCGGAGTGCGCGCGGAGGTGACGAGAGAGAGCTTTCGCACACGGACCTCGAGATCGTTAGCTTGCGGAAAAATTCCCGTCGATCCAATTCGCTCCTTTTCTTTTTCTTTTTCTGTTTCTTTTTCTTTTTCTTTTGCTCGCTTATATCTCTATATCCTCTTTTTCTCCTTTTTTTTTCACCTTCGAAACAGATTTTAGGGACGCGAGGTTCGCCCAACGGTTTTACTTTTACTTTCGGTCAGGCGAAGGGATTTTCATTTTCCATTTATTCCCGCACCTCGTGCATGTACAAAGACGTTCAATGTCCAATTTTACTTAGGATATCGGTATAACCATTTTTATATTTTCACATCGATTTTACATTCAGAATTACGATTCTTCTTGTTCCTCTGCACTTTTTATCTTAAGTGTATGCACATATAATACGTTGAATATGTTTCGATCGGTGTCATCTTTTTTTTCACGTGCGTCTTCTTAAAATTTCAGTGGGAGATCGTAGTGTGTTCGTAATACAGTCCTCAACAAGTGCTTTCTTAACGAAGACCTCCGTCGGTCTTCAGTGCCAACTCGAGAGCGTAGAAATAGCGACGTTAAAACAGTAAAAAAAAGTGTAATATTGTGTTTTCGATTATTTCCATAAGTATACGCAATTAAATAAATATTACTAATAGACGTACATCGGACTTAAGACGAATTGCACTTGAACTTGTAGAAATCAGTTGGTTTCGCGTATGCGTCACGGACATATGTCACATTTTATATCAGCATAATAGAGTGTGTATAACCAGTTATAGGAACAGCAAAACCATAAAGAAAAGTGAAAAATATTTAACGCAGTAGGTACACTAAGAGTGAAAATGGGGATGAAGTAGAAGAAGAGGAAGGAGAGGAAGGAGAGGAGGGAGAAGAGAAAAACGTAAAGACCTCGAAGGAGAGCTAGAGAGGTAGAGGAAGAAGAAGGGATAGCGGATGAAAGGAAAGGATGAGGCGAGGAGGCGAAGAGGCGGCGGATGAGGGGTGGGGGTGGGGGAGGCGGACTAACAGGGATTGCGGAGGCCTCATTCAATTCAATTACGTAATGAATTGTCGTGTCTTGAGTAAACACCCTTCCTCACCGCGAGTCGCGTTCGGCTGAAGCAAACCCGGGCCGGGAGGGTGGAGGGTCGAGGGATGTTCCGGGAGAGAGGAGCTAGGCTGGAGCTCGGAGAAACTAAACCGAAGAGAGAGGGGAATATACCCGAGAGCTATTTCGCAGTGGCGCGCGTTCTCATGCGAAATTCACCTTCTCAACTTCTCGTTACATTAATAAAACTGGCTACTATCATTTGTGTGTCGTTTCCCTTTATTGTTATGCCCCATTTCCCTTCGTCTATCTACCCCACCCACCCCCCGCGCGCGCTTATACAATGTCTATGCTATGCGCTTCTCGCGCCAGTCGTCTCGATACATCGATGTATATATATCCTCGCTACTATCGCTATTGGACATTTCGTTCAATTTTCTTTCGGTACTTTTACGTGATCGTTGGATTTTCTTTTCCTTCTCTTAGCATCAATAACTGTACAATCTACAGTATTTAATTGATCTACCGACTACTCCTTCTGTAGAAATTTTTATCATTATACAAATATATATATATATATATATGGGGTATTCCACGTGAAGTGGTCCGATCAAAATTTTAAAATGCACCAAATTTTGGGTACACATTGCAAATGTTTTTCAGAATCCAGAAAAAAATTTTTCGGTACCGGAATCTATTTGCTCAAAAGTTATTCTAACCTCAAAAAGTGAATTTTTTCTAGTTTTTTTCAACACCAGCTGGGTTTACCGCTATTTAACTCAAAATCTATCAACTTTTACTATAAAACATTATTTACAACATTCGTTGCTAACTATGTCTAGAATTTATGTTAGAATTTCTAATCTCAAGGTTAAAGTTACATAACTACATGTCAATTTTCAACTAAAAAATATCCAAAAGTCTAAAAAAAAACCTGAAGCAATACCTTTCAAATGGTCTGTAGCATTTTTGGGGCCTTCAATTCTATAAAAAGTTATGATAATTTAAAGAAACTCGAAATTTTTTAAAAAATTTAAATGGGAATTACCATGTTAATTTTTGTGAATTTTATGTCTTTCTTTAAATTATCATAACTTTTTACAGAATTGAAGGCCCCAAAAATGCTACAGACCATTTGAAAGGTATTGCTTCAAGCTTTTTTTTAGACGTTTGGATAAAGAAATCAATTGTGGCGCAGATACACTATTTTTAAGTTGAATATTGACATGTAGTTTATGTAACATTAACCTTGAGATTAGAAATTCTAACCCAGAAGGATAAATTCTAGACATAGTTAGCAACGAATGTTATATATAATGTTTTATAGTAAAAGTTGATAGATTTTGAGTTAAATAGCGGTAAACCCAGCTGGTGTTGAAAAAAACTAGAAAAAATTCACTTTTTGAGGTTAGAATAACTTTTGAGCAAATAGATTCCGGTATCTAAAAATTTTTTTCTGTATTCTGAAAAACATTTGCAATGTGTACCCAAAATTTGGTGCATTTTAAAATTTTGATCGGACCACTTCACGTGGAATACCCCATATATATATATGGCAAAATTTAAGATAAAAAATCGTCACCAATATTTTATGAGGTTTATGATGATGTGATGTTAAATTTTGTTCAATATTCTAAGTTTTTTTGAGACATATTTAATTTAATAAAATGAATATAATCTTGTAAAAAGGGTAAAATAAGTGTTTAAAGAGAAAAAGTAAGTGAACGACGAAGAAACTGAATCTAAGATGAATAAAATAAGTCCACGATGAATAAAATGGGTCTACGGGGAATAAAACGGGTCCACGAAGAATAAAATCATCGAAGGAATAAAATGTAATTTCACTCCCTTCATAGAGGTCAATAAAGTAGACATTTTAGATGATCAAGGTGAAAAATAATATATATATATATATAGATGTAAAAATTTATAATTATGATAAAGTTAAACTGAAGTGGATAACATTAAAAAAATGTATTTAATTAATATTCTGATTCTGAAATCCATTGAGATTTTATGATAAAGAAGATGATTAATAAACAATATTAACGACACGTTGGACTCAAATTACAGAGAACTCTATACCTTTCAATCCAAAAATTATATTTAAAACATTGAATTAAATATCTGAACGAAAGTCATATGGATATGTCAATTAACGTAAGAAAGGATCTGGCATTTTGATTTTTTGAGAAAAACATCTTTTTTCAGTAATAATAGAAAACAATTTTTTAGTCGGTAATTCTGAGTAAAAAAGGATATAAACTTTAAACCCAAACATTATACTTGTACAGTAGTAAATAAGTGATTCAAAATAGATTTAGAAATGATGATTTTTTTTTCTGAATCATATAGCGTCACTCTCAGCATCATCTAGAGCCGCAAAAGAAAAAACGTTGCAAATTAAATTTGTATTTCTTTTCTTTATTTTTTTGTAATTTGTTGTGATCTATTCTATGTTTATTTTATTCTTACTCTAGTTTAATGTTGCTTATTTATCAATATGTATCCTGTTGTGTTTTTAATAATAATTTTGAACTATTATTCAATTTAACGTTTTTTTTTAAAAGTTTTTTAACCTTTGAACCACCGAGATTTCAAGGGACACATCGACCTCCGAAAACTGGTATGAAAAGTACCTTATACCATCAATTGATCGTAGTCAAATCAATCATGGGATGTGCTAATATATTGCATATACCGAATTAGACCAGGTTTGGGTAAATAGTCGCCAACCACTAATTTTCTAATACTTTTTCATTATTCGAGCATAAAACTTAAAAACACAAATCAACTAGCATAATAACATCTTTTATGGTATATATACACAAACTAACGTTAAATAAAAAAGTATTCGAAGAAAGTTTTTGATCAAATAGTTTATAAAATTATCTCTCACAGTGATCTCAGAGCCCATTTAAATTATAATTATGGTTATTTTAATATTTTAGCTTTAGCATAACTTATTGCAGCTTGAAGCGCTGGATGGATTTTCTCAACAGACAGCTCAAAATGTGTGTTTTTACACTATTTCTGGGCCGAAGCTGTTTATATTTTCTTATTGACAATTAATTATTAATTAAACCACAAAAAGCAATAAAAAATCTTGAATTTTGTGAATTTTGACAGTTTACAGTTTCTAATAAAATATTTAATAATACTTATATAGAATTATATAAATAGCTTCAGCCCAGAAAGACTGCAAAAATACACATTTTGAGTCATTTATTTTTATATTCCATTCTTAATGCTAAAAAAATCAATATTGTTTTAATGTAACGTAGACCATGTTATACATAAATATCTTATTTATATACTCTTTTAGCAATGAATGTTAAAATCTTCTCAAAAATGATAGTTACAATTATATAAAATTTAGTTAAATTAAAAATTGCTACTCGGTATTTAAAAAGTATTCGATCGGATACTTTTTCGAATACTTTTTAATTTAGCGTTAGTTGTTATATATGTTTTTTAAGGTTTACACTCAGATAATGAAAAAGTATTCGAAATTTAGTGGTTGGTGACTACTTACCCAACCTTGAATTAATATAATAATTTTTTTGTAGGAATTAACTTTTTTAATTACGATAACATTATATAAGTTGTACATGGGATTCTCAGTATTTAACGGGTTGTCTTAAGGATATTTCAATCCCCGCACGCTATTCCATTTTTATTTATGTAAAAATATATACACTTTCGATGTATTTCCGGACACAAAATCCAAATTTTATCTTAAAAATACAGTAAAACCAAAAATATTTAAATCTATATAGAAACAAAAATGAAGAAGATTTTTGGTGTATCAAACTATTGTTTTACCTCTACGCTCTAGAGGTTGATGATAGTTTAATTATATGTATACGCACCATTTCACGTTAAGTATGTCGTATCAAAATGTTAAAATGCACCAAATTTTAGGTACAAACTGAAGAAAGATAAAAATATTTAGATACTGGTATCCATTTGTTCAAAAGTTATTCAAACCTCGAAAAGTGGGTTTTTTTAAGTTTTTTCCAACACCAGCTGTGTTTACCGTTATTTATCACAAAATATACCTCCCATAACTTCAGACCAAATTTAGATATTTGAGCTTCCTTTTTTTTAAATGTATCTACTTGATCTCAGCTTTCTTTTATATGTTTAGCCGATTCCGAGTTATAAACAACCAAACTTAGAAGTATTTTTGGCGAAATTTTATGTTTTTTGTTGTAACTATCGAAAAATAGAGCGTTAGAGTCTATAGCTCCGGGTTTCTTAATATTTTTATAGTAGAAATCATATCCTATAGTTTGGTAAAGATCCGTTTCCCGCAATTGTGACACTCTTCTAGTGAGTCTCAGAATTAATAAAAGTAGTTATCTTACATATAAATTGACCAAAAATGTATAAACGAAAGTTAATAATAATATACTTTGTTAAAAAAAATCAATAAATCTTGTGAATTGTTATGAAAAAAAATTATTAATTGTTAATATATATATTGAATAGTTTTTTTTGTAAACTTGTAAACCAATTAATTATATTTTTTTGAGAAATTTATTCGTTATTTATTTATATCTATCGTAAAAAAGAACGTTAAAGTCTAAAATTCTGAGTTTCTTAATATTTTTACAGTAGAAATGATATAGTAAAGTTTAGTAAAGTTTCCTGCATAGCTGTGAGTCTCATCTTGTCGCGAATGAAAACCCAGGTTGTTTAAGACAATGAAATAAAGAACTATTGTTAAAGTAATGTAAATAACAAACGATTATCTAGGCAGTTCGTAAAAGGATTTGTCGAACGATACTTAAAAATTGTGCAAGAACGTTCCTCACATTTTTGGTTTCGTTATTTCATGTTTGTAAAATATATGTCTTACAGCTTCTCTTGATCTGCAAAAAATGCATATACTTGTTGGTACTGGAACTTGCAGGAAAAATTAATAACGACGCAAGATAGATATATTATTGAAATAACCGAGGTAACATAGGGAGGTGGCATGTACTATTGGGATCGCGGTGATGTGATTAGGTCTCGAAGCGGTCGGTGTCTCCGGGAAAGGCAAATTCGATGATTAGACGCGAGGCCATTCGATTATGACGACTCGCTTCGGCAGTCCGTGAGCTCGAGCTAACCCGCGCAAACGCACATCCACAGACGATCTATGCCTACACATACCCACACACCCACACGCATCTATATATCGATGTCTAGGAGCTGGATATTTGGAGAGTGTGTGGGAGAGTACACCGAATCAATTTGCCAGCTCCCCGGGCCACAATCCTCGACTGGGAGCTTCTGCCCCGAGACCCGAAACCTGAAACCCGAGACGTACACACACAACGACGCTCAACGACGACGAGTGAGGAGAGCAGGGGTGTTGGTAACAGAGGCGCGAATCCTCGCGCAGTTTGCGCAAACGAGCCGGCCATTGATCCGCGTTTTGCATGCACCCTTGCACCTCCATCTCTCCCTCTCTCTCTGTATATATACACATTCCGAGCGTTTCTGGTAAACTTTACACGATTAATTTTAACTGGTTATCGTTATTATTATTATTACGTAAATCGTATTACGTTTCGATCTATATATATTGTCCGAAACATTTGTTCATCTTTTTTTTTCTTTTAATTTCATATTTATATTTATGCAATTTTTGTGTTTGTACTCTCGAAATGCATTAGAGTGAAAAGAATACCACTCGCAGCTATACCGCCTGGAGAAAACCGAGTCGGTGAACATTCATTGACTGAAAATTTCACTCGAATTCAGTAACCTTTCACTCGAGGCGAATTCAGATTATATTTGTGTCATATGACGTTCACTCTTCAAAAGTTTAATATTTTTAACTTGTTTATAGAATAAAATAAATTACATAATAAATGTAGCTCTTCAATATCACGATGAAAATAAATGAAGATAGCTAAATATGATAGGAACTATCCGTATTCCGCACATTCGTACTTAAGGGGGTTCCATACACAATTTTTGATGATTAATTAATAAAAAATTAGAACAGTCTGTAAAAAAATAAGAGAAAAGGCGCCTTCCTTTATTGACAATCTAACTGTGTGCTGAATTTTAGATTAAAATATTATTGCGTTTTCGAGAAAAATCTTACCAACAAATATCAAATCTTTTCACCTCGTTGAGGTTAGATTTATATTTTTGGTAAGACTTTTTTCAAAAACGCAATATAATTTTAATCTGAAATTCAGCACACAGTTACATTATTAATAACCGAAGGCGCCTCTTCTTTTATTCTTTCACATACTGTTTTATTTACAAATTTTTTAAAATTTTTTTTTATTTATTTATTTTATGTCGCATCCCCTTCTTAGGTATTGGCGTCAATTACTTATAAAATTACATTTTATTTACATGGTTATGGTTATTATATGTACCAGTCCACAAATTTTATTAGATTAGAACAAGAAGTTTTATTGTTTAGAATTTCGTGTAAGTTATTTTTTAATGTAATAATGTGATCTATATGGTTAAAGGAATTTTACATTTTTCACACAAGTTTTGATTTCCTTTATTTAGAAGGTGTTCATGAGTTAATTTCGTATGTCCTATACGAATACGAGACAGTAGAACTTGATCTCTTCTAATGAATTTAGTGGCAGGGTTAATGTCAAATACGTTAAATTTTATTTTCCTCAGTGAATTATTGTTGGATGTTTCTTTCCAAATTTTATTCCATTTTTTTAAATTTTGATATCTATTAGTCTATGTATATATCTTCTTCGCTTATGTTATGGGTGTCTGCATATTTTAGTTGTTTAGTTAAGTTTGTAGCTTCATCTAGTAGAGTTTTTTCGTTGTAAGGAATATGTGACAAACTTAATAAAATGTTTGAATTGGATGTAAGTAATTTGTTGGAAATCTCTAAGTTTATTTCATTATAGTTCCTGAATTTTAGTAAATTGTTAATAAAGTTTTTAGAATCTGTATGTATTATAATCTTGTCCCTTTGGTTTTTATATTCGATGATTTTTAGAATAAGTATCGATAATACTGTGTTTATGTTAATCCATGTTGGGAATTTGAGCAATATTTTTTCATCGTTTTTATAGGTTGCGGCAGTAATTATTGAGTTTTTGTCTTTATGAATTGATGTATATGAGTGAATATAATCTGATTGAGATTCCAATTTTTCGTTTTTTTCAGGTATTAATAATATGTATTGATGCAGTGTACTATTATTCCAGCATTTATTGTTTGAAATTGCAGTGTTATAAACTTTTGGAAGATTTATGTTGAGATCTTTGATATATTCTGATGATCGACTATAGAAAGGTAGATTCTTTGTACTATGGTTAATTATTAATTTTCTTTTGAGTAGCTCATATGGGCTTGATTTTTTGATGTTGTAAGAAGTTTAATGGTATACCTTAATGTTATTCTTTTTCTTCTTAATTCTAAGGGTATTAGATTACATTCGGATAGTAAGCTGCTTATTGGACTAGTTCTGTAAGCTCCAAGTGCTATTCTAGCTGTTGAGTTAAGGATTGAGTCAAGTTTTTTTAAGAATAAAGAGAATAAGAGAATTTAAGAATAAGTAAGTTTTTTGTCAAATGTTACTCCTAGGATTTTCATTTCGTCAACTATTTTGATTTTATTTTTTCCGATTTTTAACTTTAGTCTTCTTTTTTCTTTTTTATGTTTAGAGAATAGAATACTTGTAGTTTTTGTTTCTATATATCCTTTCTATAGCTAGTAAAAAAATTGTTACGCTTATTGCCGAGCCTTGTGGTACTCCATTGGTTATTATTTGTTTGTTTGATAAAAAGTTGTTAATTTTGACTTGTATGCTTCTGTTTGTTAAAAAGTTTTTGATGAAATATTACCAATAAGTTTTTGTTGGGTTAAGATTTCTAGAACTCTTCTTATCCAAATTAAATCATAAGCTTTCTCCATGCATATCTAAATTGACGGCTAACATATGTTGTTTGTTCGCAAATGCTTCTCTGATATTGGATTCTAGTATTGTAAGGCAATCAGTTGTAGACCAATTTTCATGAAACCCGCTTTGATATACGGTAATTATGTCGTTACTTTCAAGATACCAACGGAGTCGTTTGTTAATCAATTTTTCGAGGAGTTTGCACATACAACACTTTAAGGCTATAGGTCGGTAACTGTTTTTATCGAATTTTGCCTTTCTCGGTTTAGGAATAGGGATTACTATTGCTTCTCGCCACTTATCTGGGAATAGTTTTTTGGTCCATATTAAATTGTAGATTTTTAGTAAAGCAATCAGTTCCATTTTCTAACAATTGTTTTAGAAATATATTAGGGATGTTGTCTGGTCCTGGACTAGTGTTATTGGTTGAGAGTAAGGCTTCTTTTAATTCTTCTATGGAAAATTCTTCGTTTAAGATGTTTGATTGAAGGTCTTCGGAGATAATAGGATTAGGTAAAGATTGCATTTCTATTTTATTTTTGTTTGATGAATTGCTTGTTATGGTTATTGTCGCATGAGTTTTGAGCAAAATTTTCTGCTAAGATGTTAGCGATTTTAAAGGGTTCTGTAATAGTTTTGTTATTTTCTTTTAGAACTGTAATTGACGAATACTTTTCAATTGCGTGAATATTTTGCCAAATTTTTTTTTTCTGAAGTTTGGTGATTGAATGTATTGAGGAAGTTTAGCAAAGATTGTTGTTTGCTATTTTTGATTGTTCTTTCGCAATAGCTTTTTGTCGTTGGTGTTCGATTTTACTTTCTAATGTTTTAGCTTTAAATGGCGGTTGTATGCTTTTTTTGATTTTTTGATAGCCAATTCACATTCTTCGTTCCACCAATCAGTTTTTTTTGTAAATGGCCTTTGGTTTGAGGTATACTTATATTAGCAGCTTCTGTTATAATTCTGTTAAATTCCGTAATAATATTGTTGATTTCGTCTTGGTTTGTATGATTTGGTTTCTTGATTAGTTCGAGTACTGTGATTATGTTTTATCTATAATTTCTTTATATTTTAACCAATCGGCTTTTTAAAATTTCCATCTGGGGATATGATTAACGGTTGTAGAGCATATATTATTATGTTTCATGATGATTGGAAAGTGATCACTTCCATGTAAATAGTCCGATACTATCCATTCGAGATCGGTTGCGATATTATTGCTACTTATGGTTAAATCGATAGCACTAGTTTTACTATTAGATATATTAAAATAAGTAGGAGACAAATCATTTAATAGTACTAAATTGTTATGATCGTTTAAAATATTTTCTATTATTTTTCCTCTTTTATCGGATTTATAAGAACCCCAAATGTAACTGTGGCTATTGAAATCGCCAAGTAGGATAAATGGTCTAGGTAGTTGATTTAATATATTATCAATTGAAGCGTAACTAAAATCATATTTGTTGCTTAAATAAATATTACATATTGTAAATTTACAATTAGGCAATTCGATTTGCATGGCTATTACTTCGACATCAGTATTTAGCTGTATCTCTTCACTATAAAAGTGGTTTTTAACTAAAATGCATACACGCCTCCACTAGTGGATTTGCAGTCTATTCGATTTTTGTTATAATAAATGAAATTTTTTACTTTTATAGTTTGATTTAGTTTAAGGTTTGTTTCTTGAAGACAGATTATATCCGCTTGTTCATTAGTTATTAGTTGCTGTAAGTGTTCGTATTGACCTCTGAGGCCATTGATGTTCCATTGAATGATTTTCGACATTTTGTTTATTCGATATCAGAGTTTGTTGGAGAAAAATCTGAACTGTTTATGTTTGTGTTATTTATTTTGTTTAATAGGGCCGTACATTTGCTTTTAATGCTAGAGTTTCGAACATTTGGATATACGTCTTCTTTGATAAATTTAATAAATTCTTCTAAATTTTGGGTATATTGAAGTACGATATTGATTGGATTTTTAACGCCTTTTACATTTTCTAATAAGCTTTTAAACTGATCATAGTCGAGTAGTGTATTAGCATTGTTAAGGTAATCTTTTATTGAAGTGAGTTTTTCGTCTAAACTATCGAGAGATTTTTTATCTTGTACTTCTTGTATTAAAATTTTGTTTTTAGATTTGTTTTTGGTTACTACTATAAATCCTTCTTTATCTTGTAATGAAGAATCTGTTTGAGAATCTTTTTTTTTTATTATTATTTTAACGTCGCTCTTTTTATGCTCCCAAATCGGTGCTAATCAGCGACGGAGGTCATACGATGTCTTGGTGAAGAAAGCACTTGTTGAAAATACATTCGCCAGTGGTGCTTGTATCAATCGGCCGAGGCCGGGAATCGAACCTGGGACCTCCAGATTACGAGCCCGACGCCCTACCGACCGAGCCATCGCAGGCCTCCTGTCTGAGATTCATTGGAACTATGCGGGTCGAGTGAGTACGTTTGAATTTATCTTTATTATCTTGTGATTGAGAATTAATAAGTTTCGTTTGTTCATTGGTGTTAGTTGGTATACAATTAGTTTCGGTATCAACAGAGCAAGCTGTGTTTACATTTGGTGAGATATGTGTAATAAGGTTTGATTGTGTAGTAGGAGATGGAAGACTATTTAGTGAGTCTGGTACGGTATTTATTTGTGAGCCAAAATTGGAATCGGAAATGTCGCAGTTTTTGGCTAAATGTCCTTCTGTATTGCATATAAAGCATTTAAGATATTCTGATTCAGTGAATATAATATAATCTGAGTCATTATAATTAATTTTAAATACTTCAGGTATTTTTTTAACATCATCAGGTTTGATGTATACCTGTTTTCTAAAACTAGAAATGTGTTCATAGCTATCTTTACTGATAGAAGCTTTAAGAGAGGTAACAGCTGATGCACGCTTAACTTGTAGTTGATCGAGTATGGATTCAAATGTTTGGTTAGGAATGTCTGGAGAGACATTAGAAAAAATTATTCTTTTGTTGTTAGAAATAAGTGGTCTAATTGTCACGTTTTTGCTGTTTATTGGAATATAATTATACGTATCGGTTAAGTTGCGTACAAGTTCTTTGTTACTCAGGTACATGCATATTCGGTTTTTTGAAATTCTGGAGGCATAAGTAATGTTTTTAGGTGACACTAATTCACCTATTGCACATACATAATCAGTTAGACTTAGATCTTCGATGCAGTCGAGAATGAGTCCTTGTTCTCTTTTAGGTTGGGTGATGTTGGCGTAGGTGTCTGGGTTTCTTATGACAAACGTCGGTAGACTTTTAGATGATTTGTCTAGTTTTTCACTATATTCATTTTGAGTTTATTGGATGTTAGTTTGTATAATAATCACTCGCGTTTCGCGATTATAACTGGGCAAAGCCCTGTGTTGTTTTAAGCAAATGTCTATCATTAGGAGCGTTTGTAAACACGTCTGTTCACTAAGAGCTCTACATTAAGACTGATCTTACAAATTTATTACTAATAATCACGATTGCCGGTAAGGTAGGGAGGATAAATACTATATGGCACCCCGCTAACGTACTCTCAAAAAATTCTATTCAATAGTATTAAAATACAGAAAATTATTACATTTACATGTTTTGCAAATAATTAATTTCCTGTAGTTGATTTTACACACGCATATTACGAACATATTTTTTTGCCGTCGTACAGACATGTAATTCATTTATTTTAATAAATTGTTTAAAATTTATATTCTGCATAAGTTTTTTTACGTTGATACAGTGAATACCTTTTTACGACTCTGCGCAGTTAAAATTAAACACATTAAACACATTATATATATATAGGTATATGTATATATGGGATATTCCACGTCAAGTAATCGGGACAAAAAATAAATATTTTAAATATTGGCCCTAAATCGCCCGTGCATGTACACTCACCACCACATGCTTTTGCCCACCCTACGCAAAAATCACTAAAGATTAAAAGTTTTATTACTCAGGAGCAAAACATCGTAGCTCAAAAAATCCAACGCCATTCGAAAGAGCAGGTGAAACCTTTCAAAAATGCTACTGTACAAGTAAAAAAGTTTAAATTTGAGTTTTTTATAAGTATTAAAAAGAGATGAAAAATTGCTAAAAATCATGCCTCTTTTTGATCCGCTGCAGATTTAGTTCCCTTAATCGTAGCTTTAAAAAACTAACGGGGTTTGAAAGGTAATGTTTTAGCTTTAAAATGAGGGGTCGAACGTTTTTTAACCCACTTTTTACCGATGTTAGCGCATTTTTTGTGAAAAAACACGCTTTTTTTGGAAATGGGAATATTTCAAAGAAAAAGAGAGATAGAGAAAACTTCAAAGAGAAAAAAGATTCTATTTTACTCACAGAATATAGATCTGCAGGTTAAAACGAAATTTGGACAAAAAATTTTTTTTCAATTTTTTAGCATATTAAAAACTAAAAAACCTTTAATTAAGTTGTAGACAATGTAGCATTCTTTAACTTAATGTTATTCTATTATTTTTAAATTAAATTTACGCTTAAATTATGCATTTTTTCAAGACCAATTTTAAAAAATAATTAACTATACATAGATCTACTCAAATTTAATTTACTCAACCTTATATTATCGTTGATTACAATTTATTTATTATGTACATGAACTAATACAAAGTATAAATTTAGATAACTTAAAATTTAATATTAATTAAATTTATTAAATCTAAAAATCACTTTTTTATTTTTTTAAATTTAGAAAATTTAATTTAAAAATAATAGAATAACATTAAGTTAAAGAATGCTACATTGTCTACAACTTAATTAAAGGGTTTTTTAGTTTTTGATATGCTAAAAAATTGAAAAAAAATTTTTTGTCCAAATTTCGTTTTAACCTGCAGATCTATATTCTGTGAGTAAAATAGCATCTTTTTTCTCTTTGAAGTTTTTCTCTATCTCTCTTTTTCTTTGAAATATTCCCATTTCCAAAAAAGCGTGTTTTTTCACAAAAAATGCGCTAACATCGGTAAAAAAGTGGGTTAAAAAAACGTTCGACCCCTCATTTTAAAGCTAAAACAATTACCTGAGGTCATACGATGTCTTGGTGAAGAAAGCACTTGTTGAAAATACATTCGCCAGTGGTGCTTGTATCAATCGGCCGAGGCCGGGAATCGAACCTGGGACCTCCAGATTACGAGCCCGACGCCCTACCGACCGAGCCATCGCAGGCCTCCTGTCTGAGATTCATTGGAACTATGCGGGTCGAGTGAGTACGTTTGAATTTATCTTTATTATCTTGTGATTGAGAATAATAAGTTTCGTTTGTTCATTGGTGTTAGTTGGTATACAATTAGTTTCGGTATCAACAGAGCAAGCTGTGTTTACATTTGGTGAGATATGTGTAATAAGGTTTGATTGTGTAGTAGGAGATGGAAGACTATTTAGTGAGTCTGGTACGGTATTTATTTGTGAGCCAAAATTGGAATCGGAAATGTCGCAGTTTTTGGCTAAATGTCCTTCTGTATTGCATATAAAGCATTTAAGATATTCTGATTCAGTGAATATAATATAATCTGAGTCATTATAATTAATTTTAAATACTTCAGGTATTTTTTTAACATCATCAGGTTTGATGTATACCTGTTTTCTAAAACTAGAAATGTGTTCATAGCTATCTTTACTGATAGAAGCTTTAAGAGAGGTAACAGCTGATGCACGCTTAACTTGTAGTTGATCGAGTATGGATTCAAATGTTTGGTTAGGAATGTCTGGAGAGACATTAGAAAAAATTATTCTTTTGTTGTTAGAAATAAGTGGTCTAATTGTCACGTTTTTGCTGTTTATTGGAATATAATTATACGTATCGGTTAAGTTGCGTACAAGTTCTTTGTTACTCAGGTACATGCATATTCGGTTTTTTGAAATTCTGGAGGCATAAGTAATGTTTTTAGGTGACACTAATTCACCTATTGCACATACATAATCAGTTAGACTTAGATCTTCGATGCAGTCGAGAATGAGTCCTTGTTCTCTTTTAGGTTGGGTGATGTTGGCGTAGGTGTCTGGGTTTCTTATGACAAACGTCGGTAGACTTTTAGATGATTTGTCTAGTTTTTCACTATATTCATTTTGAGTTTATTGGATGTTAGTTTGTATAATAATCACTCGCGTTTCGCGATTATAACTGGGCAAAGCCCTGTGTTGTTTTAAGCAAATGTCTATCATTAGGAGCGTTTGTAAACACGTCTGTTCACTAAGAGCTCTACATTAAGACTGATCTTACAAATTTATTACTAATAATCACGATTGCCGGTAAGGTAGGGAGGATAAATACTATATGGCACCCCGCTAACGTACTCTCAAAAAATTCTATTCAATAGTATTAAAATACAGAAAATTATTACATTTACATGTTTTGCAAATAATTAATTTCCTGTAGTTGATTTTACACACGCATATTACGAACATATTTTTTGCCGTCGAACAGACATGTAATTCATTTATTTTTAATAAATTGTTTAAAATTTATATTCTGCATAAGTTTTTTTACGTTGATACAGTGAATACCTTTTTACGACTCTGCGCAGTTAAAATTAAACACATTAAACACATTAAACACATTATATATATAGGTATATGTATATATGGGATATTCCACGTCAAGTAATCGGGACAAAAAATAAATATTTTAAATGTTGGCCCTAAATCGCCCGTGCATGTATTTATTACAAAGTATATATATGAATTTATTATTGGTATTACAGTATTCAAGATGAGGAAATATAAGAGCTTGCGTTAACTTTTGCCTCAGTGCCTCAATGGTTCAGTTACGAAATGACTGGAGTGAATGTAGAACCCTGTTCACCGTACGCGTGATTTGGTAGGGTAGCAATTCCAAGACAGATTTCGATCTAGCACGAGTCCAAGGCTAGTGACAAAAACTCCAAGCTGGAGGAAAAATAATTGCTTGGGATTTACTATCATTTAGTCGAAGACCGGAACACAATGTCAGTTCGTTGAATCTGCAAGGAAACCTGCAAATCGTCAGCAGATAAATGGTATATATAATTATAAATAGTTGAAATAAATATTTAACTTGATCAGAAAGAAATAATTTGACTCGAAGACGTTTCACAAATATAATCATCTACTTACTAAATTGCAAATAGTGCAAAATCACTTTCTTAATAGTGGGAATCCGGGAACTTTTTTCGAAAGCGAAGATTCAGTGGATGTTCGATTTTTGAGAAACTATATATATTTTCATTTGAAAAAGTAACAATTCTCTTTTTAAAAATGCACATATTCTTTTTTTGCAAGTTAAGAGTCACCTTTTTGCAGTGTAAATGATACATTCAATACGTGTGTTACAATAACTTTTCAGAATATCTATGTACACAATCACTTAATATATCCGAAAAATATTTTTACGTGAATATCTATATCTTTCTTTCCTTCGCAACGATCAAGATGATTAATTATATCTTTTTATTATTATTATAACGAAGCAATTATAAACTCCCGTGTGTGTTATAACGTGGTAAATATAAAATAAAAACAAAGTAAAATCAGAAACAGACGATGTAACGTTAGTTTATAGTATAGTATTACAAAATTTTTCGTTAATAATGTCACTCTTTAGATCTTACAGTCAAATTCCTAGTAAAATTATAATAAACGTAAGTATACATATACATATAAATTGTAAATAAGCCTAAGCTTTAAGAAAAAATATCGATGTGTTTCAAGTTACGTTTTTTTAGGTTAATTATGAAATAAAAATTATAAACATTCGTATACATATTACACACATTTTTTCATCCACTTAGCTTTCTATATGTATATTTATATATTTATACACTCAACAGCCAAAAAATTGTCTCGAATTAATCGATAGATTAAGAAACGCGAACGATCGATCATTAATTTTGAACGATAAAAAGTTTGTTTGGTCTTGGTGTCGCGATAACGAACCGAAACCTCTAAAATGTTGCGATACGAATGTGCGTTACGCGAATGCGTGTAGAAGGAGAATCCCGCAGTGTCCTGAATTTATAACTTCGGGTGAACCATCCAAATGCTTGGAGTACGATTATGGTAAAAAGTAATTTCACTCTACGAAGACAAATAATTAACGATATTGAACAACAATGCATCGTGATTTAAAATAAATGTATAGGAAAACGTAAGAGAAAATTGTGGTTCTTCGGTTCGAAGAGGAATCAAGTGGTAGTAAAGGAAAAACCTTCGAATTGCGTAGCTACGAAGCATTGTAAAAAACCAATAACATTTACCGAGTATATTTTTGGAGAAGAGAAACCGTTGCCCGATCCGAATACTTGCCGGATGGCTTGGAAGATCAAACAAATGTCCAAGTATGTTCAAAATTCTAAGGTATTTTATTTAAGGTAAACGTATAATTAAACGAGTGAACGGTAATTTTAAACAATAAGATGACCATTCTTTTAAATTATATAGATCTTTATCGCGTTAAGGTATATAATCTTCATCCGGGATAATTATATTAATTTTCTAATTAATTATATTGATGTCAAGCGCATACTTCATTTTAGTTAGATTTTGTAATAATAAAAAATATGTTCAACAACATTTAAATTAATTTTTGGATCCACATGACTACCTTATATGCTCAAAAGGTTAATAACTTCATGTCGATGCGGCTTGATTTTATCACTCGGTGATTTATCTAATATTGATTGGTAATTATTTGTCGATTTCCACGCAAGTCAAAGGATAAAAGGAAGCGGACAAAATTGTTTATAAAAGGAAAGAATATGTTAAACTTTTATACTTTCCCTCTTTTGACTCAGAAAGATTGATACATTTCCAATCAATATTAGACAGGGAAAATGTTATTTTAATGTTTTTGTATTGGACCAACCAAGATTTTTATACCTGGAGACAAGAATGTTTCTATCGTAACCAAATATACCTAGATGAAATTAAAGCAATTATAAAACATTTTTTTTTTCTAAAACTTAGCCGTTTGACTAAAAGTTATGCTCAATGATTCTGTAATAAATGTCTAAAATATGGTTTCATCTAACCTCAAAATGCTCGTAATTTCTGTATGGTTCGTGTGGAACTAATCGATATTCTATTGTTTTAACATTAATCAAATTCTCTTCACTTTAAATTAAGATCATTTAA
This sequence comes from Theocolax elegans, assembly GCA_026168455.1. Lineage (NCBI taxonomy): Eukaryota > Metazoa > Arthropoda > Insecta > Hymenoptera > Cerocephalidae > Theocolax > Theocolax elegans. The sequence goes on along the minus strand of CM047430.1, from coordinate 73,545,619 downwards.
CTTCCATACGTATTTCCGTAGAATATTTCAATAGTAACGCGAAAACCTAAACATTTAACCTTAATAGCAATATTGTTAAAATAAATTTTATGGTGAACTCAACGAGCCGCTGTGTATTTATTTTATTAAAATGTATGGAAATTATTAGTAGCCCACACGATCCACGTTTGGATGATCCGAGGTACCAAAGGACAAAAGGTGACGTATTCTTGTTCACCGAGACACCAAAGCTGAGAAGTCGCGCAAGTTCTACAGGACCGAAATATAAAATTCCAATATCGTTTAGACCTCCAAATTCTGTTTTGTGTAAACGCTTCTCGGACTCGGTCTCTGGACTCGATTGCTATTGTGCCTACCTTCCCCTCGTCGATAAAGAAAATTGCCAGTCAAATTTGTAAGTTATTTAGGTATATATGTAATTCCAATCTCAATTGTTACCCTCTTCATACCTTATCGTCGAAGCGGTGATTTATTAAATACCATAAAATATATAATATCCCCTTTTTTTAAAAAAATGTCTATGTAATTGATGTATATATAGGCCATTTCATTCAAAAGTTTAAAAAAAAGCTTGAAGCTATACCTTTATAATATGGTCTATAACTTGCAATTGGTTTTTTTTATTATTTATTATTATTATTATTATTATTATTATTATTATTATTTTAATATATAAAGTTATGGTAAATTAAAGAGTTTTCAAAAATTTTCAACAATTTAACTGGAAATTAACATGTAATTTTTTAAATTTTATTGTAATTCTTTAAATTACCATAACTTTTTACATACTTAAAAACCAATTACAAGTTATAGACTATTAGAAAGGTACCTATACAAGCTATTGCTTCAAGCTTTTTTTTAGATTGTTGAATGAAAAAATCGATTGTGGCGTGGTCGTCTTATGTTGAACATCAATGTTGAATTGTAGTTTATGAGTCATCGACATTAAGATGATTAGACATTCTAATCTGAAAGGATAAATTCTAAAGAATACCAGCAACGAATGTTACATATAATATTGTATAGAAAAAGTTGATAGATTTTGAGATAAATAGCGGTAAACACAGCGGGTATTAAAAAAACTAGAAAAATATAACGTTTTGAGGTTAGAATAACTGTTGAACAAATAGAATCCAGTACCTAAATATTTTGTTGTGCTTTCTGGAAAACATTTTTAGTTTGTACCTAAAATTTGGAGCATATTAAACTTTTTATCCAATCAGTTGACATGAAATAGCGCATATATATTACATTTTTAAATCCCAAAAAGAAGGAAAAATAAATTCGCACGTACAGTATATATGTTATGGAAATTATATACTTTTGGTTAATCTCAAAATTTTTATAGGATATTTCTGTTAGGGTAAAAATAGTAGATATGGGTAATAATAGTAATGTTTATAAAACTGCAATTTAATTATAATTAACCTAAATAATTTAATTTTAATTAATTTCTATCTCTCGATTGGACTCAATATCAATAATCATTTTTAAGCACGACCGCTACAGGAGAGCTTTATATTTGTATATGTGAATTTATTATTGGTATTTTCCGAGCTAAATTGCGTTACTCAATAATTTCTCAAATATTGCGCAAAACCCTCTTTTTTAGCAGCTTACTTGCATATCGCTATCAGGTCTTAAATGTTGCAAGAGGTATTAGAAAATTAATTAAAGGATTTAGAGTCAATAATTAAATAGTTATTTTTATTACAACCATTTTCTCCTCGTGTACGAATAGTCAAAATCGCCTTTCATATCTTCTCAATTTACTCCATTTTTGTATTATTTAATCAGGTGTCCAGTTCACAAAAACCCATTTAAATTACCATACGAAGAGATGCGTCCGCAATTTCGACGTAAAAATTTTTTCACCTGTAAACAAGGAATATCCACGGAAGACGTTGCTCTACCACCCAGAAGAGAATCTTGCGATTGCGTACACTCGGATTTTTCGTTAAAGAAAACCTCACCACCGAATTTAGAAAACTGTGCATTTCTCGAGGAATTGGAAGTTCGTGGTAAAGCGATCGAGGATAACGAGAAGAAGAAACGAGAGGCACAAAAAATCTCGAGGTGCGAGCGATTGAAAATCATTTTGATGGAGAAAGAAGCAAGCTACTTGAGTGTACCTCAATTTATGAGGATGGTGAATATCGAGTTGAAAGCTAAATAGACCACTAATCATTATCAGAACTGCTTATTTTGTATTATTGCAAAAAGGGAAGTTTTGTATTAGCATAATTATTCGATTTGCTAAAAACATGTTTAGATATGTTCAGAGTCACGCGCTCTTAGAGACGCAAGTTTTTGTATACGTATAGCGCTATATTTTTTTACGCAAATGGATCGATATCGATGGGTTTGGGCACGGAGTATTCTTTTCTATTTCTGAATTCGGGTAAAAATGTGTTTTTAGATTTATACATATTTGCTTTTTCTTTACAGCCAATTTTCGATTTTTGGACAAATTATTTTAAAATATTGAATGTTGAGGATATTTTTAAATCGGATTAAATGTGCTTTGTAGAGAATACAAAATCTTTCCTCTTATTGCGGGTTTTTCAAATTATCTCTGGTAGTTTCTACGTTATTAAGAAATAATTTTTATTTCAAATTGTTATTACTCTAAAACTAATCGGTCGAATGTGCTGAGAAAAATAAGTGATAGTAAATAATTATGGTTAATATGCTGTAAAATTTTCTTGAGACTTGATGGATATTAAAAAAATTTTAAGTTTATCACTAAAAAATGAGTGTCAAACTCTACGATGTTTTCCTGCTATATAGAAATGTGAAGGAACCCGGAGTTTAGACCCTAACGCTCGTTTTTACGATAGATATAAAGCAATATAACCATCCTTGAATTTTATCGCTTTTATAATTCGAAAACAAATGAAGATTAATACTTAAACCCAAGTTGGAAAGTATAAGCTGAGATCGAATAGATTCGAATTAAAAAAAGAAGCTCAAATATCATGATTTGTTGAAAAGTTATGTAAAAAAAAAAACAAATTTAACGATGTTTTGATGCTAATTTTGAATTAAAAAATTTACTAATTTTTTAGGCCAAATTTTCTTAATAAAATCCAAAATAACGATTTTAAAGGGTAAAACCCATGTTGTAATGAAATTAACAACCAATTTGATTTTAACAGTTGTACGACGTTTCATCTGCCAGGTTTTGCAGACCTCTTCAAGTACTAATTTATTGAACAAAAAAATATAAATAAATATACAAATTTTTTTTAAATAACAACAATTCACAAAAAAACACTATATATAACAAAACAATCTTTACCAAATAAATGTCAAACGATTAGCACTGATCTTCCATTACTCGTAGATGAGTAGGGTCAAGTGAAATTTCAAAAATTGTTATTGCTATATATAACGTGTACAAAAGATTGACATATGTATAAGATTCGCAGAAGTACAAGGATGTGCTCGGTCTAACGATTTTACAAGTTCTAAGAATAATTTTCAATGGTTACAAGATGTTGTTGTAAATTCTACTCAACATAACAGTATCTTCTTTCTTATTAATAGTATTTTTAGTACTTTTAATATGAAGCATTTCAGAAATCAAACGTTTTTTATAGCAGTTTTCAATATCTAAAACTTTAACATTTTCAAAATCGAATTCATGATTTTTATTCTTGTCGTAACTTTTGTACAATTCAAGATATTTGAGCTTCTTTTTTTCAAATCCAATCTACTCACAACTCAGAAATTTTTCGTAATTTGTTTATATCTATTGCAAAAAAGAATGTTAGAATGTAAAACTCTGGGCTTCTTCATATTTTTATATATATATGGGGTATTCCACGTGAAGTGGTCCGATCAAAATTTTAAAATGCCCCAAATTTTGGGTACACATTGCAAATATTTTTCAGAATACAGAAAAAAATTTTTAGGTACTGGAATTTATTAGTTCAAAAGTTATTCTAACCTCAAAAAGTGAACTTTTTCCAGTTTTTTTCAACACCAGCTGGGTTCATCGCTATTTAACTCAAAATCTATCAACTTTTACTATAGAACATTATATGTAACATTCGTTGCTAATTATGTCTAGAATTTATCCTTCTGGGTTAGAATTTCCAATCTCAAGGTTAATGACAAATAAACTACATGTCAACATTCAACTTAAAAAAAAACTAACTTCGCCACAATTGATTTTTTTATCCAAAAGTCCAAAAGAAAGCTTGGAGCAATACCTTTCAAATGATCTGTAGCATTTTTATGGCTTTCAATTCTGTAAAAAGTTATGATAATTTAAAGAAAGACGAAATTTTTTTAAAAATTTAAATGGGAAATACCATGTTAATTTTTATGAATTTTTTGTCTTTCTTTAAATTATCATAACTTTTTGAAGAATTGAAGGCCATAAAAATGCTACAGATCATTTGAAAGGTATTGCTCCAAGCTTTCTTTTGGACTTTTGGATAAAAAAATCAATTGTGGCAAAGTTAGATTTTTTTCAAGTTGAATATTGACATGTAGTTTATCTAACATTTACCTTGAAATTAGAAATTCTAACCCAGAAGGATAAATTCTAGACATAATTAGCAACGAATGTTACATATAATGTTCTATAGTAAAAGTTGATAGATTTTGAGTTAAATAGCGATGAACCCAGCTGGTGTTGAAAAAAACTGGAAAAAGTTCACTTTTTGAGGTTAGAATAACTTTTGAACTAATAAATTCCAGTACCTAAAAATTTTTTTCTGTATTCTGAAAAACATTTGCAATGTGTACCCAAAATTCGAGGCATTTTAAAATTTTGATCGGACCACTTCACGTGGAATACCCCATATATATTAGAAGTCATACCCTTCAGTTTGGTAAAGATTCATTTCCCACAGTGTGATACTCTCATTGTGAGTTTTTCTTCTTAGAAAACAAACCTTAATTAAATCTTAACAAAAAGTTAAATTACCTATATTGGAAATTTTATCTGCCATTATTTGTTGTATAAAATTACAAGCGATTGTAATTTAACAATTATATAATATAACAATTTAAAAAATAAATTGTTTTTTTTAAAACAATATAAATAATATAAAATGACTTTAAATTTTTTTTCGAAACATAAAATTACAGTAACTAGTTTAATTCAACTTTAATATGCATTTCACAACTAATTTAAATAAATAATTGTTTATTTATTTAATATTGACCCTCGACAACGATTTGCATATTTTTATCTTCACAATTAACATAACCGAGGTGCATTAATTTAAAGACATTTTGTTCATTAAACAATTTTCGAGAATTTCCGTCCTAAATTGTTTAAACCAACACGAGTTCATAATATCTTGAATTATTAGGTAAGTGCTAATAATTACGTTGTATTATTCATTTTTCATTGGTTAACTGCACAACAATATAATTTGGTTTGAGAAAAGGGTTTAGCAAAAAAAGCTTAATTTTCGAAAAGAGATATTACACTGAATACATGTGAAAATTTTTGAAACAACATCATTAATACGAATTTTATTATTATGCTTTATGCGCGTGGTATAAGTTAATTATTTTAGTTTATTTTAAAATGAAGCACCATTTCTCTTTAAATTTAACGGTTTTGTGTATAACCATCGGTCGGTAATTGGCTCGAACGATAAAATACTGCAAGTTTTGTAAATTAATATTTTGCCGCGATGGCGTGGGTACGTCAAAATAAATTGAGGTATACAAATATATTTGTAAATATTTTGATCGAACATAATGATAGGCTTCGCGTAGATCGACACCTCCTGTGACCTGTCATGTCAGTAATCAGTATAGACGCACACGCACACAGCTATACTCGCGCGCGCGTGTGTGTTTGTGTGGGTATTGTCAAATTTAAACATAACATATCCGTTCTCAACCGATGATTTACATTTATTACATTCATTCCATTTGCATTTGAATTTCTCGTAATTATTATGATTTATTCGCTTAAAACGACGTTATTTTATTTTTTCTTAATTTCAAATGTATAAACCACGTAAATAATTTACGTATAGAAAAGACTACCGAATAGTCCAGAATTCAACAAAGTACAAAAACTTGTTTTCTCGAAGAAACGAGTTCACAGCGTGTATGCGTATACATATATATGATGTGTATACTGTATGTGTATGCGAATACTCGTAAAGTCGTAACGGACAACTTTTCTAGGTTATGTCGTGCAGAGGTTCATTACGTCACAACTGGTCGATCTCGGAGGAGTATTGCAGCCTCGCGGCCGCGCGATCTGCCAAAAAACGAGCACGCGCGCGCCGCGAACGTTAGCCGCACGCGCGCGCGTGACATTTCCTCTCCTCGCGCGAGTATAATACGCGACAATACTCTTTTGACATTTGTAAATATATATAGTTATATACTTATATATATGTATATATGAGCGCAAAATTATCATCGGCGGCGCGGGTGTATATGTCGGGCGCGTGAAATATGTTCGGGGGATCGACGTCGCTCAATCACAAATCTAAACAGATCCCGCGGATATTTCGACGACGGCGCAATTCGACGAGTCGCACCAGCGATTCGCCGCTGCCGCCACCACCATCAACATCGAACGAAAATGTGCTCGCTCCTGTCAGACCGACCGAGGAATATTTTGATCAAGAGGAGACCACCGATATCCTGATGAATCTAAAGGAATCCTCGAGGATACAAACCGACAAGGTCATTTTGTTTATTTCACTTTTTTTTCGGTTACAACTTTTATTTCGCGCTTTCTCGCTTTCGATCAAAACAGTAGGGTTATAAGACTCCTAAGCTCTTTTCTGTTTATTTTATACGCTTGATCTTCTATATATATATACAGTACATATAGCTCTTTGTTTACGTAACGCTTGTCACTTTGTTTCTTTTTTTTTACGTAGCGCTTATTTGTTAGCCAAAAATTGTAAACTAAGGAAGGAAAATAATGGAAAATTAATGATACTATATAGAGTAATGAAATTTATTTTTCTTTACGTCGAAATTTTCCGACACCTAAATATTTTCTAATTGTAATATTTATTTTTTATGTTTAGGTTTTACAACTAAGTGGTCACAATACAAAAACCATAGATGATATCGAAAGGTGGTTAAAGAACACTACTGAACCTCTTACGAGTACTGGTGTAAATATAAAGAATAGTTCTAACACAACCATGGAAAGGTACTTAAATGAAAACTTGCCGGAAGTATTTTTTGATAGAGATTCCTTGACAGCGGACATAGATACAACAACTAGAAAGCTAAATGTTAATTATGATAATATATTCAACGAACTGCACAATGAGAAACTCTTATCCGCTTATTCTAAAAATGAAGATGTGTTCATATTACCAGATTTACAATTAGATAATTTAGATCAATTAATGTACTGTTCAGACGATACAATTTTAACTGGTGAAGGTTTACCATCCACTAGTGTTCAATCGTCACTTAATAATGTTAACACAAATACTAAAGACTTAATTATAAGGTTACAGGAGACTATTAATAAAATTAGTGATAATGATAGAATTGTTGAAAATTTACAAGCACAAGATAAACTAGTAGAGGAGGTAAATGAACATGAACAATTGAAACATGAAGTAAATAATTGTGAATTATATGCGCAAGAAGAGTCTTATACTGCTTCTCTTCCAATAATTAATCAAGACTTAATGATAGATAATGTGTCTTACAAAGAATCGAATGTTAATAATAAAATTTATTTTACAAATACTGTAATTGATGATGCTAACGCAAAAGAATCTAAGACTACTCTGCAAACCTCTGTTCAAACAAAGCCAAAAAACTCTTGTACAGACAGTACAAATGTAGAACTCAAAAATATAGATTCGGCAATTGTAAGACCTAAATTCCAACCTAGTATAATTAAACATAAGAAAAAGTTAACAGATGAAAATTATTCTTATTGCAACATCAGTGATAACATAATGTCAATTATTGTTGACAATCATGTTTCAATAAATAAAGATTCGGATTCTATACCAATTTTTACTGAGATCAAGAAAATTGATAAAAATGTAATAGAAAAGTCATTGAAATGCAATAAACGAACCAGAAATAAATCAACTGCTTCTTGTACTTCAGAAAGTGAGCAAGAAGAAAATTCCAAGTTTAAAAATTTTTCCTATTGTAATCAACAAGAACTAGCAATTTCGAAAGCATTAGAAGAAGTAGGTGTGAAGGATGATACTTTGCAGTATGTTATGACAGGAGATAATGTAAAGGTTTGGAAATGTCACCAAAATGAATGCGGCCGACAATTTGCTAAATTATGCAGTCTCAAATCCCATTTGCTAACACATTTTAGAATCAAGCCATTTAAGGTAAAAACATTTAATATTTACATTATATACAAAGTCAACTTATTAACTAACTTATTTTATTTATTTATTTATTTTTTTTATTTTGTATAATTTAATACATATATCTTGAACCTTCTTATAAATGTATATATTTTATTTTTTAGTGCGACTATGAAGGTTGTTTATGGGCATTTTATTCAGAATTCAAACTTAAACGTCATATGGAAACTCATTTAAAGAAAAAAGACTATGTATGTTCTATGCCTAACTGTAAACGACGATTTACGACAATTTATAATCTTGCGAGTCATGAAAAATTACACACTAGACCTAATAGGGTAATGTGTCAAGTTCCTGATTGCAATGCCAAGTTTCAAACAAAACGTGCACTTGAGATACATATGAAAACACACGACGAAAGTCTTGCCCCTTATGTTTGTACTTACGAAGGATGTGGAAAACGTTATTACGGTAGCAATGCACTAATGTCTCATCAACGTTGTCATAGCTACACGCAATTGGATGTTACATGCAATTGGCCTGGTTGTGGTAAAATGTTTGATCAGCCCTGTCGTCTTAGAGCACATATGCGTTCTCACACAGGTCTTAAACCTTACGCATGCACATTCAAAGGCTGTAAGTGGGCTTTTACTACTTCCAGCAAACTTAAAAGGCACCAAAAAAAGCATACAAATGACCGAAAATTTATCTGTGACATTGGTGATTGTAATAAAGCATTTATGCGGTCAGAGCATTTAAAGGAACACAGACTTACTCATAGAGAAGAGAGATTTTTTCAGTGTCATATTTGTGCCTCTGCATTTTCAGCAAAAAGTAGCCTCTACGTCCACATCAAGAAGCATACAAATAAAGATTTTGTTAGCAGAACTCATCGACAAACTAGAAAAAATAAGACTGTTGAAAAAAAGGTAGTTAATAAGAAAAAGGAGACATTTTGCTCTAGAGTACAACCTGTTAAAGTACCAATTAGTAAAATGAAAAAGAAATCACCTACAGATGAGTGTTTAGATTCTAAAGAAGACATAGTTAATCAAGAAAATAATAAGTCCCTCGAAATAACTAATATTGCTATCAACTTACCAACAACAACTTCTCCAATAGAGAATAAAATTTCAAAAAGTGCATATTTTTGTCCTATAGATTCTTGTGGAAAACGGTGCTCAACGAAAACTGGCATAAGAATGCATTTACAGAAAGAACATACATACCTACTTTCAGAAATGAAAAACATTAATTTAATGCAAGAGGTTACATCTAGTCCATTTTTACAGGAAAATCTTATGCCTACAGATCCTCAACCGAATGTAATTAAATGTAGTAACCAAATACAGTTTGAATCTAGTTCAGGTGATGAGAAAGTCACATCTACAATTCAGGTAAATACTGTTGATGAACTTAATACAGAGGAATCCATAAATATACAAGATCTGCATGTTAGTACAAAACATGAAAAGTTGGAACAAGAAATAAATGAAGGTTCCGCTAGAACTGCATTTACATGTGAGACAGTTTTAAAATTGAAACCAAACCGAAAAATTGTGAATTCAAGTGTAGGAGCGAGTGATATTGTTTTAAATACAGCAAATTACGTTGACAGCCATTTGCTAATAGAAGATTTACCTTCGACATATTATCAAGAGGACATAGGAGTGGCAGGATACCAAATATTACTGCTTGATACTGGTCCTACGGATGGCGAAATCAATTTGCGAGATTTAGATTAGTATGTAGTTCCTAAAATTGCCATAATCGAAGAGATCATTTCATTGAAAAAATCGTTCTTACGTGTAGTTCTAATCAACTGAATGTCTTTAAGTTCATACAACAGAATAAGGCAATTTTCATGCTTATGATGAAATTGATGTATCTATGCACACCATTAACTTTATATTTGTACATTTAAAGTTTACAATATTATTTTGAGAATTCTCCAGAAATGAAAAAAATTGCATATTTTTCTTACTAAAAAATTGCATTATTTCTTACTATTTAAACTTAATTATCATATCTTATTCTCATTTTACAACCAAGATATTCTTCTTTTATACAGAGGCATCAGCAAATGCCTGTAAATGAATCTGTCAATTTTTATTTGATCTTAACAAACTGTAATTAACATTTAAAAATATAATTTTTTCTCGCCCAAGCAAAAGTTTTTAAATTAATATTGAATTTTGTTGGTCTTGAGTCGTTAGACGTTAGCTCAGCAAGACCAACAAAATTCAATATTAATGTAATTAACATTTGTTAGAGTAAACATTTTTAAAGCATTTAATACAAACATAGTAAAATAAGAAAACATTGGTTTTAATTTTTTAACAATATGAGTCAATAACTGTGAAATTACTACAAAGTTTTTCAATTAAGAAAGTGTGAGCGCACTCGCTTAATTGAAAAACCAAAATAATGATTTCTACTAAGTGTAAGAATAATAAATATAATTCTGGAGTTCTCGTTATAAATAATAGTTAATTAAAATTAAAATAATATTGTAAGACATTATTTTTTTAATGAAAAGAATTTTTCCAGTGAAACGTTCTATTTAAGGTACAAATTTGTACAGACTAAGTGAAACAAAAAAATTTTTTTAGCCTTTTTACAAATTCTTTCCAATAATTAATATGGTAAAGAACGATAATTATAAGAATAGCTTTTTTTTACAAAAAAAAATGTAGTGTTCCATATTGATATGTTACAAAATTAAGATTAAAAATTTTGATTATTGTTTTTTTTTTTTACAAAAATTAGTTATGTTTATTAATTAAAATTGTTAGCTGTATTTTAGGGATATATGATTTTTTACTATTTTTGCAAAGCTTCAATTTACAGATGGTTGTACCACTTTAAAATAATCTATTTTTAACAATCTGACTCATATTTGACAATCAATAGATTTGTTAGATAAATTAAAATTTTTAAATAAATCTTGATTTTAAAGTGGTTATAATCTAAGTGTTGCTTAAGCATTAATTTGTTGATTGAGTTTTTTTTTATGAAAACCTGTAGATTAAACTCCAGAGTTAATCGAGTCTGGATGACTATAAAAAAGTTCAAAAAATGTTTAACGATACTATTTAGTATAAGATATTAGAAAATGTATTTCACTGCATTAAAAATAAGAACTTCCAAATTTTTTTCCTTTTTGACAAACTGACTCTTTAATCGCCATATAATTAATGTAGACATTAAGAAGAAGTCTGTGATGAAGTTAGACTCAATGTACCATTATTACATAATGTAATCCAGTCTACTATTGGTTTAAATCGTTATTTTATTAATAAAAACATTTATATATATTTACATGTATTTTTGTATTGACGGCCTTTTATTTCGCAACCGTATTTATTTAATATTATACAAAAAAAAAATCGATACTTATTTCTAAATGACATCTTTGGAATGGTATGTAGGCAAGGAATGTACACTGTTGTCTTAAAAATAAGCGACGGCCTTAAAAAAAATTGAATGAAAACAAAACATTTTATGATATCATTGATTATGTAATAAAAAAAAATATATAAATCAATACGAGTTATTACATCAACGTTACGCATTACAAAAAAGATACAGATATCGATGAATTACGTTTTTGATTGAACGAAACAAAATATCGCTGGACGCATCATCTCTTTTTTGCACTTTTACAATGCTCAATTATCTTATCACAGAATTTGCATCAGAGTCGAACGAAAAGATTATCTACACTAGAATCTATGTCACTGTGTATTCACTCTATAATACTGTAAAAGTATACACTTTTTTTTAACCCTGCTACAAATTCTTTTGGATAACAGTCATAAATGGAATCATTCGACAAACATTTCTCCAATGTTCTCTACGCTTGATTTTCTTGCTCTTCAAGAAAAAAAAAACAAAAAAACAAAAAGAAAAATATATGAAACAGTACGTAGATTCAAGAAAAGTTATTTCAAAAAGTTCACACTCGTGTTTACAATCTTAGGAAGAATGATAAATAAATTGATTGTAGAAAATATAAACCTTTACTAATACATATTTAGGCATATACAAAAAAATTCTTCTATAAATCTTAAAAATGTCGACGTTAAATGGACAAATCGATATTCTCATGCGTTTCAAAAAAATACTTCGAACTTGCTCACTGGTATCATTAACATGATAGTAGAAAAACTTGAAATTTTCCGTGCATCGATAAAAAAAAAAAGAAAAATTCAAATATACGCTCTGCCTCGCTCACGCGACTATATATACATGTACATTACGGAGAATAGAGATTGTTGCGTTAAAAAAAGTGTGGTGACAACCGATGTACCTTCGAATGAGGATGTGTACTAACACTACACACGTTAGGTTGGCACACGATTGTCGAGGAATATATTTTCCGAAGCAACAGGGGTGTAGTAAAAAAAAAAAAAGAATAAGAAGAAAAGATAATCGTTTTGGCATCGAACGAACGTATACGAACCAGTGTTTGATCGCACACTAAACGGTGTCGACAAGCATCAGCGGTTACATACGGTATAGTAGAGTTCATGGACTGCACGACGCGACGCTTTGGAGTGGTCACTCGCGATAATCGATGAGATCGAAAGAAGATCCAGACGTCATCAACGAGTTTGGACGAAAAAAAAAAAAACAAAAAAATAAACAAAAAAAAAACACAAAGGGAAAATAAAAAGTCCAATCCTCTTTTGCGTATAGAGATAGGTCGTTTAAAAGGAAAAGAGTTATCAAACGCACGAGTCAATTTTCCGATGCAGAGCGTCCTGCTTGATCGAGGATGGATCTTTGAGAGGGGAACTCGTGATGTTCCACCTGTGGAGATACGCGCGATCCTTAATCCTAGCGAGGAAGTAGAGGAGGCAGTGGATGATCACGAGGAAAGTGAGTCCACCGGCGCAAACGATCAAACTCCTGCCGGGTCTCTCCCAGTCGAGTATGTTGTAGATCTGATGTTTGCCATGCTTGTCCAGTCCACCGGCGAGGTAGTAAACCAGAGTGAAGAGCAAATAAAAACTGGCGAGTAGCGGACACCACCAGAAGCACCGTAACTTGAAGGGTACGGATACCACGCAAAAATCGATGAGCATGAGGACCGTGTTGCTCACGTGTATCAACAAATTCAAAGGATCGACCTGGTGTACATTGGGATCGTGAACGAAACCCCAATATATGACGGTGACGCCGATCGCCAAACTCGAGGTCACGACGTACAGGTACCAGTAGATCCTCTCGAGTTTACCGTACTCCAAACGTGACGCATCGAAATCCGGGTTCCTCTCCCACTTCCACCTCCTCGTCACCAAAATAGCACCGAGGAACGATTGGACCACCCCGAGGATCAAATCCCAATTGGTCAGGTATATCGGCCACTTTTCCCAAGTGCAGAGAGGCTTCGCGCTACCGATCTCCAAGATCGAGCAGATTATTATGATCGTCCAGAGGGTGAAGATGAGCCAACGGTACGTCAAGTACCACGGGTGCACGCGGTCTTGACACTTTGCTTCCGAGAAACATCGTGGATGCGGTGACTCGAATTTCACGTGGAACCACTTTCGCGCTAGCTCCCTGCACCACAGCTTGTTCACCATTGCTCGACGACCTGCAATCACAACGGTTATTATTTCGGTTCTTATATATTCACTCCTATCGTTATTTTTTACATACAACATTAAGGGTATGTCGGACCCTAAAAAGGGCATGTGTTAATGAAAAATGGGTTATTATTATTTTCATAAATCTGTCACGTCAGGCTCTTATATCTATTCGCTTTAAACAATATGTATGATTTTTTTTTAAATTTTAAATTCCTAATATCAATATAATTTTTCTGTTGATGATTTTTTTCAGTTTTTTAGTTTCATATTTTAAATATAATTCTTGAGTTGGAAAAGGTAAAGGTATAAGTCCTTACAATCTAGGAGACTAAAAAAATTGGATTCTTTATTTATTTTTTAATTAACAATAGGTTCACTTTTTCCAAATAATCTCTCGTATGATTAAAAAACATAGACCGTATGATTTTATTCAAAATTTTTTAGTACTTAACGGTCGAGGTTTTCGTACAGTAACAAGGATCAATTTTTCACCTAATCGTTACCGAAGAAAAGTAGTTATTCATTTTAAAATCTAAAAATTAATTATTTCAAGAAACTCTCGCTGTCAGCGTCTTCTATATTACTTAAGTGTCATGTATGAATTTTTCCAGATTTTTAGTTCGATAATTACAGAAAATTTTTGATTTTTTAAAAATAGATCCCAGCAATTTAGCATGAAATAGTATATTATGACACTGTGGGAGATGGTTCTCTATCTTTCTCGAGGTTGTTCGCACACATCGAGGAAAGTAAAAAAACATCTTCCACAACATCTTCTGACGATATTTTATAGTATTAGAACCTCAAAATCTGAAATGAAATTGGGATTTTGAGGTTAAAATGTTATAAAAACCCTTTTTACATTGTAAACAACGTTTTCAACCTGGCCCTCAAGAAATTGAAAAAAAAATCCTTTTTGTAAATAAACTATGAAAGATAAAAAAGAAGTATATCATCATCATTAGTTCTTCGTATTATTTTCGATTGATTTAACCACTCAATTTGTGATTATTTTCCCTAGATTTATTATATATTTATTACTTATTACTAATGCATTATCAAAGGCGATTGTTGATTAATTTACACTTTTTATTATTGATTAAGCGACTGCACCCAAACGAGGGAAACAAAGATGTTTCCGAAACGTTGTGCTAAATCATCACAAATTAACTCATCAATCGAAAATATTATCAAGAAACACGACGGTTTTTATTCTCTACATTTCTTTTTTCTTCATTATACAACGGTTATTCAATATATATATGTAGTCCCTCGTATTTACCCGACGATACGAAAACGCCACTCCGCACTTTCGAACCGTCGCGGCTGCCTAGTGCCTCGTCATCGATTTTTTTTTTCAAATACGCCAAAAGTCACTTTTTCCTTCTACTCCCCCTCCCCTCCCTGCAAACGTGTTGTTACACATTTTCGACCTCACAACCGTAATTACGCAATTTTTTCACATTTTTGTTCGAACCGGTTCTCTCGAAATGCACCGCGGCAATGAAAACTCGAAGGGCACCATACAATTTCCTAAATGATTTCAGAGTTTGAAAATTTCTTTTATTTTTAAACGTAACTTGTACATTTTTCTGTTTCTTTCTTTAAACTGTTAATACGCGCTATAACCAATTAATCGATTGTTTCACATATTACATTTGTACAAAGCGTGGCGAAACTCCTTTTTTTCCCCCTATATGTATTCTTCATTGAACGTAAGAATATTCCCAAATATTTGAGTGACTAATTAATCGGTTGTTAAATTTATTGCCACTCGAAGGCTCGTCGTATATATCGACATTTTCAAATGTATTATAAAGTCACACGGGTAAGATCGTATCGTCTCTCTTTTTATACGCGTACACACACGCGCGCGCGCGCGCGCATGTGTATATAGAGGTAACGAGCAAATTGACGTTCCAGATAGCACTTATCATGTCAATAAAAGTGATTCAATTTTATTCCCGCGAAAAGGTAGTGCACGTACAACCTTTTGTTTTTTTCTTTTCCTTTCTTTTTCAATTAAAATTTCGATTAATTACACCCATCATCGATGAAAGAATAATATGATTAGACGGATTTATTATTATCGGTACGTTGTATATATATATATATCTGTAGATACCGAGAAAAGTGTTGTATATTAAAAAAATTATCTTTTCTGCGTTATATATACATATATATATATATATATATATGTAGTTGGACCGTCAGATTCGTTGACGTGTTAGATATATAGTAATTTGTAAATCAATTATAAAATCATAAAAAATTATGTAAAAAGAAAAGAAGTATTGGAAAAATCTAAGTGCACAGTGCCGTACTAACATTTTTAGTCGGGTAAATGCATTTTTCACACGACTTTTTTTTAGACACATTTTGGTAATTTTAATAGTCTAAATAATTATTTGAATCTTTCAATTTTTTAGATTTTGTTCAAACACTTGGGATTTTCACGCGAATGGAGATATCATAATTTCACAAAGTTATTATTACAATAAACTGTTACTTTTCTATTAAAATATGAAATCGCAAATAATGAGAAAAACTGTAGATAAGACTTTTGTAATTAGAAATTTTTGTTAATATTTTTTTACAAATTAAATTAATTTATTGTCATAAGTATAGCACTTTGAGCGTACGTATCTATCTATCAAAAGGTGTTAAAAATTGATTCAAATAGCATTTTTCTCAAGAGGATTTATATATGCATTTTGTAAAATTTTGATATCTTTATTTGCGTGAAAATTCCAAATGATTAAACAAAATTCAAAAAATTGAAAAAATTATTTTTACTATTAAAATTCGCAGAGGTATACACGTGGTTAAAGATGGGCTAAAAATGAATTAACCCATCTTTGATTTTTGCACGGCTCTGTATCCTTATGTTATACTGCAATATCTTATAGTAATTTTGAATACATCAAGTGTGTGGGTGTGTGCGTGTAAAAAAAAGGTTGACTAACAATTGAAAGAGTAACGTTTGTTAGATTATTTATTAAATTAATTATTATCATTTTAACGATTATTAAATTTGTTATTATCATTGTGACGATTATTTAATATTAGTTGTTATCTTTCTTACGATTTATAAATTTTTTATCATCGTCACGGTTATTAAATGTATTATTATTATCATCAATATTATTATTAATTATTCCTATCATGTACGTTTATTCGGTTATCTAATTTTAAATAGCAAAATCGTTTCGAACGGTATATCCAAAGTCACGATGGAGAAACGCAATTTTTTGAAAAAATAGGAGATAAATTAAAACAATATCTTAAAAATTGTTTATACACACCGAATGACCGAGAAAACGCATTAAACGCTCGAGATCCTTGAAAAAACTAAACAAACGTATATACATATACGTAGAGAGACGCGCGTGGCATATACGGACGATTCGATGCAAAAATATAACACGTGGTCACATCACACGAGAGTCACCGAAAAAAATCTCGAATATTGAAGACACGCACTGTATAACAACACTTGCTCGGACACTGGGAATTCACGTTGTACGGTTGTACGCGCGTAACACCCGGAAAGAAACAATATTTCCAGTTTTCCTTGCCCCCTCCTGCGTTTGTTACTTCCGCCAGGTGATTATATAACAATTTAAGCCGAAGAAATCCTGCGCAGTGAATTGGTCACGATTATACGTATACATATAATTTATTTAACGACGCATTGGAGAGGAGGAGGAAAAAAATGTATATATATATTAGACGAATGACCGAATGAATGATTGAATGAAGAAGAGCAACGTACCTTTCGATCAGTGTATATATAAGTATCTTTTATTTTTGACTGTGCGTATACAGGTACTGTATAACAATAGCCGCTGCGAGGACGAAAGGAGAGAGCGAGACCCTTTCGCGGCACGTGTTCTTCGCGGAATGACAGTAGAGCCGCGAGCTAGGTAGACGGTTTACGGCGAACCGATTATACTTTCCCTCTCTCATACGGGGACTCGCGTAAGATATATATATACACCTAGGTATCTGCCGATGGTACGACTGTGTGGTTGTGTGCGAATTCGCGTACGTATATATATCCTATTGGTGGGGATCGTGCCGGTTGGACGTTTCAGTGTATATGTACACCTTTTTCGTACATATATACATATATATCCTCCTGTTTGGAATATATATATATATGGTACGTTGTTCTTCCCCTCTTTTCTCGTTTCGTTTTTGCACCGGTTACCCATCGGACGCCACACGCGAAACGTTTTTGTTTTCGCTATACTTAGATTTAGTTTTTATTTTTTTTTTTCTTAATTTTTATAAATTTCTCTTAAAATAAATTTTAACTACGTATCTATTTAAATAAAAAAATTGAATACCGTGTTTTATCTATATACATATATAGGACAATTTCTGGTCAGTTATATAATAAATTTATCAGGCGTGGATTCCTTGCGAAATTTTGGGGAAATCCTGGCTTGAGGGGAGTCCCTACAAATTACACATTTCTGTAATTAATTATTCAAATATAGTTTTTGATTTTCATTTTTAAAAAATTTTTTTTAGCACGCACAGAATTGTTACACATCGTAGAATATGCCTCAATTCATTCAATTGAACAAACATTCAAATTGAATGATACATTTGAAAAATCAGTTAATATCGGTAAATGTGTGTTTTAGATCAAGGTGCGACATCCCCTTAGCAAAAGTTATTTTAATTTTCACACAGTAAAAATTCAATTTATTGCGAATTTAAATAAAAATTATCTCGGAGTTCTTTTTTTTTAATTTAAAATAAATGTAATTTTTGCATCGAATCAATCAACAATTGTTTTATACGGTTTATATAATTTTTATGACAGAACCCTATGTATATAGCGAAAACATGTGGTTTTTTCCCAAAATTTCACAAGGAAATATTTTCCAATAACTTTCCATACAATATTTTCCACGCAGGGATATTTTGAAATATCCAAATGTTTTTATATACATCGAAATAATTACGTACTTCTATTATTTATGTTAAAAAAATAATGAATAATTAAAAGTTAATAAAATTATATAAGATGATGGAGTTATCAGTCGAGTGTTCAATTGCAGTATTTACAATAATTATAAACATTCGATTTTTCTCACAGGCGAGTTCAAACTCAAATTTTCATTATCTCCCTCGTTATATGTTCGATTAATTTTATAGAAAATTTTACTAGTTTACTATTAAAGTATCAAAATATTAATTTATTGTTAGTCAGTCTACGTAAGATACAGGACACGTATAACGTTTCTCTTCACCATACACGCCTATTCGACATTCCCAAAAAAAATATATATAAATTTCTTATTAAATCAAATCTTATTAAAAATCATTGTACGTACGATTTATTACGTACGATGAACGAGATCTTCATAACGATCGACGCTCGGACTGTCATATTAAATACACACACATATACATATTGTTAAAAAAACAGTTTTACGTATATATTATTAGTAATATCTGAAACATTCGACATAAAGTGATATTCATGCGTTTTAAGAAAAACACACATACAAGTATCACAAGGATATATTATTATTGGATGTTGCTGGCTTTTGAATTAATCATCAATTAAAAAAAACACACACACGCACACGCACACACACGCACATATTCTTATTTGTCGTAAACATTAGAATTTTAATTAACGCGAAAAGACCTGTTTACGAAGTTAATCACGAGAGCACAATAATTACGTCACGGTAAATGAACTACGTCGTGTTAAACAAGCATTATAAGTAATCTGTAACGCAATTACAAATTGTTTACGAAAATATGTGATGTATGTACAAGTAAACGGGAAGCCACGGTTGAGATCCGTTGAAGCGAGAGAAAAAATATATGTATGTAGTACTAATGTATATTTTTATTTTTTAACCTTGCATTGCATACCTCTGTGTATCGACAAACATATTGCAAAGAAACTTAAAAAAAGTAAAAAGGATTATTTTTTTTTAATTTCTTTAAATATTAATAGGTGAAAGTGATTGTATACTTTTAGTACGATGAGATTTTATTCTCAGATTAATAAGGTAAACTGTCGTCATATTGATTTAAATAAAGTTTTGTATTATTCGTACGGTTATTGTGTCTAATTTAATAATAAAAATTGTGTTTTGTTTAGCCTGAAGAGGTTGGCGATTTTTAAAATTTTAATAAAAATGGTGTTTTTTTATTTATTTAAATTAATAAAAACTTATACCTGGCCCTCAAGAAATTGAGAAAAATCCTTTTAACTTTGTTAATTAACAATGGAGGGTGGAATACAAGTATTATCATCATTGCAAAGAAACATTCAATGTAAAGTTTCACAGAACCAATTATGTTTACATATACTTTATTAAATAAATATAGAAATATTTGTATCTCAACTGCAATTTTCAAATAATTATGAAACGATTGCATGTATACATATACATACATATACCGATAAGATATACGGGTATATATACGAAAATTTAATAATCTTGGAATAATCTTATCGAATGCAAGTCACAGTTGTGTAGAATAATTAAGAGAAAAAATTGAAATTTCTTGTATAGGTGTGATAACACGATACGTAAGTATATATATACATTAAGATGACTAACATACAACTTTTAAATGTGTATATATATATAACCTCATACATTTTTTTCGTCCGCTAGCTAACGTACTTGCATATAAATACGTGCACATGCTTGCACGTGCCATGTATATACATATACCTATACGTATACCGAGAGAAAGTATATCAAAAGTTGAAAAAAAAACGAAGCAATATCACTTACGCGAGCAGAAATGTCCAAAGAAGAGTAAAAGCAATTTGGGTGAAGGGAATTTCCTAAAGGTGAACACGGCCATGACTCGTTACGAATCTCGAAACTGATTATCTAATCCTGACTACTCGGTTTTTTTTTCTTTCAATTAACGAACGTCGGTACTCTTTTTCTTTTTTTTTAATATTCACTACACGCGCCTAGAAAAACGAGATGAGGTTGGGCGCGCGCGTCCAAGTATGCCGGATCAGCTGATTCGACGCATGCGCCTATTGAATGACAATCCACCCAAATATTACGCGGGAAATTCGAACGGTTGGTTATATATATATATACTTCATTTTCGGTCGATTGAGACGTCTGGGATTTGTACACATGTATAGGTATACATCGTGTGTATTCAGGAACGATACTCGATGTATCAGAAGGAGAGAGGGGGAGAGAGAGAGAGAGAGAGAGTCAGAGACATTGCGTGTGACTATGCGCGCATTGCGAAACTTTAACGATGACGATCGTTTACGATCAATTGAAGTTTATCAGGTTCGCTCAGCGCGATATATATATGTGCGAAAGGAAAGATGATTCGTTTTTACCTTGATCATTTTTTTCCTTCCAGTACGAAAATTGTAATACGTATATTTATATACGATATCACTTGTATCTTTTATCTATTACTTTTTGTTCTTCAATATGAGTTTCACGATAATTTGATGAATTTTTAAAAATAATTTTTACTTTTATTAGTTTAATACTTTTTATTAGTTAAAAAAATATTCAACTAATAATAATATTTGTAAAGAACGGAAAATAACTTAATTTAAAGAAAGATATATAAGTACGATACTAAATATTTCGAAATGCTAAATTAGTTTTTTTTTCAATGCACGCTATATTCGAATCACGAATCGTTAATAAAGACTTCCAATTAACGAATCGAATCGATTAACGATGAATAATGAATAATAGTTTAATTTTCGTTGACATCATTATTTATATATTATTTTTTAAGAACCCGTAATGACATACGTATTTTATTAAAATAAAAATTGTACTTTTATCAAGTATTCTATTATCGATATTAATTTACTTTTTATATAATTATATATACGTCACTGAATTACAAGTGAATTATTTTACTTTCCTTAAATATTAATTAATGACGTGTCGAACTCGGAAAATCGTCATTTTTTAATATTCCTTTTATAAACAAAAGAATAAACGTTTGAAAGAATTATTTGAAAAAATTGCAAAAATATACATTTTTTTTTCCGAAATTTTAGATTGGTAATTTAATTAGGATGTTTCAGTCAAAAGTTCATATCTTTTTTACTTGAAATTACCGATCAAATAATATTGTTTAATCAATTATTATTAACAAATATTGTATTTTCATTAAAATGTTATACGTCTTTATAATTACATATCCGTACGAATTTAATATTCGGATTTTTATTTCAATATTTTAGACATGGTAATTTTTGGGTTAAAAGGTGCAGGTTCTTGATGTAATTTGAAATAAATAAACGAATCCTATAGCTATGTATATGATAAAACCATATCATATTAAAAAATTCAAACTAAATGTACTTAATTGTCAAATTTGTTTAATTATTTCTTTTCTTTTCTTATATATATATATATATATATATATACAAGAACACGATCGTCAGGTTATAAACAAATACCAATGCGTGACGTAAATCTTACTATATCGATATTATTTCCAAGAGAAACAGAGTGTAATAAGTTAACACGCTACGATATATGTATATATATACTTTCCTTATAATTCGAACACGCGTCAAAAATATAAAAACCGTTACACTTTTAAGATATATAAGAATCACCGGTAAATATACGGCTCACTTTTGAGGAAGTTGAGAAAAAGTTGAGGTAGCTCCCCTGTATGTACTTGTACAAACTTTCGTTTCACACTGAAATATAAATGAACGGGTAAACGATATATCGAATTTGTATAAGTGCGAGAAAAAAAGTAGACGCGATGTGTGTGTGTGTGTGTGTGTGTGCGCGCGCTCGCATAGGTATATGCATCACGCAATGCTTACAAATTGTCTCTAATTGTCCTCCTGGTACATGTGTACGAATGTATATATATAAAATCTCATTAAAATTACATCGAGTCAATAGAATTTCAAAACCAGATACGTCGCATCTCGTTATCACGGCGGGTCTAGCGCATATATGTGCATATATCGTGTGTGTGTGCACACAGAGAGAAAAAATGTACAATTGTACCAAAGTTGTTTTTTATGGGATTGTACCATTAATTTATTTTTGAATAAAATCTGTAAGTTAAGGGCACAAGTCTGGGGTTAAAATTGAAAAATAACTATTCAATGTACTAACAATTAATAATTTTTTTATAAGGATTGTAAATCTATTAGCATATTAATCTTAATTTTTTTAACCACTTATTATATTATTAAATTTTATTTTTTATTTTTATCCTATTTATATGTTACATAACTTTTTTAATTAATTAAGAGACAAAGTACTCTGATTTTTTTCCATAACGGATTTACCACAAGATATCTCAGGAAATTTTTAACAGTAACTTTTAAATACGATTTTATCCACTTGGGTGTAACAGAATTTCAATAAAAGTCTAAATGTTTACATAAAAACATTATTTAGCTGTTTTTATACAACTTATTAATTTTTCTTTCTTTCTTTCTCATAGAGGAAGCTTTGTAATAGTAAAATTTTTCGACTCGCTAAAAACATGTTATAAATATGTTTTAACATGTTCCTTTAATTACCTAAGTTATTAAGCAGTATATATTTTTGTACAAAATGTTTGATTGCTCATATCTTTGAAAATAATTCATCAAAGATCATATGATGAAAAAAAATAAATATTTCAAAATCTTTCATGGATAAGTTTTTGAGGAAAAAATTATGAATTACAATGTAATCTCTTATTTTTATTAAAATTTTGTTTACTTATATAGAAGTATAATGTGAAAATAATAATATTTTTGGAAGAAAATGTTTTTAGAAAATCCAAAGAAAAGCAAAAAAGATAATTTTTTATATTTTTAATTGATATACCATCAAAAGTTTTTTACTTACGTCAATTGCGAAAAATTGAATCTGATTGAACAGAATTTTCTTATTATGAACAAAAACCGCTGTCAATTCATTGATAATTATGTGTTCAATAATGATAACTCTATAGTATTTCTGGAAGAAAATGTTTTTTAAAAATTTAAAGAAAAGTTAAAAAGATAATCCCTCTTTAGAAAATGATGTGCAGCTTCTTAAAACGTGATACGATTGGTCGGTTAGATGTGAGGTGTTGTATTAATTATATGGAAACGTACAAAACAAAAGCTTTTGACAAGAAATATGCTTTAAAAGAGTACGTAACAGCTCCTTTAAAATTAAAACATTTAAAATATGAATAAAGAAATTTAACAGAAAAGCAAGGTGCGCGCAAAATGGCTCCTAGTTATCTATATTTTTAATTGAAACCATCTAAAATTTTCTATACCAGTTGATGAACAATTTAATTTGACTGTATACAATTTTCTTATAATGAAGAAACATTCTTAGATTATTTGAAATAGAAGATTATGAAGAATATTAATTGAAAATTCACGAAATGACCTCTATTTTCTATTTTAATAATTTTTTTTATTAAATTTTTCATAGAGATGTGTATACTTTTTTCATTACACAAATGCATTAATTTTACGTTAATGCATTTGGAACGTTGTAAAATTTTGTTTATAAATAATTAAATAATACTATATTTGAGTAATATATTACAGATATAGGATCGACATGTTCATTTGTGGAAGCTATGTGCCAATTAAATGCCAGCGGTTTCAAAATAATTTGGTAAGAATAATTATTGTATTACAATGGTGATAACACAGTATGTTACATTCAAGTGGATTAAAATAGTATTTAAAAATTGCTGTTAAAATTTCAGTCTATTATGAAAAGAAAATCAAAGTACGGTGTCTCATTATCAATTGAAATAGTTTGTTACAAATAATTTGTTTGATAATTTAAGAAATGTTTTCAATTGTTACGAAAAAACTTACTAATTATTAATATTGAATAGTTCTTTTTGAATTTTAACCCAGGCATGTACCCTTAAGGATTAATAGTATCATAATCAACCATCGTAGAATATTAAAGTATATACAAGGTAAACTAAGGGTTGTAATTCTTGTTTATATGGCACCGATTACTCCTTGGAAAAGGTAAGTATGAACCACACGTCAATCGCAAAAGACCCACGGTATTCGAACGTGGCTCGATCGCGATTCTATAAACATTTTTTTCAACCTTTTGCTGCCTTAAATATCCTAGATCTATACAAAGATTCTATATTTTTCTAATTATTTTTCTATGGCACTATTCAATACTAAAAATACATAAAAGTTTCCAATAAACATTAAAAATGAATGCTGTTTGGGCACGACCGAAAATGCAAGCTACGCATTGGCCTATTCAATATTTTGCCGTGTTGTATATATGGTAAACAAACGAACTTATCGATATTATCGATTACAAAGTAAGATGTTCGTTATATCTTGATTCCTTTACGTACATCATGAAATATCCATTACTTTAAAAAATTTCAATTAAAAATAATATAAACGTCCCTGTTGAGAGTCGATAAAATCCAATGAAAACAATTTAAATAGTTAAAGGTATATGTATATATATATATCTGCAACTTTATAAATCGTCAGATAACACCAAAATAATTTTTCTACACGTATATTTCTTCAAAAAATTTGTTTACTTTGCCGCGTACAGACTAATTACTTGATGTATAGTAAAAATGTACGTAGTTGTGTATTGAAAAGGGATTAATCGATATTGATCGAACTTGTAATGATTTGATTTAATCTTATACATTGCAATGTTCTTGATGGTAATCCTCCATCCTCCTCAGATTTTACAAACTTTATTGAAAGTATTAGATTAATACATTTTAATCATTACAGATCTTTTGTTTTAAATATTATATTTACATATTATTTATAAACTTTTACTGTAATATAGTCATTATGGAATAAAATATAAAATTATTCGTTACAGTATCTCTGATACGTTGGATTATGAAAGCCCCAAAAGAATTATGTTTCCTTATAGGTGAATCGATAAAAAATAATATTTTATTACATAAATAATAACCCAATATCCCTGATTGATTTGAATTGTCTGAATGTACAGAAATGTAAACACAAATGGTATACTATGTATATTTGGGCGCTTTATGTAAGATATGACATATTATGTATATTTTGATTATATCAATATATAGTATAATTACAATTTATCGATCTTCTCGAGTCAAAGGTAAAGAGGTAAAACAAGAAAAATTAACACACATTTTCTCTTTTTTGTGACCTTTCAAATTTATTAATATAATTTTTATTAATATGTAACTCACAATGTAAAAGCAAAATGGATATTAATGCGAAAAAGTAATACCTTGTAATAACAATATCGTACACTGTTCACTATATTATTTCACCGTAAGTCGATATTTTAATTTTTAGCTTCTTTTTCCTCAATCTTTACCGAGGAAACGTCAAAACAGATGTATGCACGACGAAAATTTTCTACTGAATCTGCTATATACATTATTATCTTACGCATTTATTGTTTTACATTCCGAGATGTATTAAATAAAACTGTTAATAAATTCTCATAGTCTGGAGAGGGGTAGTATTGACTACCGAAACGTCACAAAAAAGAAAAAATGTGCTAATATAATTTTAAAAAACATTATTTTTTTCCGAGAGGAAAAAACCTCATTTTTTGTGGGTTGGATGAAACGTTAGAATAACCTAATATCAAAAATTTTAATTGTTTACTTTTGTATTTTATTTTAAAATGAGGAGTAGTAATGTACAGATAGATGTAATAACTAAAGTATAGATCGAAATGTATAATAATTGTAATAAAATTTGTAATACCCCAGGAGAACGGTGCAATGTAAGATTAAATAAAATCATTACGAGTTCGATCAACATCGAATAAATATATCTATTTCAAAAATGTTTTTTTTTTATTCTATTAGGAATTATAGATGCAAGTGTAACATAGTATATTATATTATAAAACTTAATATTAAATATAATATGTAAAACAATATTGTGATGTGGTTATTTAATCGAAGAATTTTATTTAATAAATTAACCCGCCAATTGGTTTTTCACCTTCCCAAACTTTTGGAGTCTATTAGGTACCCAAAATTACATTTCTGGTTATTATTTATATTAACAAAATAATTAATAATTATTGGACATACATACATATACTGAAGAGTATAAGAAATTGGAAGCGACACGGTGCTACTGTTAGATTACTGTTAGATATTGTATATATAATTTCTTTTGAAAAGCGAAAATATATATATATGTATGTCTATATTGGGTGCGGTGGTACCATCGATAAACGGAATCCGAAAGTTCCCCATCTGTACATACGCGTGACAAAATGAATCGGTTAACTCGATCATGTGGCAGCTCGTATCGGAGAGGGACACAAGAAGCTCCACCATGTCAGAGAGAGAGAGCGGCGTTCGCGCGCGTCAAAGGTCGCGGGCGCGCACGGTCAGTACTAATTCAGCGGTAATTTATTATAATCGTGCCCTATTATTGACGTCCACTCGACTACACTCACAACGTGCACACACGTATATACATGCATATAAGACACAAATGTCTCCCAGGTATACCCAATTGCCTGTCGCGGTTATTCACACGGCATTTGTATATATACCCACACAACACTTCTTCCTCTTGCCTATATATCTCAAATGCAAAACCTTACGAAATATTCGATTGGTGTAACAGGTGCGTATTTTTTTTCATTTTTTTAACTCTATACGGCCTATAAAACACGGTTAATTAAACATATGTTATATGTGTAACAACTACTCAAACGAGGTGTTTATATGACATGCGTATATATACACTACCGATCATAAATTTCCGAAAATTTTTTGTAAAACAGGTAATAGTTTAAGCAGTAATAACTCCGGTTCTATTGATCGCAGAGTAAAAATAAAAAAGGCAAATTAAAGGGCAATCCAAATACTAACTTTCCATGTTTTTAAAGAAAATTTTAAATTGATTTTTATAGTTTTTATTTTGCTGTAAGTAATGAAGAATTTTTTACAATTTTTCAAATTTATTCAATCACTTGTAATTTTTTTAAATATGAAGATAATTGAAAAATTCAAACGGGAAATGAAAGATCATAAAAAAGTGTTAAAGTTTTTACTCTACATTTTTTTCGATACGTTGTGTTTTAAAAAAGTTACAAGTGATTGAACATTATACCTTTTCCAAAAAATTTTATTATTTATTATTAAATTTATTATTGTATGTATAATTACCGTACTATCCTTTTTCGGAAAAGGTATAATACAGGAAAATAAAAACTATAAAAATCAATTTAAAATTTTTTTTAAAAAACATGGAAAGTTAGTATTTGGATTGCTCTTTAATTTGCCTTTTTTATTTTTACTCTGCGATCAATAGAACCGGAGTTATTACTGCTTAAACTATTACCTGTTTTACAAAAAATTTTCGGAAATTTATGATCGGTAATGTATATATATATATATATATATATATATATATATATATATCCGCATAATAGAAATTCAAAGTAAAACGTCTAATTTGAATTGTACACGCGTGATATTAAGTGTATTAATATATATACAGATCCTCGTCATATATACTTTTTGTTATCGTCGATATTGATATACGAAAGAAAATTATATTTTATACACTCGAATCGGCTATGTACGCGGTATATATGTATATACGTATATTCTTTAGAATATAAAGAAAAGTTTACCCAAACCGATAAAAAATATTTACTTCGATCGTATATATTTTTTTTTTCGTATACGCGCGTTATCTTCTCGCAAGTGGTGTGTGATGTATACAATAACGTTGATAATGCGGCGTGTGATTGTATGTATCGTTAATATGGGAATTACAATCTTTCTATCGATTTTCAGTATTATTTTTATATCGTAATTTCTATATACGTGGAAAATCGATAGAGCACTCGTGTATGCATATAATTGTAAATATTAATTCGTCAGTTGTTCATTTAGCGCAGGAAATGTTGTGTCGAAAAACTGATAATATATATATATATTCATATGAATCTTCGTGCGTTAACTATAATAATTTATTTTATAATTTTGAGCCTCCATTGTTGAATTACTGAATTGTCGACAGTTGACGGGTCAATGACAAAAAGACTGGATTTATTTATTATCGACCCGTCAATTCTGTCGACAGTTTACTATTATAATAATGTATTCTTCCTACTTGCGTCACAGGAGTGAACGTACTCGATACTTCATACTAAACTAACAAAAATTACGTTAAACTTTTCTGTTTTTAATTCGATAAAATAATATAGGTGTACATCTTTTAACATTTTTATTTACATCGCTCGGATTATTACATATTATCGTTTTGTTTAACAAATTGATATATTTAACGTCTATTATATTATATATATATAATCGTCCATCACATTAGGCTTAAGAGGATGTCGGACTCAGAAAATGATAATTTATAATATTTTTTTATAAACAAAAAAATTAATTTTTGAAAAAACGCCATGCCCTTAGACATGTTTTAAATAGTATACTCAAAATTTTTCAGATTTTTAAATTAGTAATTTAAATCTGATTTTATTGCGTTGAAAATTAAGGGCTTTTTAGATAAGTACTTAATTACCGACTGAAAATTGTTAATTCAATTATTATTAACAAATTTACTTTTTCCTAAAAAATCAAAACGTCATGCCATCGGTTCTGTTTTAAACTACCCGTATGAATTTTGTTCAGATTTTTAAATCAATATTTCCAAGATAATTATTGTGGAAAAATATGTAGATCCCTGTAACTTGGGCACGACATCCCGTTAAATTACGCATATACCAACAATACAATTTGTAATTCCAGATATACAATACGTTACACCGAGATTATATACATATTGCACGTGCAAAAAAAGGTGTACAATATATATAAAGCGATATAAAAACATGTCTACAATGAAATGCCCATCGTCTATACATGTAGAAAACCCAAATACCGTGTAAATGTCCTGGTTTAATTCGATCACCAATCACCATTGTGTTAATATACATTTAAATACGCACACCACCTATTTTTTTCCCCACGTGTGTATAGATATAAGCGTGTATATACTTATAGGTGAAGAAAAAAAAGTGAAAAGACGTACCGGTAGTGTGCGACACAGCATCGCATCGAAGGATGTAATATTGCCCTCTCTTTCCATTTCCAAGCATCACGTATGTGGCGGGTAAAACGTCGCATATGCTATCCGTGTGTATGTGGATTTTCTCCATTTTTTTCTCTAATATACAGCGCCTATCACAATTTTCGAATTCAACTATCGTTTTTTTACGTATTTATATATATTATATGGGAAATGTTATTCATGATGACTTTTATTTATCGCATCAAATTTATGTTAAAAATTTAATCACATATTCTCTATATTCATATTTATATCGTATACAGTACTGTACCGTTATGTAAAATAAAACGTTACATGTCCTATTCAACGGTATTTTTTTCTTTCGCTTTGAAGCGTACGGATTGCGAATGTTCTTTTTTTTCAAATTAAAATTAGTTTATACCCCACTGAAATTTGAAGATTATTTGTTTATTATTATACCGCACACACATATATATATATATATATGTGTGTGTGTGTGCATATACACCAATTTTAGTCGAAAAGAAAGCAAAAACGGTCTGTAAAACCAGAGATAAGAAGTTTAAAATTATTTATTAACCGTATACATATGTACACACACGCGTACGTAAAATGTAGGACATTTTAACGAATATTCAGGGTTTCCACATATGTATATATATACATATACATCTACACGAGGTCATTCATCAGACACGAAATTACATTATACCTATATATGTATACACACATGCAACAATTGAAATTATTTTCCTTACATCGTTTATATTTATACTGTACGCGTTAAAAAATTAATGTTTCTTTTCGTTCCTTTTCGTATTCTTATATATACACTTAACAAAATCTATTTTGCATCTCGATATGTGTATATAAATTGCACGTTATCGATGTGCTTCCGAAATTATTATACATCACGCACGATCATTACATAAAAACTCGGATTTTTCTTTTTTTTTTTTTTACTATTCATTTACAGGTGCGTGTATACAAATATGTAGATAAACGACAAGAACAAAAAGAATATACCTATTTTGCTACAATTTTCATTTTTTTTTCCTTTCTTTCTTTCTAGGTTAATCTTGGTTAACGAACATCGGGTTCATTGCCAATTAAAATTCCACAAAAATTAATTAACTGGATCAACGCGGTGTGTATCCACACACACACACACACACTCACACACACAAAGCGGCCGCGCGTCAAGTGTATAACTTCGGTTTGAAAATTAATTTAATTTTGTAGAGTCCGTCGTTTATATACTTATATTTATCTTTCACAATTAAAATAAAATTTTAGGTAATGTAACTACATCGACTCTCTGATGGATAATAATGGATATATCAGACGGTGTATGTATATATACGTATATATAATTGTACATCAATCGACATATATCGTATTCGTTACGATACGAAAATTTAGTTATAATTCACGTATATATTACATAGACATACGCGCGTCGATACGAGATAACAATACAATTGTAAATTATAATTGTTTGAATTTTTTAAAAAATTTCAGTTTGCTAATCACGTATATATTTAAACCAAAACAAAAAGAAAAAAAAAGAAAATGTACATTTGTTAACTATATGTATACACACATGCAACAATTGAAATTATTTTCCTTACATCGTTTATATTTATACTGTACGCGTTAAAAAATTAATGTTTCTTTTCGTTCCTTTTCGTATTCTTATATATACACTTAACAAAATCTATTTTGCATCTCGATATGTGTATATAAATTGCACGTTATCGATGTGCTTCCGAAATTATTATACATCACGCACGATCATTACATAAAAACTCGGATTTTTCTTTTTTTTTTTTTTACTATTCATTTACAGGTGCGTGTATACAAATATGTAGATAAACGACAAGAACAAAAAGAATATACCTATTTTGCTACAATTTTCATTTTTTTTTCCTTTCTTTCTTTCTAGGTTAATCTTGGTTAACGAACATCGGGTTCATTGCCAATTAAAATTCCACAAAAATTAATTAACTGGATCAACGCGGTGTGTATCCACACACACACACACACACACTCACACACACAAAGCGGCCGCGCGTCAAGTGTATAACTTCGGTTTGAAAATTAATTTAATTTTGTAGAGTCCGTCGTTTTATATACTTATATTTATCTTTCACAATTAAAATAAAATTTTAGGTAATGTAACTACATCGACTCTCTGATGGATAATAATGGATATATCAGACGGTGTATGTATATATACGTATATATAATTGTACATCAATCGACATATATCGTATTCGTTACGATACGAAAATTTAGTTATAATTCACGTATATATTACATAGACATACGCGCGTCGATACGAGATAACAATACAATTGTAAATTATAATTGTTTGAATTTTTTAAAAAATTTCAGTTTGCTAATCACGTATATATTTAAACCAAAACAAAAAGAAAAAAAAAGAAAATGTACATTTGTTAAAAGAAATATGATAATCAATTCATATATATATATATGTGTGTGTGTATAGAGTCGATATTTTGGGAGTAGAACGCTCGGACGCAACCGATGTCGAATTCGTCGAGTCAGATAATATTCCGAGTGTACAATACCGAAATAAGTACGAGTGCGGAATATAAGTGAAATTATAAAACATCGCGCGAACGAGAACCTCCTGACGATCTTGATCGATCGATCGGCACACACGCACACAATGCGGTCGTTGTTCACTTATATAGGTGTAGGTGTGTATGTATAATGTATACTTACGCAACAACTCGTAAAAAAATGATCACTTTAGTAAATATGCAGTGGAATAATATGTAATATTGTGAGTGAATAGTTGATCACCCGAGGTAAGCGAAAAGAGGTAAGAACAAGAGGAGAGGAAGTATAATAGGGCGGAAGTAAAGGGATGAGACGCACCGTAAAACGTGGACGCGGCCGCGAAGATCCTAAAGTGTTTGGTGGTCCTGGAAGAGGTTTCGGGAACGGTGCTCGAGTCGGAGAGGACTCGAGGATGGTCGGGCATCTGATGAGCCCGCGCGCGCTTTGGTACACACTACTGAAACGATCGGAGCCGCTCGTCCGACTGAGGTGTGTAGGTGCGCTAAAACCACGAGTACCCCAGCCGGCTTCCTACGACTACCATATATACATATATATATACACAATTCTTTACGGTTTATATGCCGGCTGCCGATCGATCCGTCCATTACGCATTTATACCTATTCCCCTCGCACCATGATCATATACCCTAATATATTCTCTCGCTAACTTTTACACCCTTATTTAAATACATTTCTCATATATATATATATATATATCTATATTTCTTTGCCACCCTTGTATTACACTAATATTTTCCACGTATAATATATATATGTACATATAGTTGTGTTGTACACATGTAACTTCTTTCCTCGTAATTTTCGGGAGGGATGGGCTTTTTTTTTTGGTTATACGTAGCGTGACTAAATTTTTCGTTTAGATGTATATGTAGAGTCGTTTAGGGTGTAACGCCTGTTATACGGTGAAACGACGCGTTGTTATTATTTTTTATAATAAAGATCGTTTTTCATTTTTATTCTCATTTTTTTGATCGGTATATACCTATAAAAAAATATTCAGTTTCGACATATGTTATAGGTCCGAATGGAAAATTAAGGTAATATATCCTATTAATCGAAATATAATATACGTATTCGTAACGCGTAAACTACTTTACTTTAAATGCATACTCAAATTTTACAACTTTATGTATAATATTAAGAGTTGGATATGCGAATTAAGCATTAAAATTTCATAAATGTTTGTTAATTAGAAAGGTCTATAAAACACATTCGAATATTGTTAGTTTAAAATTTTATTTTTACGTGTCCTCGATACATGTCAGTAAATTGTTAACATTTTCTTTTTACAAATTGTATAATGATAGTAGATTAAAAAATGACACCTTTAAAGACACTTAGCGAGGAAAATATTTACAAACCCGTAACACTGTTTTTATGGATTATTTTTAAAAATCAATAAAATCATATCGATATGTGTCATACCCGCAATCACGTGATCAAGTCAGTAAGCCCAATTTTTTACGTATAAACATGTTAATAATGTTAATACGTATATATATAAATGTTTTTATTTATTAAATTTGATTATTTTTTGTTGTACGATTTTAATTTCTCCCAGCCCTATGTACAGATATAATTTCGTTTACATCATTTTTGTATAATGTTTGTAATTAATATTTCAACTGGTTAAATAGATAAATAAATAAATAAAATTTATTCCAAAATTCTTAATTAATTTGTAACGTTGTCCAAATTTTTTTTTACGATTACTATTCGATTCAAATATTAACAAAATGACGAATAACTGAATTTTGAAGAATGGGAATATACGGTATACATAAAAATTTTGAAATTCGAAGATACCTGTATATAGCTTAATGAAATTAAATTATAGGAAAGAAAGTCAACTCGTTATAAACGTAACGCGATACCTATACACCTGCCTGTGTACACCTCCTTCTCTCTCTCTCTCTCTCTCTCTCTCTCTCTCTCTCTCTCTCTCTCTCTCTCTTTCTCTCTCTCTTTCTCTCAATTACGGAAGAAAGTTCAAGAAAATTACTTACACTTCCTTGACTGAGATTGTACATACACTCCACAATTCGATGTAAGACTATCCGAATGAAATTAAATACGAAATTGGCAATGTATACATATATATAGAATGCGATTTAAATTATTAAGGTACATACATGTATATACACTTTGAAAATTAATTAACTCATCGTACAACAATAAATTCCGTACGTGTAAATACATATATACATATATATTATACAATCCTATACGTATGATATCCGAATAAAAAGAAAACGATTCCCATAAATCTATATACATGGCAAGGTAGTTTGATTATTTAACTACGAAAATAATTGTACATATCGTATTGAAATGTTACTTAATCGGCTGATAATGCATTACCGGTTACATACGAGCTACACTCAAATAATTAATAAGGAAAAGAAAAAGAAAAAGATGAAAAAGACGTATTACTCAATACAGTGTAATATTATGTTAAAATTATATTTTTTTAATCAATAACCACGGTTATAAAGTCTAGTTTTATCAAGTACATATGTATACCTCGTCAAATTTCGAACTCCCTCATTTTCGTAGAAAATATAATCTACAATTTTCTTATTATTTTTTTTCTTTTTTGGCTAAATTGCACATCGTACGCGAGCCGAGTAAAAATTATTTTTTTCGCGCACTCGAACGCTATATTGTAAAAATGATATAATTACTCCTTTTTCTTTTACTGTATATCATTCGCTTCGATATCGTAATTCATGATTTTATTTAAACAAAATATTATACACCTATATATAAATCGATCATCAAAAATACAAAGCTCTAATTATTATTATATGACCTTTGGAAGTATTGAATAAAATAATAATTTTGACAAATAATGGAATAGTTAGGTAACGCTCGTAGTTCAAGCGAAACGTCGGTTAAAATTACAATTACGAGCAGTGCGAAAAATGATTATTCTATTATTATTACGCCTACGAGCTATTATCCTTATTTTCTGGCAGTTATACGAGCG
Organism: Theocolax elegans; assembly: GCA_026168455.1. Lineage (NCBI taxonomy): Eukaryota > Metazoa > Arthropoda > Insecta > Hymenoptera > Cerocephalidae > Theocolax > Theocolax elegans. Next base: position 73,510,075 of record CM047430.1, on the reverse strand, counting down.
ACGTCACGGTGACACACAGAAAGTTCGTACTACTTCATCCGCGCGTTCGCGATGATAATTACTTTTTTAAACTTCGGAATAAAATATTTATATAGAGAAATTAACGTCGATGAGTTAATAATTAGGTGATTAATTTTCTGCGCTCGCTAAAAAGTTCAGTTGCTAAAAAATATACGTATTTTCATCTAGATTTCATATATATCTTCCGGTTGAAATATATAAAGAAATATAATATGGTATATAGAAATATATTAATTTAAACGTTTGTTCTATTCGATTAAAAAAGTATTTGTATAATTAACATTATATAAGGAGATGTGATAGCTAAATTGCAAGGATCTACTTTTAAAAGCCCAAAAATTTTCTGTATAAATACAGAAGTAAAAATCTGAAGAAAATCATACGTAACGTTTGAGTAACATAGAACAAGCTAATAGAACGATTATTATTTAAAAAATTAATGAAAAATTAATGAAAAATTAATAACCACTTTTCGTCGATAACGATTGAATGAAATATTGATCCTTGCGGCTGCATGAAAATCTCGATCATTTAGTGATAAACTTTTTTTTAAAAAATCATACGTACTCTTCATGTAGAAGAGCGTTAAAGAGAGATTTTTCCGGAAAAAGTCAACTTATTATTAATTAAAAGATAATAGGGATTCCAATTTTTTAGTTCACTATTTTAACGTATTTGTTTCTGCAACGTATTTTTTACTTGTTCTGAAGATGATCGACAAAACTTCTCGATATTCTTTATTTCTACATGATAAAGATATTTAAAAATAATTATTTATTATTAATTAATTTAAAATATTCTTTGTAAAACTAGCCTCATCTAGATTGTTTACGAATTTCTTTAGATTCCATAAATTGATTACGATTTTTTAAGAATCATGTATATCTATAAATATCTCTGTAATTCAGCAGTTATAACGTTGTAATTGCTATTTAAACGCGTGTATCTTAATAAATAACAGTAAAATAAAGGTATTCTTATATGTGTAATACATGGCTAATTTTCAAGAGCGCTGAAATTTGCTGAAAATCAAACAGTAGCGTATAACTAAATTACCATTATTTTGCAAGTATTGTCGATCGAAACTATTCATCAACGTTCATTTTTCTCGAGGAGAGAACATTGCACACCAAAGAAAATTTACATTGAAAATTGTACACATTTTAAAAATCTAATTTTCACAATTGTATTTTCATTACGTAGTTGAACACCTTTGTTCAAGATTTTGCATTAATTAAGAGGTGGTTTCGTCAAAAAAAAAATTGCTCAACATTGAATATAGAGTGAGTGAACGTTAATCAATACACTACGGGATCATACATTAGCAAGTAATTATAGTTTAAGATGATAATACATTATCTCTATATTGTCAAGATTATTATATTTCTTTGAGTTCAAGAGTTAAATTTTTATTTCGCTTTAATGTTAACGTGAAAATTGCTCGTGTCGAATCTATAAAATTATTTGCTTCTACTGCACTGTATAGTAGAAGATCGAGAGATTTATAAAGCTTTCTTTTTTTTATCGAGAAAAAAATTGACCGTATTATCAAATATGGTCAGTAAGTAATTTTTTGCAAAATGTTAACACTAAAACATGTGCGTATAATTTTTATATCTTAGCGATTGTTATTAATAATAAATACTTAAAATTATGTCATGTTCTGGCAAATCATGGAATTGTGAATCTTTGATGGATATTGCTCTGTGCTAATGACTTATATCTAAATGTAGATAAGATCGTCTACGTTACATTTGGAAGCTACAGTGATAGTATATATTCCCGTTAGGGGATGTGATACGCAAATTGCAGAGATATACCTAGAAAATACGAAAAATTGTAAAACCTATAATTATAAGAAAAATCGGTAAAAAATACCGTTTTTAAACAAATAGAATATCGTAACAGAAAGATATTTACGAAATAATTAATTATAAATTATATAAATAATAAAAAAGTAACTGATTATATAATAGATATAAAACAATGATCTACGGCTGCCCAAAAATCTCATTGATTATTCAATAAAAATATTTGAAAAATTCATGGTATATCTCCAAAGGAAACGCAACATCGTTACAGAACATTTTTTTTCAGTAAATTGAATTACTCGTTTAATAAAAAATATATCATTTCTCTATTTTATGGGGTTCGCAATCCCATGAAGAAAAAGCCTATCGAAAGAGTAGGACTTATAAAGTTTTTTGTAATTAATGAATTTTCATCATTTTATAATTTTGAAAATCTAATTTTGTCAAAAATGAAAGAAACTATTAGCTATAAGAGTTGTCAATATAATGCTATAAACCATTTTAACAGTCTTCTCAATGAGCATCAAACACTAAATCTTAACCCAAAAAATATAAAAAATAAAACAAAGGAACACATAAGAAAAAAATGATAACTTTATATAATTTTTGTTATTTTGTTAATTTATCAATTTATAAAATTTATCTCTATTTTGCATTTTTGTTATAAATCTAAATTAAAAAAACGCTCTTAATGCACACATCATAAAGTCATTTTAGTCTCAAGTTATTTTATTAAGTCAGTCTATCAGACCTATGCACAGGTACTTTTGTACATATATAAAATACTTATATTTAGTCGGATGTATTTATTTATATTTCATACGGTAAATAAATAAGTAAATTAATAAAAATTAGTTATAATTAAACCATAAGAAGTAATTTGGACTCTAGAAAAGTCAGTCTTTGGTTAGTGAAAAACACTATTTATCTTATAACGATGCAGAATTCTATGCATTTACAATCACTACTCTATATGACGATTTTACATCTCCAAATTAGGCGGACTGCTTAATTAATTTGATTATTACGAAAAAGTTACTTTTTATATTGCAAAAACAAATTGTTAATTATTAAGATTCATATACATGAATATAGAGTTTGAGTGAAAGAAAAACAAACTTTTGTTAAAAGATGTAAATTGTGTCCAGAATTTAAAAAAAAAGTAACAAATGCAGAAAATATTGAATTTCCTGTGAAAATTTTGAAAATTTGATAATTTGACTTTTACACCTTTCTTAAATATAAAATAATAAATTTTTTAAATTATTTCTTTTCTCTAATTTATAATTTTTTACTAACTGTTACGTATACTTGTACTATAAAATAATTATCATTCTACAAAAAATAAAGTATTAAAAATTAATAATAGTTTATAAATGATACTCATTGTATCAAATCTGAACAATATATATATAAAAATATTAACTGTTACCAATTTAAAATTGTTTTTTCACTTCCACCTGGAATACGTAAATATAATAACAAATCCTATTTCCTACATACTAGGCAATAATTTAAGTGTTTGGATCAGAATAATTGGTTACAAATTAACAATTGTATAAAATAAAGTGATTTTTTTTATTATACAGCTCGTACGAAGATGTACAGATAACTGTAACTTTAGGAAAAATAACTATTAAAATGATCGAAATTATTATAGTTGAGTTGAGTGGTTTCACCCTCATGCCGAGGAAGTTAAAACGCAATCAAAATCTACATTTACGAGGAGTTAAATCTTAAAAAGTATGTGTATCAAAACAAAAGTCGCGCACCCAGTCAAAACTATAATAAATTTCGTCGAATCGACGTGTATATAGGACATTTATAGCACAAGAGTAGAGAAACCTCGGTGTTTCTAAATCACGAGAGAGGGCGAGAGGGAAAGAGAGAGAGAGAGCGTCAAAGTTGAAAAAGGGAAAGAGAGAGAGAGAGAGAAGGAGAGGAGTGACACCTTCCCGTGAGGCATCACCCACGTAATCAACGACATTTCCGAGCTTCGGACTCGATGGTTCGTACGTCACATACAACAGAGAAAGAGAAAGAGAAAGAGGGAGAGAGAGAGAGAGAGAGAGAGAGAGAGAGAGAGAGGCTGCTCGGTGCTCGGGTGCGCGCGTCTTTTTATTTATAAACTCAAAGCGCGCCGGCATAGCCAAAAATAATACCCTCGCGTATCGTGTACAGTCGAAAAGGCGAGAGAAGGTGTTGGTCCGGCTTTCTCGACCATCAGTCGCCGGGATAAAATTTTCCAACATTGATCTTCGACGTCGATAATATACGATGAGGATATTATTTACGACGTGATGTGTGGTGTTAGCCGAGTGGCACTTTGGTATCTCACCCTCGCCGCGTTCACTTGCACGTACCCCACCGCGGCGAGGATCAACGAGGCCAAGTTGTGAGTTAATTTATTCTCTCTCTCTCACTCTCTCTCGCGATTTATCTATATCTCTCTGTGATCCTATGCGGTTCGCGTCCTTTCGTTTATATCCGCGACTATGCCGGGTATATATCGCGATCGTCGTCTTCGTCTGAATTACATCCACGAATTTTAGTCGAATGCGTCACATGGTTTTCGATCGTCTCTCTCTCTCTCTCTCTCTCTCTCTCTCTCTATATATATATATATATATATATAAGTGTGTGCAGTGTGTGTGTCTGTGAGTATAACCGGCTGAATCGATACGATTATAAGAAACTTTTTAATTATTACGATCACTGATTGCGTTATAATTAATTTCACACCTCACCTTCTCGCGCGCGCGCGGTTTGCTCCTTCTTGACGATTCGACTGCCGTTTGTAGGTTATATATTAATTATTATAATTTTACAATTTTCACGATTAACAACCTCATTTATTAAATTATATTTAACGCTCGTCGTAATTTACTCGTTTCTTTGAGCCAACATAATTATTGTGTATACGAAACGTTACACAAAAAAATGCAGTAATTCTTATATAGGCGAGGTGTGCAATTAATTCAAACTGTATGTACGTAAACAAAATTAACAACTTTATTGTCTACAACACGGACAATCATTCTAATTCGTCTATATAATTATTACAATTTCGAATCTCGCGATTCAACGAAAAATTCCGACTTGTCAAACGTATTTCTCGTTACCGAACGTAATGTAAAAGAAAAAAAAGATCCGCTCGCCTAATCGCAACAGAAATCTATATCGCTTCTCCGAAAAAAATAAGAGATCTATGTATTGGTTTAACGAGAAAAAAAAATATCGATCATTGTTCGCACGCGATATGTGCGTACGCGACGCCAGTCAACGGACTATTAATGTAGAAGGACAATTAACAACTAATCCGAGATACACACGAAAAAAAAAATGGAAAAAGGCCGCTCAGTGATTATCGATCATTTGCAGAGTCGACCAATGGGCCGAGAGTATTGGAAGCGAGCTATGGCGATTGGCGAATGCTGTGACACAGCCCACCGAGCTTCTACAAGTGAGTCCTTTTAATCTCTCTCAAAGGTATATTATGTCTAAGAGAAAAAGATAAAAAAAAATGTGAAATCGTTCAATTGCATCGATGATCTTTCGTTACCGTTCGAAATAAGTTTTAATTTAATGGTAATTGCTGCACACGAACCGTATTGCACACCCGATAATTTTTATATAATATATATACGTGTGTATATGAAATACCACTGAATATATACGACTGTGTGTATGGATAATTAATTATTCAAATTAGATGTATTTTAACAATTTTATTTTAGCGCATTTTCCATTGATCGAACGATGATGTCTTAAAAAATTATGCATTCAAGCGAAAAAAAAGTAGATTATGAATCATTATTCATTATTAATCAATTAATCGATTCGTTAATCGATATATTTTTTTATTAAAGATTCCTAATTTTTGAATGCATGCCTTGAATAAAGTAATTCAATTTGTTCAAAACAAAAGAATACAATTTGTTCAATACAAAGGGAGAGATATTTATTGTGTAAACAAACAAAATTTTACTTCAAAGACAAGTATATATAACACTTATACAAAAACTAGAAAAAAATTTGTATTCGAATGCACTCATATATATATGCCTATAAAAATTCCATGTATAAAAATGATTATAATAGTTATTTATGCACTTAGGAAGTAAAATAGGCATTTATTCCCGGGATAAAAGTTGCTGCTTCCTCGCTTTAGCTTTGACAGTGATTCATCATTCACCTTTTACTCCCACAATGTACATCAAATTTTTGACCCTGATCATTTGAAAAGTCACTTTTTGCAATAACAATTTATTTTTTTTAAATTCTAAATATTGTTCAATATTGTAAAATTTGTTGATATATTTAATTTAATATAATAAATATAATTTTATACTTGTAGAAAAAGTGTAAACTAAGTGTTAAAAACAATAAAGTGAGTCTACGGGGAATAAAGTGATCGAACGAATAAAATGCAATTTTACTCGACTCGTATAGAGGTAAATAAAGAAGTATTTTTAGATGATCAGGGTGAAAATTAATTGGAAAAAAAGTAAAATGCATATTCAACGAATATTTGATGTAATTGAGTAATGTTTATTATTATATAAATACGGTAAAACTGAGGTAATATATGAATAATCGCATGTCTCTGTTGGTTGTTTGACTAACAAACGATACGCAGCGTTACAAAAAAATGGGAGTGCGAGTGGAGCACAAATCGGGGGACGAGATAATAAACAACATAAGCGAGAACGTCGGGCGCATGCTGAGCCGTAAAATGGACGCGGTGAAATGTTTGTACAAGGAGGCCGAAAAAATCTCGGAGATGTGGAACGAGACTTACACGTCAAATTTCACGTACTACTCGGCCAAGTACAGTAATTCCTCGGTTGGCGATGACGTTACGTATCCCAACGTGCCCATGAACATGCAACAACTCGGTGCCAATGATTCCTACATGTGAGTCTATACCTATATATCTATATATATATGTGTGTGTGTCAGTGTATCTCGCGCACCATGCAATGGTTATTGTAATTTAACGTTTCTCGGTATAATACATCAACTCGAATCGTAACGATAGTTGACGAATTAATCGATACGGCTGTACGTAATCGCATGAGTGATTCCCTAAAAATCATGCGATTTCTCATGTAAACGGTGGTTTTTCGGTATAATGTCATTACAATTTATCGATCTTCCCGAGTCAGTCGGTTGATAAGGAGGTAAAGCAACAAAAAATGTGTTGATATTCGTTACCTTTCACTCGGGATGGATGAAAATACTATATTTAAATATGAGATTTATTTCCAAAACAATTGTTTGCCAGTTGGATCATACTAATAGAAATAACTTTCAAGTGACTTTTTCGAGTATTACCTGCAAATTTTACTAAATTTCCACTAACGTGAACTACTGAACTTTCTACCAATTTGTTACTGAGAAGTCTACTAATTTTTACTAAAACTATACTAGGAATTTTTACTAAAAGTTAAGTAATTTTTTGCGTTTTGTCAGTCTGTTAACGCGTTATAGTGAAGGTTTAGTAAAATTTACTGACAATTTTCACTCCATATGATAGAAAACATTTAATATATAAAAAAACGTATATTTATTTTTAATTTTTGCTGATTTCACCCTCCAATCTTAATGTTCAAAGGTATCGACGTCGAGGGTCAATATTAAAAAATAAATAATATTTTTTTAATCACTTTCGACGATGTCCATCTGGATTTATTAGTTCATCGTTTTTTACACGCAAATGTACCTGAAGAGGTCTTCGAATTAAGTAGACGAAACGTAAATAAATGATTGTTTATTTATTTAATATTGACCCTCGACATCAATACCTTTAATAAATAAATACTTATTTTTAGTATATATAAGTACTTTAAATTTTCGTAAATAGAACAATTACGTTATTGTTTATATTTTCTACTTTTGAGGTTAGAAAAGATATAGATTATTTACATACACATTTTCTAACGAATCTAACTTTTATTTGTTAATAATATTTTAAGGATAAACCATACAGTTATTGACCACCCCACAGCGATTGGCCTCTTTTTACGAAACATACGTATAATATAAATTAACGATTTAGCTCATCTGTTATACTATTAGATTAAATATATTCAAACGCTAAAAATGTTTTTATATCATTTTTATTAAAAATTTTTTGGATTGCTTTTATAATTAGTTTATTAACCTATGAGTGAATTATTCCACAGGCCAGTCACTGTACTTTGAGGTTGCATTAATAGGATAGACAGTCATTGGCCATGGAAAATTCATGTTTCAATCAGCATTTTAATAAATTACTTTATGGGAAACTTATATTTTCTTAATATATATGCTAGTACTTCATGTATAAAAGTCTCGAAATGAATAATAGAACCTAAAACTTCAAATTTAAATTTTATTATTTGTTGTTAACATGAAATTTAGGTATACCAATCACTCTAGTATTGTAAATTTATCACCATTTTCGTTAAAATCTTTTTTATACAGTAATATCAACAAGTAATCTGTTTTTATTTTCTAGCATTACGATCATTTTAATTAATTCTTAGCAAAGTTCTTAAACACAAATTGTATAATAATTAAAATTAATCATTTAAAAATGTGTGTGTCGGTTTTGTTTTTGTTAAGGGGCCAATATAGCTATACAGTTTTTACTCCTACTTGTATAAATATAATATGCTTTGTTTCCAATCAGTATACTTACCTATTTATATTTTTCAAGATTTTCGATTCTTCTTTGCGTATAATATCGATGACTGTTTGCGTCTGTATATCAACAAATTTAACAAAGTAGCGAAATCGAACCGGCTAAACAACATTATTAGATTAAATATTAACTTATTTAATCTGTTCTATTAGGGATAAATAAAATTCTATAAGAAATGATGATCAAGTCTTTCTTTAGAGATGAATTTAAAATGATTGAAAACTGCAAATTGCGAGATTCCAAAAGAATATTTAAAGATTATATGAAAATTAAAAAAAACAATCTATTGAATCGAACAACGCTATACATGCTTTATAATTTCAATAAATATACAGTGTTAACAGATTAACCGAGAATAATAAGTGTTTCAAAATAAAATAAGTAAAATAATTTATATTTTAACTGTTAATTATCGTTATAAAATTTAATTATTATACAGCAATTTAAAGAATTGAAGAAACATTCATAGAATAATTTTTTAAAGAAATTTTCAATATGTATATACATGCAGAAATTGTATATACTATAGGTATAAACAAGCGATTTTTAAAAAATGCGTATTCGCAAAACTATTAGATACACAGAGAAAAAGTTTAGAGTAAAAATTACAATAGTGCCTAGTAAATAAATCTGTACGTACTGGTAAATTAGGAAAATTACTATAGTTTCTAGTAAAAATATGACTATGTAGTTTATAATAAAATTTACTTAAACTATCGTAAATTTCAATATAAACTATATAGTAATTATTCTGAGTATATGTCAGTCCACGATTACTTTACTAGAATAACTCTTCTAATTTTTAAAAATGATTTAGTAATTTTTAATTCAAAATTTCTCTGAGTGTAGGAATTTTAAAGGTGAAACCATTAGAACAAATGGGAAAATTTGTACTATAGGGATATAGGTGCTTATGCCGTATGTATAAATTCCAGTCACATGCATTTGGAGCCAGACACGCATTTCAACAACATCTCGGTAAACACGAGCTACTCGTCGGTGCACATACCAACGAACGTGTACGACAAATTGCCAAAAGTGAGCGAGACGATAAGGTGGTCGAAAAAACTGGACCGGATATTCAAGCACAATTATCGAGCGGACCCGGCATTGATGTGGCAGTACTTCTGCTCGACCACTGGAATGCTCAGGCAATACCCAGCGATGCGTTGGCCCGTTGGTCTCAAAGCTGACGGCAAAGAACTCACCGACACTTACGACTGTCGAGTCAGGAGCTGGTTCATCGAGGCTTCCACTTGCAGCAAGGACATGATCATCCTCGTTGACAATAGCGGTAGCATGACCGGCATGAGCAACACTATTGGTACATATACACCGTTTCCTTTTTTTCTTCTAATCGTACGTACGGTTGTACAAATTTCTTTTATAAATAACCAGTGCTGAGACGCGTTTACTTATAAGTAATTTACAATAACCCCGAGGTATTCAAGTAATATATATGCTTACTGCAGGTTTTTGCTAATTCAGCTGTCTTTTACAAATTTTCGTCGAATTTCCACCTGATTTTGGTCATATTACCAGTAATTACGTTATATATTTTTCACATACTTATTTAACAGGACTTTGATAAGTTATATTTAGACTCAATCCATCTATATTTTACTCCAATAATTAACAATTCAACTTTAATGTTAAAAAATTCTCGTTATGTAGTGTTACAATTATAAGATTGCCACCTCTATTAATAATAACGGAAACATATCACATTGAATGAATGAATGAATGAATAAATGTATTTATTGTTAGCAACAAAAGGACTCTAGGTTGGCCTACATGTCCGGAGCCAGTTTTGATTTTATGATAAAAATATAAAAAAATATAAAAATAAATAAATATATAAATATAAATAATTAAAAGTTCCAACAATGTTTAGAAACTATTTAATTGATTGTAGTATAAAATTAATAAAAGCTTTAAAAAACGAAAAAAAAATATAAGAAAAGAAAAGAAAATTTATTGTATTTCGCCCTGAGTATGCCTGGTGGGCTCATCAGTAGAGTCCAGGCATCTCGTCTCTAGATACAGATGAAAAAAAAAAATTTTTGAAAACCAGCTCTATCCCGACGAGGAAGACATCGGGTATATATGCCCTACCTATAGCAAACTTTAACAAGTGCCACATATTAACAGGTAGCCCCCTAACGCACTTACAATAATAACGAAATACAATAAATTTTCTTTTCTTTTCTTATATTTTTTTTTTCGTTTTTATAAGTTTTTATTAATTTTATACTACAATCAATTAAATTTTATATTTTTTTTACTTAGCTTGTCTTAGTCTTTTTTCAAACACTCATCCTGTGAGGTATTTAAAGTGGCTGGTATAAATACAGTCCGCCTTACTTGAGTTGTGAGGAATGTTCTTTGGCTTGTGGAGATCAATAAATTTATTTATCATATAACTTACAGTATAAACAAGCAATAAATTCACGAATTTTCTAATAATTGGAAAAATTCAAATTTTAAAAAAGTAAAAAAGACTAATTGTTATAACTTTGTAAGAAAAACTTAAATAACAAAAGTTTAAACGAGGGACGTTTGTACATACAAATGCATGTTCTCGGGTAGCTGGTTCCATAACATTGATGTAGATGGAAAGATTGAAAAATTGCAATACCTGCAATAGATTTTGTTGTTTTTTTTTTCTTTTTAATCGAAATTTCGAAAAATTGTGCTACTTTGGAATGTCGTACAGAAACGAGCCAGGAAAGGTATCGATATTAAACCGATAGGACATACATTATTTACGCTGAAATATCTGATTAACCTGTTATTCCGCAGCAAAAGCAACAGTGGCAACAATACTGTCGACATTGTCGAACAACGATTTCGTAGCGGTCTTCAATTTCTCGGACACGACGGATCAGATGGTCTCCTGCTTCGAGGGGAAATTGATCCAAGCGACACCGGAAAACGTACGAAAATTCAACATGGAGGTGGAAACGATGAAACCCGAAGGTGTGGCCAATATCACCGAAGCTTTCCTCGCAGCGTTCACCATGTTGGAAAGCTACAGGAACGAATCGCGATGCGGTGCCGACATGTCCTGTAATCAGTTGATCATGCTTATTACCGACGGCATCGCCTCTAATATTACCGAGGTATCTATCATACTCCTTCTTATACAACTTTAATAATTAATGGAAGAACACTTTCTTCGACTGATTAAATAAAACGAGATCTTTTTCTACAGCATATAAAAATAGTTGTTTATAGTAACGCCTAATTCAATTATCTACATAATATGTACAACTATATTTGACCGATAATGAACGTAATTGTTATTTTAACTGCGTGTACGATTATCAAATAATTACCGGTTTATGGCCGGATAACCGAGAAATATAACACGTTCTTATCGTAATTACAACTAATTGAACGTATGTATATACTAATTTGTGATAACGTTATCATTATATAATTACATACATATTTTTTTTTATCTTCTATAGCATTTCGACAAAGTCTTTTATTTTCTTGAGGAAATGTTGCAGTAGGAAATTGTACTCATTTATTTATTTACCAGAGATACAATGTATGCAGTTAGTAATTTAATATAAATATAGTATGTTTGACATAAGGTATATATACTATAAAGACCTATATCCAGTATCTTTACGTATATATCGATCTCGTTTTTAAATAATAAAAAAAATCTTAGAAACTAACATCGTTAAATCTTGAAATATAGATAATATAATTATTCAAATTTTAACAAGATTATATTATTTCTTGTATAGTCACTATATAATTTTAACTTTTATACATATTATTTTTCTCACAAGGAGAGATTTCACCCTCCGGGTCACATGTTTCGTTGCAACTTTGAGAACTATTTTCTAGTAAATAAATAATTCGTATGAAATTCAATTTTACAAACACAATTTGTGCGACGAAAATTATAATAGTATGGTATACCCAGTACATTACCGACCGAGCGAAAAAAGATAATTATTACATATATTTTAAAAAATATACAATTTTATGTAATACCCAAATACAGAACTGTCCTAGATGATTCCCTAGTAGAAATTTGGCGATTTTAAATGGTTTGAGGTTAGAAATAGCCATGTTTTAGGTCATAACTAGCCATTTCTACTAGGGTTAAATAATGAATCATTCTACAAAGTTACAGGTCAATACAACAACGACACCGTAAAAAATTTACACACCGAAAAATCACGGAAAGTCATAAATTTTCAGTGCAGATTCATTATTTAATTAAATTTATATAATGATTTATTATTTAATTATCTAGGGCAGTGTTCTGTATTTGGAATTTGCATAACATTGCACATTTTTTAAAATAAATGCAACAATTATATTTTTTCGCTCGGTCGCTAGGAACGTGGATCCAAATTAAAGTGATCTAATTTTATTAAATTATTATTCATTTTATGGCGTAATGACAAAATAAAGTTAAATAATATTTTATAACGTTGTTGGGTTGCAGGTGTTTCAAGAATGGAATTGGTTAGAAAATGGGACAATACCAGTGCGCGTGTTCACATATTTATTGGGGCAAGAAGTAACCAAAGTTCGTGAAATTCAATGGATGGCTTGTCTGAACCGTGGGTACTATACCCACATCCACACCCAAGCCGAAGTACCCGAACAAGTACTCAAGTACATTCCCGTAGTTGCTAGACCTCTCGTTCTACACGGCAAAGTTCATCCTGTCGTCTGGACTCACGCCTACGTTGACATATCGGTCAGTTATTTTAATTACATATATATACAAAACTCCCGATATTACATTTAAGGAGGTGGCATACCCGGTGGGTTACCGACCGAGCAAAAAAAGACAATTATTGCATTTATTTAAAAAAAATATGTAATTTAATGCAAAACCCAAATACAGGTAATAATATAATAAGTAATTCTACGAACTGCCAGGTCAATACGATAAAGATACCCTAAAAAATTTCTGCACCGAAAAATCAGAGATAATCGTAATTTTCGGTGCAGAAATTTTTTAGGGTGTCTTTATCGTATTGACCTGGCACTTCGTAGAATTACTTATTATTTTATTACCTAGTGCTTCTGTATTTGGGTTTTGCATTAAATTACATATTTTTTTAAATAAATGCAATAATTGTCTTTTTTTGCTCAGTCGGTAACCCACCGGGTATGCCACCCCCTTAAAAAGAACTATTCAATATTAACAATTAATCATTTTTTCCATAATAATTAAAAACATTTTTTAATTTTTTAAACAAATTGTAGAACTATTAAATTTTATTTTAAATTTTTTAGCCAACTTATTTGTAACATTACTATTTTAATTAATTATGAGACCCTATACTCTTATTTTTTTCCACAATGGACATACCGTAGAATATACCTGATGAACCACTTCATTGAATAGGCTGAAATTTTAACAGTCACTTTTTAATATGATTTTAATCCAGTTAAATGAAAATGAATTTCAATAAAAGTCTAAAGGTTTATTTACCTTAGAGCGTCGGGGTTTTCAGATATTTGCAAATCGTATTTTTCTGTATAAATGTAGTCTAAGGTCCCTAAGTTGGGGCGTATCCCGGCCGGGTACGGTGTAGCTAATGTTAAAATTTTCAAAATTTCAAAAAAGATTTGATTGCACTATTTTTTTGTTTTTAGCATTATTTATGTTTTATCTGGTCAAATAAAGTCACTTTGTATCATTATTGCTTGGAAAACATTTTGTAGAGCGCCATCGACCGAAATTTGAGTTCCTCTAAAAATGTGAAATTTCACTCAATTTAGATGCAAAATAATGAGTAAAATTTTTTTACTCATTATTTTCCGACGCTCTAAAGGTTAAAAAAAATTATTTAGCTGTTTTTTACACTATTCTTCTATTTTTTAAAATTATTTGATAATAACAATTTTTTTATTACAATGTTAAAACGTTCTGTTCCACTCAAATGGATATAAATTCCATTCATTTCAGCGCTTTCAATGTAGTGGTTCCTAAGACGTACTACGATAAGTCCATTATAGAAAAAAATGAACATACAGAATTTCATAATTATTATAAATAATTGCGTTGCAAATAAATAGCTAAAAATTTTAAATAAAAATTAATTATACAATTCGCTTAAAAAATGAAGATACGTTTACCCATTAATGCCCAAGTTACGTAAAATTTTACATTTACTTTAAGCTTATAATTTTTTATGAAATCGAATTCAGCTATTTCCGGGACTTATCGTACTATATGTTTTCGGATACTTTTTACCCGATATAATTGCTTAAAACACTGTAAAATAATTATTTATATTGTTTTTTTTACAAATTAATATAAAAAATGCGATTTTTGAGCCATTCGTTTGAAATGTCAGATTTGGATAGGAAAAAATACCTTTTTGATGCTGCTTAAAGTATAAATGTAAAGTTTTATATAATTTGGGCATTAATAGGTTGATTATCATGAAAAAAATCAATTATTAAAATTGTATAGTTTTTTTAAATTGTAACCCGGAGGCTTGGTCCCTTAAAATATTCGACGCAATTTTTTTAAAATTATATTTTCCCATGTAACAGATGATTCCGAAGCACAGTACTTTTTCGCGTGATGTATGTCAAATATCGGAATCTCGATTCGCAGAACATTCCAGTATTATATTTTTTTTTCTTTGTTCAAACATTCATAATATTATATTCATTAAAATTTTAATAAATGTCAATCGAAATTCCCACGTGGAGAAATTTTACAATAAAATGTATATTCTTAACGTCTATATAACATCAGGGTTAAGATAAACCGAAAATTCCTAACAGTATAATCGTAAATGTATACATATTGCAAATTAGATTGGAGGATGAATTCGCGAATAAATTTATGGAAAAGCATAAATGCATTCCGAAGAGTAATAGTTGTATATGTATAATGCACACGGTAACCTAGAATTTCGAAATAACGTAAAAGAAAAAAGTAAAGAAAGAAATATATTTTATGAATAATGTAAACGGTTATTTTTGCTTTGTGAAACAGGTGCTTGGAAATATGTATACGGTATAACAAAGTTTGACTTTGTAGCTAATCATCGGTTATTATCACGAGCAAAACAAAAAAAAGATGCCTTCTACTACGATATTTTACGGTTCGTTGTATATACGTATTATATATACGACTTCACCTGACTTCCTTATGGAACAAAACCATAACCATGTACCATAATTTATTTTCAAGCTAATATACAACGTGCATCTCTTTCAACTCACCGAATTTCATCCCGTCTTCTATATATAAATTAAATAAATCTATGTATCTGTGTGACATCCCGAATAAACGAGATAAATCCACTTTTTGTCATTTCGAGACAATTGGGTTTGAAAGGTTAAAAGTTGGTCAAAATATAAAACGAATGATACACTGTAAAACATTTGTTTATGATATCGAGAACGGTTTATAGGTGCATTTAATACAAACATTCCCGGTTCTCGACCACTTTTCGAGTTAACTTTTTCATTAATTAACTATATCACATTTGAAAATTGACAAAAAATAAAAATATTTTTAAAATTATGCACAATATTTGAAATAGGGAAAGTATTTTATACTTTTTTAATAGATCATTTAGTTTTTAAGGGAGAAAATTGTACTTACAAAACTAAGTTGTAACGTTTATCATTAAAACTTTGAGAATTTTTTTTTTTTTACAACAACTACTTGATCGATTGAAAAAAATTTGTGTATCTTTTAATGTGAAATTCTGTGTACAGATTAAAAATATCTTTTGTTCTCGTGAAAATGATTAAGCACTAAAGTAATAAAAAAAATGGACTAACCGGTCTTTTTGATCAGTCTACACCCTCAAGCCTAGGGTAAAATTTCGGTAATTCCAGTAGATACACTTACATGAAAAAAGTACGCATAATCCGTAAAAAAATAAAAAATTTCAAAAAGTAGACTTATTACGTTTTCCCAGGAAGCCATCACATATACAATGTAACGACTATAAAATAATCACAACATCATCGAACGGACAATCATTTTGGACTTGCCTCATATATTCTGACGACAACGAGCATGCAAAAAAAAAAATCAAACGAGCACATTCTTTCGAAAGCGTGTCACTGATTTTGAATTTAATTCGAACGAACGGAGAACATCTTCGGTACCAACGAGTCGCACGCGCGCGATTATGTAATTTACGTTTGCGCTGAGTATGCAAAAACAAAACAAAAGAAGAAGAAGAAGAGTCGAGTTTGTAAAGCGCAACGTCCTCGTATAGTGGGTATAGAAGAACTCGACGATAAGCGAGAGACACGCTCGATAAATCTCGTGTTTCAAATTCACTATGGGTAAGCGCGCTGGCAGCCGTATATATATAAAAATCAAGTTAAAGGTCGCGCTATACTCGTAAATATATAAATGGAATAATCTTGGAATATATTTTTGGAGTAACTCTATTATTTTTAATATTTCACGATGATATTCTTATTTTTTATTTCGTTATGTACGTTTAAGAAATAAATCAGATGTACCTTCGATTATATGTTAAGAATATTTATTTACAAACACGACTAACTAATAGAATTATCAATTAAACGTCCGTCGAATTCTAATTAGTGTCTTGAATTAGTTATTTACTAATATTTAATATTTCATTAATTCAAGTTATTTGATAATTCTAACTTTGCGTAGTTTATGTTATTATATTAACGACGTTTTCTTTCGTTTATTTATTTATATATCGTCGCAAAATCCGTTAAAACTATTCGTTCGAAAACTCGTGTAATTATAATAATGAACAATTACAAACCTTTATTAAAAATTGTTTACAATCAATCGAATCCATCGTGTATATATGTAATTCATAAAAATATATATACTAACACCTTTTCAGTCAATCTTCCAACGTTAAAATAATTACGCATTAACGAAAACTAAAAAAAAAAGATAAACAAATAAAATAAGTATATGAAATTTTTTGCTCGAAGCGCGAAGATAACATGCCACCAATCACGAAAGACCTGAAAGTCGTAGACGATGGCGTGGATATTACGGACGACGAGGTATGCAGATCACGAGAAACAATAACGCTTCTCCAAGCTCGAAAGTTTTTATATAGACACAGCCTTCTTTTTCTCTTTTTTTTTCTTTCTATTAATTACATCCATTATGCGACCACTAACACTAATAAAACTCACGTTGACAAGTTTCTTTTTCTCTTTACTAATAATTATTCACACCTCTTTCACACTATTTTATATATATACATTTTTCCGGTCTTCAAAAACGAAACTCTGGACGATCGCCTGAAACTCGCGCATACTCAGACAAAAAATAAAGAAAAAAAATAATCTAATCTAATTATGAAATATTATTTTTTTTTTTTCGTTTTTAATTTTGGACACTTAGAGATTATTCGGTTTATAATGTGTATATATACCATATACAAAAACACCAGACAAGTGTGATTATTTGAATTGTAATATAGTTAAGTGTTTCTAGTTTAGTTATAGTTTTTTTTCAGTAGTGATAGAGTATGAGCCATTAATTTATGTGTGGAAAATGCATTTTTTTAATATTTAATTGATACTTTTAAGTAAATATTTTATCTTAATTTTAAGCATGTAATTTTTGTTTTGTTACATATTTTGATTTTTTTTTTAAATTACAGCAGTGATGCCTTTTTTACTGGGAATGTGACTATTTCCTATGTGTATAAGGGCATATCACGTGACACAATATGAAAATAATAGGAAAATTGATTATTTTATTAATTATCAACAAATCGAATTCGATCGATTTGTTAAAATTTTTTTCGTAACTATAAATTGACTAATGATAAATAATGTTTGTATGCGTCAAGTGACGTTTATACTAGCTATATAAACTATATATACTATACAATATATACTATCGTTAATATACCGACATAATATTATCTTTGACAGTATTTAACTTTTATTTAATCCGAACTTTTCGAAGAATTTTGGCAAGCCCCATTCTTCATAGCATTGTAAGTAATTCGTCAAATTTTTATGTAGATCCATTGAGTAACGAATGTAGTTAGATTATACGAGAATCATGGTAATTCACACTGTTCTTTTGTTATGACGAAACGTGCTGTCGGTGCACTAAATAAGTATATAATATATGTGAACAAAATATTTGACACGTACATTTTCGTTTGGAAGCGTTCGTTTACATCACCCAGTGTATGAAATACTATTATGTATACTTAAATTTTTCGATACAGTAATCGTCACTCGACGGAAATACAAATCATTGTGAATGATTAAAACATAATTCTAATAACAATATTATAAAAAATTGAAAATGAATTATTTTTCTATTGTAATTCCATATATTTCCTAGGATGAGCTGACATGTCGAAGCACGTGGTATATGCCCTTATCCGAGAGAGTTGTATTCTCAGTTGTTTTACAAAGTAGGATGAATCGTGTGTGGCTTCGTTTGTTTATTTTTAAGAATGTTGATACACACTTATAAATAATTTTTAGCACGGTACTTATATATACGAATAATATGCACATTCGTAAAATTGTATGTTTTACGTCTATCACTATGAGAGAAGAGATTATTTGCGACGGATAAATATATTTCTTAACTATGTTAAGAGATTAGTGCAGCCTAAAAAATCCGCGCTAAGTATATATTTATAGAAAAGAATAATGAATTATAAATTAAAAAGGAAGGAAATTTCACTTTTCTCTGCATGATTTAATGCGTTATAGTGGGTAATAATATAATAATATCTTTCTCTGTATCGATTTTTCAAATTTTACGATATGTAGAAACTCTGGAATAAATAAATAAATAAATAAATAAAATATTGAATTATTAATACATAAGGGAGTGCTTGCCGTTTTAATTTTCCAAGAGAAAATAATATTTGTTAATAATAATTAATTAAACATTTTTTGGTCGGTAATAATTAGTCGAAGAATAGACATAAACTTTTAACCCAAATGTCCTAATTCATGCCCAAAAGCCTGATGATTAGGATTTGCTTAAAAAATATTTCTTTTGTTCGTATAAAGTACGTTATCATTTTATGAGTCTGACGTGTCCTAATTAGTTTCCATGTTAAGAAATATTAATTTTTCGCAAAAATAATCCTTTCTCTCAGTGTATAGATACTTAATCGCGTGTACCATTCCGATTTTACGCACACACGCACAATTTACATCTTTTAGCGCGGGTGTGACGATTATTTTAACTCTCATTACAACGACCAAGCGGACATTTCACAGTTGATTGAATTTTCATCTGTACAATACGCAATTCAACTAAATATCATTAAGGAAAACGATATTTTTAACTAAAAATATTCACCTTCGCCAAATTTCAAGTTTGATTTGAAATATTTTTTCACCAACATTGAAGCAGCGACTGTGTAGTCTTCAACAGTGAATTATTTATTTGTTCCTACTAAATACAAACATATGAATTTGTTCATTCGTAATACTTATATCGTGTTGTTTCAAACAAACAGTATTTGAATCAACTCGATCAACACATATTTATAAGATAAATCAAAAATGTCATTTTAACTAAATATTTACTTCATTCAGTTAAACGTTGTTAGTATTAAATTAACACTTAGTTGCTTATACAATTCAACCAAATAATTTGAATTTAAACAAATTGTGTTTTCAGTCTAAGTATTCTTAAATATAACTTGCAAATATATTTAATTGTTGATGAAAAATTGTTTTTTTAAATCTGACCTCCACATTTGTAAGGAGCAGAATCTTTTTACTTAAAAATATCTTTGATATTATTTACTGGATTTACGTCTTATACATATAAAAAATCAATCTATGTTTTACTGTGTCTGTTTAATCGGTTAAAGCGTACCAAAGTCAAGACTTATTCTCCCTACCTTACCAGCCTTAAAAGTGGTAGAAAGTAAGTTATAATTATAGTACGATAATTTACGGAAATTGAGGAGAAGAGTCCCCTTCGTTTATTAATAAACTACCTCAGTTAAAAATTTGAAGGAAAAATATCGATTGGTTTTCGAGAAATTCCTTACCAAAACTTATGATAATTTCGAGCAATATGAGGTTATACGCTCAACTAATTGAAAGACATGTCAAGATTTTTGGTAAGGGTTTTCTCGAAAACTACAGTGATATATTTTTCCTTCAAATTTTAAAGACAAATATATTATTAATATACAAAGGGGACTATACTGTACTCCTAGATTAACGTAAATTAGCTTTCGTTTTTAATTATAATTAAATTTACGTAATTTTCGAGTTGGGTAAGATAGGGAGGATAAAACTTGGCTTTGGCACCCCGTTAAAATACGCGTGTATAATTAAAAAGAATGATTCCAACGTTTACATAGCCGCACTCAAAGATACACATTAACAACGAACGATTGTAAAAATAGACGATTAAATGAATAAATGAATAAATTGACGAATCTTGGAAACGGGGGTTAGGACAAATTGGCTGCGGATAACGCGACGAAGAAGGAAATACTGTGGCGCGATCGGCTTCTGACTTCGGTGAGCATCCCGGTGTTTGACCGCAAGGGCAACAAGAACAGCGTGAAGCGCGTGGCGAATCTTCTAGGTGTCGTAGGTACCGATGTACCGCTCAAGGATATTCGCAAGCTCACGCTGCCTTACAAACTTGGAGTGAACGGTTACGCGTTCATCGTTTCCAATAACGGATACGTCGTTCTACATCCAGCCCTCAAGCCGGACTACAATGGCGAGCTCAAACTTAATTACAACAGCATCGATCTTACCGAAGTTGAAATTCTCGACGATGGCAAGAATCCGAGGTAATTTTACCCTATTTTTACTATAACGATCTTTCATTTTTTTCATTGAAATGTATTCACCACTTCACAAAAGTTTGGGTTCAGCAATGTTTTAATATATATATATATACATCCAGCAATCCACGTCAAGTGGAATTTATTTAAAGATCTAGTGTGCATAACGTACGAAACTATACACGTCAATATTAAGGAGGTTCCATACTTAATTATTGATGATTAATTAATAAAAAAGTAGAACCGTATGTAAAAAAATAAGAGAAGAGGCGGCTTCGTTTATTGACAATCTAACTGTGTGCTGAATTTTAGATTTAAATATTATTGCGTTTTTGAGAAAAGTCTTACCAAAAATATCAAATCTTTTCACCTCGTTGAGGTTAGATTCACATTTTTGGTAAGACTTTTCTCAAAAACGCAATATAATTTTAATCTGAATTTCGGCACACAGTTAGATTATCAATAAACAAAGGCGCCTCTTCTCTTATTTTTTCACATACTATTTTATTTACAAATTAATTACTAATAATCGCGATTGCCGATAAGGTAGGGAGGATAAATATTGACTATGGCACCCCGTTAACATTTAAAATAAGGCGACCGCGCCACAACTAATTTTTTCACGTAAAAACCTAAAAAATATCTTGAATCAAAAGCAATGTAATATATTAAATTTAATAAAGTTTAATAGTTTCAAGAAGTTAGAATTGCAAAAAAGTCAAAATAATGGAAACTGTTGATTGAATAATTGATAATCTTTATGGACTTATTCATATTGTGTATCAGTTGTCAAATAAACAACTCTCATATCACACGCGAATGTATTTTAATTTGATAGTTGATTTCATTGAAACTTCTGGTTCCCCATTGGAAAAAAAGTATCAAAAATATTTGATAAATATAAAATAACTTTTATGAAATTTTATTAAAGAGCACTTTTCGGATTATCAAAAAATTTCGTGAAAGTTGTTAAACGTATTGTTCAAAATAATTAACAGTTACAAATTTTACTGAAAATAAATAAAAGGTAAACGTAAACTAAAAACAGAAAACTATCAATAAAGTTTTGATATATATATAATACCTTAGATAAAATTTAAAAAGTTTTAGGAACTTTTATTAAATTTTAGTAATTATCCATTATTTGTACTCTTGCCTTTATAATCGTTAATAATTTTAAATTTATATAATGAACATTTAGTAAATTATATATGCTAACATTTAATAACTATTAATTATCTTATATCGCCTCCCAAATCTGCCGTTTAATAATGGTTTATAAATATTATTAAGCTCTTTTTAAAGTTTTGAAACGTAGTTAAAAATTATTGAATAGTTTTGTTTCCATTGGGTTGAAAGTTATTCCGTCATCAAAATTTGATGGTTAGCCGGTTTATTTTGTTTATACTCGTATCAGCGAGTATTTACCTTCTATAATTGAATTTATATAAATGCTGCACAATTGATGCTACGGATCTTGCCAATGACTGTAATGTAAGATTTTCAATTGAAAGGTTGACAGGATTAATAACTTAATAAAAATCAGGTATAATAGAAACCTGTGCAGGTTTTACATATAAAATATTACGCATTGAAAGTGATATTATAAAACTTGGTAGATTTTGAGAGAAATAGCTCCAAAACTAGCTGTTTTCGAAAAACGTTAAAAATACTTATATTTTTAGGTTAGAATAATTTTTTAACTAATTATTTTCAACACCTAAGAATTTTTTCATTAATCAGGAAAACATTTCCAGGTTTGACCGAAATTTTGATACATTTGGATACAACCAGTTCATGTGAAATCTCGAAATTACTCATATATACTAGTAGTCGTGGAGCTTTGCATCCCCCTGTTCGCTCCACTTGCCAACTACCTGTTTATTTATGTAAAAAATTGTTAATTATTATTTAATTGTTAATTGTTAATTTTTCACGAACATTAATTAACGCTTAGGGAATGAGAAATTTATTATAATGTCTCAACTAAATTAGAATTACCTAGATAATAAATATTTACGAGTTTTTTTGACCAATTTTAAGTTACTATTATTTTTAAATTGTTATAGTAGATCACCAAACACTGCTTAGTATTTCTTTACACTTTGCATAACTACCGATTTTGATAAACATTACTTAATACTTTATAATCTTGTCAATGTTTCGAATTCGTATTATTAGACAATATTTGGTAGGGTTACACAATTTTATACGTTACTTTTTAAAACCCAAATGAGTAATAAATTTAATTATTTTATTTACTAGCAGATTTCCATGCCTCCCATTAGCTTTTTCATTTATATTACTATATCTAGATGAATTAATAACTTTAATCAAACAGGCCAATCATCGCTATTTTATATATGTTCAATTTATAATTATAAAATATTAAGAACTCGTGATTTTTGAAATTTTTTTGAAATTTATTATATATAAATTTGCGATTAACATTTATTCGTAAAAATCGCGAGTTCGAAAATCAACAGTTGTAACACTTGTAACGAAAATTGTGCCGTCCCTCCAACGACCCTCCACGATGTGATTTTCAGGAGGAATCTAGGAGGGATGGAGGAGGAGGCTCAGAGGAAATACAGAGAACAGTGCACTTGAGGAAGATGAGAGGAGGGATTTTAAAAATAACTATAATTATGCAAAAAAATGTAAAATTTGAAACATTTTGACCTTATTTTCAGGAGAGATGGAGGAGGCTCGAAAGCATGAGTAAGTGAGCCCCATTCTTCTTACTAACTAGGAGAGGCCACGGCCTTCGGATCACAGATTTTAACCTAACTCTAGGATATGTTTTGTAACATAAAAATATGAGGAAACCTACATGTTTAGACCCTAACGCGTTAATTTACCCAAATTATTGCTAGCAAAAACCAATTTTGTAAAAAAATTACTGCCATTTTGACCTCTTATAACTCAGAAAAAAATAAAGATAGATACTCAATCCAATCAAATAGAAGCTCAAATTGATTAATTTGGAGTAAAGTTATAGAGAAAACAAGAAATTGATGAAATTTCGGCCAAAAATTTCAATACTTTTTTATTATTAAATTTCAGTTAAAATTTCATCAATTTCTTGTTTTCCCTATAACTTTGTTCAAGATTGACTGATTTTAGCTTCTTTTTTTCAAATCATATCTGCTTGATCTCAGCTATCTTCTAAAATACTGCTTGAGTACCTAACTTTATTTGTTTTCAAGTTATAATTTATCAAAGTAGAAGTATTTTTTTACAAAATTGGCTTTAGCTAGCCATAACTTAGGTAAATTAACGCGTTAGGGTTTAAAAATGTAGGATTCTTCATATATTTATGTTACAAAACATATCCTATAGTTTGGTTAAAATCTGTGATTCGAAGGTCTAGGCCTTTTATAGTAAGATATATATGAAACAAAGATATATAAATCAATAAATATAAATTACATTTAAAAAGATTATAATTAAATATTTTGTTTTACCGTTACGTTCGACAACAATTTACTAAACTTCTAGTAATTAATAGTAGCAGTAGTGTAGGCAATTTTAACTTGTATTATCTTTTCTCGTGTGAAACATAAACAAATTCGTCATTTAAATACACTTTGAACTGTATAGAAATTAAAATTCTCAAGTTCGTACGATTGGCAAAACTCGAGTCGTTCGAATTAAAGTATATACTAATGAACAGCTGTCACTGCACAATTAAACTTGAAGTCGAAATAGGAAAATCTTAATGTTCAAACGTATTTGTAAATGTAAAAATATCGAGCTAACGGTAAAATTGAGTATAACTATACCATTCCAAAATTTATGTGTTTAATTGAAAAGAAGTTAAAACAATTGTCCGAACGAGCACCTCGAGTAGGGTATCCTAAAATTATAAAACGAAACTTTAAAGTTAAGACAATTTTTACATAGCATGGTGAACTCAAACTTTTGAACGGTAGTGTAAATATATACGACTAAATAATTATTTTCTTTTTTGCAATTCGCATCGAGAACGCTCGACCTCGAAATCTACGAAATATTTTAGCGTTGTACAGTCGCATGTACATTCATAAAATCGTTCGATATATATATCAGACGCAATATGCACGTGAAAGCCAGGCAATGACGAGCGAAATTTCGTTAAAAAAAAAAGTATATGTCGACGTGCGCCGTGACATAATTGTGCGAAGGAATATAATTGTAACGAAATGCAGTTAACTCGAGTCGAAAGCGTCGTAAACGAAAAGCAAAAAAGAAAAAAAAATAAATAAGAATAAGATAACAGCATCCTCATTCACGGTATTTGTGTGACTAAATTTTCCACTTGTTGGGGGTTTACCCACGCACACACACTCACAGAGAGCCTGGAGAAGAAATAACGGAAATCCGCAGAGCACTGGTTAATCACGAATGCGGCTCGAAAAAAGGAGTAAAAGTGAAGTTACATTACGACGATTATCGCCGCGTCAGTTTGGAAAGTCGTGATTACTTTTATGCCGCGTTGCCGCTAACTCCTTTTGGAATTGCTGTCGTTCTACCGCAATACGGGAGGTATTACATTAAGGTAAATTATTATTTCCTGATCTGTTTTTCTTATTTCTTATTTCTTCCTTTATTTATTTTTATTTACTTTTACCTTTTGTTAATTACTGCGCCCAATAAGCACTCGTACACACTTGCGAATAATAGTATTCGATTTTATTTTTTGCGATTCGATATTTTATATATTTATATATATAGTTTATTATTTACTTATTTTCGTGTTAATTAAAGAGATAATTAAAATCGCGTTATAAATTTGACGACTTTACTTTCTCTCGTATATTTTATGAACACTGTTATAAATCTTAATAAACTCGGTTATAACCGGAAATTCTCGTGAATCACTTGGTAAAAGGATTTTTTTTTACATAATTATCACATGCAATTAATCCGCGTCTTATACATTCGATATTAAACTGCATTGCCGAATTGTAACGATATTGTTTCTTAAAAAATTCTCGTAGCTCGACTTACGTAAAAATATTTGTTCGTTAAAAAATATAGTATTGGAAGGAAATACATTATATGTAATTGCAATAGATATAACTGGCATCGTGAAACTATTACTCTGGTAACAAATACCCTGATCATCATCTTGGTATATGCAAACGTGCAGATTCAGTTTTGTAATTCAAAGAACTCTTCTTTGCTTATTTCGTGCACGAGTCCTTGAAAATTCGAGTTATTAGATCGAAAACTCAAATCGAGTCGACTAATCGAGTGTCACTCGCAATCCAAGCTATCCGAAAGATTACCCGAAGTTACTCGAGTTGATCACTAAATCGATCAAATCGCTCGAGTTGCGCCAAGTGTACAAGAAGTTTGCAGAATAAAAATGTTGAACATATACATATATGTACATATGGTATAACAACTCGAACTCGAATCGAGTTTCTCGACTACTCCTTCATCAATATACCTTTTTTCTACATTTTATCTTTTTATCAATTAATATCTTGATTAATGTACACGGAGAGAAAAAAATAGCAATGATTACTATAGACGAATAGTAAGTCAGAAAGGATGAAACAATTTTTGACTTACTACTTGTAATTCATAGCACTGAATACTGAAATACCTTAGTATTTATAAGTACTTTTTCAATTACTTGACATGTATATTAATACTATATTAAAACCAGGATAAAAAATCATTGATATTTTTTTATCTCCGTGTATTAAATAACGCAGTAATATAGGTACATCAATGAATAACGTAGGCGTGCTCCGCAGGTAAACAAACAAATAGGAAAGTACAGAAATCGCAACATATCGGATTATTTTTTGGGAGAAAATTGGGGAATACACCCGGAATGGGTTTACTGCCGTTACCACTATCTCGAGGGCCATGAATTTGATAGACCAGAGGACGAATTGCGTCACTTTCTCAAAATCGTCGGCAACTTTTCGAAATCCGAAGCCGAACGTTATCCAGAACAGTACAAATCGTATTCCAACTGGGCAAACGCCAAAGTAAGTTTAACATTTTCTATTAAATTATTTGATGTACACAAGTATAGATCAATCTACCCTCTCTCTCTCTCTCTCTCTCTCTAGAAATTAATGAAAATTGCAAAAGTCTAAAATTCCAGTTAGAAATCTTTTATAGTAGAATTTTTTAGTCAATAAGAGTCAGATCGATAACGCCCAAATGCGAACAAATTTTTTTTCGATTTTCGTAGTTGTTACTTGTTGCATGTACCGTATAACTTATCTTAATGCTAATTATTTTTTTATTGTTTTGAATCCATTATTTCGAATACCATCGGGCAAATTGACCTATCTAACTTTCAAATACAAGTTATGATTTTTCAAATGGTATAAAAATGCGAGAAATTTATTGTTTTCTTTTTTTAATTTATTTTCTTCTATAATAATATATTTTTATAATTCTGCACGAGAGAACGAAAGGGTCATTGGATGCTATATTTTGCTTTTAAACATGATGTTTATACGAGAGAGTCTTATATTTTTGTTATCGAAAAAAGTGGTTTTCCTCAAATATCTCCAACAATTTTCAACCGATTTGGTTGAAATTTTTAGCGTAGCTTTGAAATTTTAGCCCATGGTGTGAAATAATTATGATTCCATTTCCAGATGTATCGCACATAAACAGTTTAAATTATGGCACTGCTATAATTGCACAATTTCGTAGTATTATCTTGAAATGTATTAATTTTACATGAAAACTTTAAATGGACGAAATGTCCGTTTCAAAGTATAAATAATTTTTCCTACGGTACACCCCTACTATAGAAATTTGGCGATTTTAAATGGTTTGAGGTTAGAAATAGCCATGTTGCAGGTCATAACTAGCCGTTTTCTATCGATCTTTTAGAAATGCCCTGTTTCTACTTTAAAAATCGTTTCGATTTCTACTAGGGACTTTACTATCCAAACAATGTATTTAAAGATAAATATAGAAAAACGGCCAAAACGATGAAAAAAGTACAAAAAAGATTAAAATGTAATGTTCGTATATAAAAATTTTAAATAAACGAAATGCTCGTCTCAAAAATACGAAATTTTTTCCTATTGTGCACTTTGCAAACCGAACAATATTTTTAAAGATAAGTAAATGTAGAAATATTTTTAAAACGACAAAAAAAAGTAAAAAACACGTTGTTTTGCAATAAATTACAATCTACTGTTCCCACGTAGTTATATAAAACTTTAAGTGTTCTTCGAATTGTTCGTCTCTAAATTACAAAGTTTTTCTAATTGAACATTTGATTCTTAAAACAATAATTATAAAAATACAATATAAATCTTACTAATAAGGGGAGGCCACACCCTCTGGAAAACGGATCCTTACCAAACTCTAGGATATGATTTTTGCTATAAAAATATGAAGAAACCCGGAGTTTTAGATTCCAATGCCCTTTTTTATGATAGATACAAGCAAATAACGAAAAATCTCGTCGAAAAAATCTTTGACTCGGATTAACTTATAACTCGGAAACAAATAAATATAGACTTCCAAACTCAAATCCAGAAGAAACCTTAAATCAAGTAAATTGGATTAAAAAAGACTTAAATATCTTGGTTTGGTCTAAATCTGGATAAAAAAAAGAAGACAATATGGCCTAAAAAATCAAGAAATCTTTTAATTTAAATTAATCATCAAAATATCGCTAAATTCATTTTTCATAATTTCTGATCAAATTAAGATATTTGAACTTCTTCTTCTTTAAACCTAATCTATTCGATCTCAGCTATCTTCCGAACATAAGTTTGAATATCTTATTTGTTTTTGAGTTATAAGCGATCAAAGTCAAAGGTTTTTTCGACGAGATTTTTCGTTATTTGCTTATATCTATCGTAAAAAAGTGGCTGAATAAACTCTGGGTTTCTTTATATTTTTATATAGTAGTAAACATATCCTAGAGTTGGTATGAGACGTGACACTCTCCTGGTGAGTCGTCACACTAGTAATGGTATATTGACGTATATTATTTATTTTATTACTAATAGTTAAAAAATTTGATTTTAATCTATTTATATGAATATTAGTCAATTTTAGTGATATTACGCTAATTTTTCGTATATATTATTATTAAAGTCTATTTTTGACTATCTATCAATAAAAGATAAAATAGGGTTATAATATAGCATCCAATGACCCTTTCGTTTTGACGCAGAATTAAAAAATTAATTAAAAAAAAGTAATAAATTTTTTGCATTTTTATACTTTCATAAAATTATAACATATTCTTAAACCGACGCGGTGGCGGAGTGGTTTGGGAACACACCTCGGCCGAACAGAAAAGTTGAGCAGCATTTGCTGCGGTGAGTACTTGGATGGGTGACCCATCAGCTCGTGCGGTTTTCGGGATTGCTTAGGTATTTTTCCACGCTTCTCAACGAGAGGGGAGGTGTAGAGCATTCGGTTTCGGTGTTTGGACTTACGCAATGTAACCTAAACACCCACAAAAAAGTTTCAATACACCGGTCGTCTCGGGGAAAGTTTTCCTATAATTATAGGTTTTCCCTTCCTCACGGGCATAACCCCGGGCGAATGCGAGGCGGTGGGGTTATTCAAAGGAGGGGTAATGAGCATCCACACAGAGGTGGTGGGTGAACACCATAAAAACCCGAAGAGCGGGTATATGGTCGGAAGTACCAAAAAAGGGGCAGAAACTGGAATTAAAAAAATAACATATTCTTTACTAATATTATAGGAATAACCGACATTGCTTTCATCATTATAAAACTTTTCTTCCACTAATATAATCATTGACAAAAGTCGAGTGATTTTTGTACGCGATGTATTTTATTTAGATTATTTATTTTTTAGTGCGGTCATACACTATAATGATCCAACATGTATTTTGTATACTTTTAAAATTATTAGGTTAATTTCTAGCTATTACTTCTTATATTTAACAAATGTACAATTCATGTAAATTTTACAGTTTTTGTAAAATAACCACGTGCAAAGTAAAATATTCTTAAATTTCATTAAAATATGTCATTTCTTACATTATAATATTGATTATTGTTAAAGTCTACTCGAAAGAAAAATATAACGTGTACATATACATTTTTTCTCGAGTGTAAACTCACGTGTCGCTTTGACAAGATTAACACACCATCAGCTTCTCGAAGTCGTAGAAGTATGTATAACAGGTACTTTACTGTGTACATCAACAATAAAGACATTTAAGAGATAAACGAAAACCATACAGATGTAAAATAACGGTGCTTTTTATTTTATTATTTCTGTCTTTTGCACAAACAATAAGCTGTCGAAGAAAAAATTGGCAACGGAGGAGGAGGAGCCACCGAAATGCGGTAGTATAAATTTTGAGGAAATGGAATCGGACGATTACGAGCCCGATTGCGGTAGCGAAGATTTCGAGGAAGAGCAGGAGGACTACGACAAACACCTTAACGACCATTATTGCAACAAGGAATTGATGGAATTGCTGATAATGGACGCGTACGCGACGAATCATAGTTTCGCGACCGAGTACCATCAAGATTATTACTCGTACGATCAGGAATTGATCCAAAAATATGACGTCTTCTTGAGATTCGTTTCGACTCAGAGTGGATTAACCAGATGGCAGAGGATCGAGGATGCCGACGTTGACATGTTGGAGGAAAGGATCGCTGAGTTCGCTAATCACAGAAGGGCACTCGACGAACCTTGGTTCAAGGGTGCTATTTTTCAAAATGAAATCGATCCCGATAGCATATCGATTACCGGTAGGTCACACTTTCACATTTCTAACGGTATTATTTCAATATTTTTTTTAATAATACCAAATATTACCTTTTGCACTCTTTCTAAATTCATATATGAACAATATTCTAATTTTGACTATAGGCTAATATAAACTTATTACAGAAGAATTATTTGATCTAAGATTAGTGAAAAAAATAATAATAATGATTTTATTGAACATGTGTATTTGGAACGTTCCTTTACCCGAAGAAAATACGTATATAAAATACACAGGATTTACATATGGTATCAAAAGAAATAATGAGAGATGAAATGAAAACATCAACATAAAAATAATCCGAGCTTTTTATCATGTTTAAATAGCAATCATTACTATACATAAAAAAATTCGACTCTGTAACAAAGATAAACCCTGAAAAACAATTTTTTGTGAAAGATTTAATGTTGAAGTTTGAAACGTCTAGCTTACAAGGAGAGTGCATGCACTCCGGGAAACAGATCTTATCCTAACTTTAGTATGTCTTTTGTAATATAAAAATATGAAGAGACTTAAGTTATTCCTTGTAATAATTTCAATAAAAATTACTTGATAAATTTGTTGAGAATCCAGGTTAAAATTTTGACTCGCCAGTTAGTAAAAAAACATTCAGACACTTGTTATGAAAAAATTTTCTCCGTGTATATAATCGTTTCCCGAGTGTACGCAATGCAATGCGTTAATTTGAGTAAAAAATTTGAGTAAAAATGAAACAATTGAAAGTAATTGTTAACGCATTTGTTAAAAGTACCACCGATCAAGGAACCGGAATCCGGGCTGAACGCAACGGTGACAATTTCCATGGGTGTATTTCCACGTGACAATAGGAAAAAAGCAGCAGCAGGCGTCGTTGGTTTTCAATTGCCCATGACAGCTCTTTATCGTCAATTTACAAACATCGTTACCGAGCGCGTACCGATACCCGGAATGAATTGCAGCAGCGACGTTGTCGATTGTTACCTGATCGATCAGAACGGATACATCGTCATCTCCGAGGCTCACACCCAAGATGCCGGAAAATTTTTCGGATCGCTCGATCAAACCGCACCGGTCATGAAATCTCTCGTCGATCAGGGCCTCTTCCAAGCTGTCGATATTTACGACTATCTAGCTGTATGCTACGACATCGTGAGTTATCCTTTTTTATACATACCGTTGCTCGTTCTAATTTTTTTCGCGCGGTATGCTTAATCTATATATATATATATATATATATATATATATATATATAAATAATGGAAATAGAATAATTTTCCGTTCCTATATTGGGCTTGCTTTGTATATAGGACGGGATGATTTATTTTGGATTTTGCGACTCAGGGATTTTAGATTTTCTTATAGAGTGGAACGATTGATTATGCAAATGGCAATTTATTATTCATCCGTAAGGTGTAAGCGTCGTTCGGGTATTGATTTTCGCGTCTACACTTTCGGTGTATTTTTTTAATATTTAGTTAAAAATAATAGTGATTTATGTGTACACCCTTGTTATAAAAATTAAGGAGGCCAGACGTGATTTCAACTGTAAAATTCATTAAAATTTAAAATTCTAATGAAAAAATAGTTTCTTGTAATACAGAATATGTAGTATACAACATTGGGATGAAATTTTGAAAAAAATTTCAATGTTGAAAAGAATTATAAAAACATTAAGTTAATTTTATGATGCAAAGAATTATTTGTTTTATCTTTTTATACAATTCTTGATACAATATATTCCACTTACTATTTAATAATTAATTTAAAGAAGCTATCCATAAAATTTGAGGCCAATCCAATGAAAACTCAAAAATACTGATTTTAGGTCCTTTTCTAAACCAAGTCTGTTTTATCAATTTTTCTAACCAAAATTTAAAAATATTCACAAAAATATAGCAATTAACTAACACATTCTGTATTACAATACATTAAATTATTAATCGAAATTTAAAATTTGTAAGAAGTTTTTTGGTGAAACATTGTTTGGTGTCCTTAAGTTATTTCATTTCCTTTTTAATTTGAAGAAATTATTATTTGATTGATACATATGTGTTTAAAATATATTGCATATTTTATCGAAAGCCTTGTATATACCGTATAACTGAAACGTTTACGGCAGTTGGAGAGCTACTTTACCAACCACCGGATACCCATGGGATTCTCTACTTTATCAACAATATTTGAAATTATTTCCACGATCCATAAATTATCCCACAATATTTTATCAAAAAAAAACTATCGGACTTAACAGTACTAATATTTTTAATGTTTTAAATTTTTCAAATAGTTATTAATATATTTTTGTTTAACACAGAGGCACGAAAGCGCAGGGAATATATTAAAAAATCCATTTGTTTACCTGTGGAATCTCGCATCTTGGGTATTCGCAAGGACGCTAATGCTCGTCTCGCAAATCCACGAATTGCCAATGATATTAGCGCAAGACGAGCTCGATGAAGAGGTTGATTTCAAAAAACCACCGAAAATGCATAAAATACGATACAGCAGGCCATGCGATATGCAAATGACTTTATACATAGTGAACGAAACGAACTTCAACAAAGGTTTCTCGAATGAACCTGACGATTGCGCTCTACCTTTTTACGCTCAACGGGTAATTCGCATTTTCCTCTTTTATCGACAATATTTTTATATGCTTTTTTAGATTAAAAAATCTGTCGAACACCTATTATTTTCTGATCTTGTGACTATTTCCGACGAAAATCGTCTAAGCTTTTGATTTTCATATTTGGTTACAATGTTTTGATAGTTCAAAGTAATTTTTTATTTAAAGCGTTAACGCAAAAAAAATATAGGTATTTACCTTTAAACCGATTTTCGTTTTTTTTTTAAACTTATAATCGAACAGTTTTTTTGATCCTGAATATCTTCACAATTTTGTACTCTACAAGAAACATATGCTACTAAAAAACTAAATTTTAAAATTCGGAAAAAAAGGATAGGAAACTTGAAAGATGCATAAAGCTTTTTAATTTTCGTCGGAAAAAGGTTCGAAAGATTACGTTCGCGGGTGTTTCAATTTAATTTTTCACCTATGAACATTAGTAGAAATTTAAAAAACCCGCGCTAGTTCTTATATATA
Source organism: Theocolax elegans (assembly GCA_026168455.1). NCBI lineage: Eukaryota > Metazoa > Arthropoda > Insecta > Hymenoptera > Cerocephalidae > Theocolax > Theocolax elegans. The sequence goes on along the minus strand of CM047430.1, from coordinate 73,475,955 downwards.
CGTGAAAAAATCGTTTCGAAATTCTATACTAACGTGCAATACATTATATTTACTAATTTCTATTTTTAAAAAACCAAGTATATATGTACGAGGTGCGTTATAAAAAAAAAGTCAAAAAAAAATAAATAAATGGTCGTAGGTACCACACACGAATTTACTCCTGGTGATCGTAAAGACCGATCGTAGCAGCTGTTACGTGAGGATGGACGTAACGCCGTACGAGATATTCCCGTACAAAATCGATGGTAACGATACCGAATTTCCATGCCACAAAATTCCATTGAACAATCTCTTTCGAAGAAGACTGGAGCACTGTTTCACCCACCACGAGGACGAGGACGAAATCGAAGCTTGCGGTGGCACGAGTACCTTGACCTTATCGGTCCTCTTGCTTTTCATTGTCACTATTAAGCATTTTATCTATTTCATTTTTATTCCTTCGTAAGGACGATTATTATATATACATACGCTTGCGTTATTTATTATTATTATTATATACATAAGTGATTCCTTTTGTACCAATCGCGCGCGAGTCGTCGAGTAATAGGAAAATTTAAATATATATATATATACGTTGTGTCGTGTAACGTGGAAATGAAAGTACGTCAAAACTAGTCATTTTAATATATTTATAGTTATATGTATATGTACATTTTATCGTCAGTTATACAATTGCATTGTAAAGTTTAATATACCGTATATTACGTATCCTTCCTTCTTGTTCTTTTTTTGTAATTTGTTTAATTTTTATGAAAAAGTTTATACGCATTATATTGTACATTATATATATATGGATTTGTTAATAAAATTGTAATAAATGTTTACGAAAAATGTTGCATCACTCATTGGTATATCCAAACGATATTTTTATGCGTATATTGTATCTAAAATATTCAGTGAACAATCTGAACAAAATTCATATAAGAATACTTTTAATCATGGAGGAGGTCGTGACGGATTGACAGAATTTGAGAAAAAATCATTTTTGTAATAATAATTGAATAAACAAATGTATAGTCGGTAATTTTGAGTAAAAAAAGATATAAAATTTAAAAGTCTAAAATTTGAAAATGTTTAAATATTTGAGTATATTGTTTAACACTTTGGTAGTCTCTCTATATATATATTTTTTAAGCGTTACAGTATTTTACGCTACCAACCGTTGCCAATCAGCGATGAGGGTATATATGCATAGTCTTTGATAAGAAAGGACATATTAAAAAAGTTTCATGGGACAATCATTGTAAAATATTTAAGGCATAACTCTAGCAGAATCGTGGGTTTGGGTCATCAGCCACGAGTTTGCCAAAATTTTGTAAGGAAATACTTTCCAATGATTTTCCCATGAAATTTTTTAAATTGTTTCTTTTAATCGTAAAAATTGTATTTTGTATTCTGTATAAATGGTTTTAGACATTTCTGACAACTAAGAACTTAGGTTACAATTATACACTGATAATAGTTTATATTTATTTGTTCTTAAATTGTTATTAATAAGCAGATAGTAAATAATTGCAATTTTTTATAGAATATGTATGCTTCAACGGGTTAAGACACGACAGCTTAATATAAATGTTTTTTCCAAAAATGAATTTTTTTATTGATAAAAAAATATGAGAAATGATGTTTATTTTCCGAGTCCGACATCCACTTGGAGGGTGCAGTATACTACCCTCTTAAAAGAACGACCAAATTGTCAAAAATTTGTTTCGAAAAAAATGGAAATTTTATATTTATGTAAATATATATATTATTACGGTAAAAGTACGAAATAATAAAAACGTTGGTTGGCACTGTAATACACAGGAGGACCGGAGATAGGGATGCAGATAGTGTTGTATGGCCGAGTGAGAAAAATAGTAAAATTTGAAAAGAGGTGTGCGTAGCGACGTAGAGCGATCGCGGTTAGCGAGTCGAAAGACAGGATGGTTGGGAGGGAGAAGAGCGAAGGAAGAAGAAGTCGAGGTTGGTGCGCGGGCGCGTATAACACGATTGCGAGCGAGGGGATATAGAGTCGAGTAGGGCATAGAGTCCGCTTGTCGGGCGATCAATAAAAGCTCGTCGTGGCGCTGCGGCAATACGGAGCAAGTGGCGTTGACGAGGAGGAGGTGTCTCTGGTGCACGCTCCGGATGATCCCCTCGAGGCCGAAGGTTCGGGCACCTCACCGGGTTACCAGCCATGAGCTCGATCCTCCTAATATATCTAATCGTCGGGTCGTTCATCCTCTTCTCCGCGAACGGCAACGACGACATACCGCTCAACACGTAAGTACCCATCGCGCAACCCCACACCTCTACAAACCCTACGTTATTTTCCGTCTCGATATAACCAGTTCATCCTACCCTGTGTACAGACCTTTTTTCTTTACTTGACATCTCGTGGTTCAAACTCTCGTTGAATTTCGACGCTCCTTTCGTATTCGGTTAGATCGAACATCTAAACGTTACAGTTTCGTTTGGCTGCTCGGTTGGATCCGTATCGCGTGAAATCGCATCCTTCATCGATCGGACACCGAATGTAGGTCTTTGTGTTACCGGGACTCGCGTGCGAGGATTCCTCATTCCTCTCCCGCGTCCTCGTGTCCACTCGTATGTAGCCGAATATATGTGAATCTACGTTATATATACCTGTCTCTATATACCTATATTATCGATGCGCCACGCTTTGTGTAGCTACGTGTTTATTAGACTCGCGAGTCGCAAATTTGTTGTTGCTATGCCCGCCTCGTCATTGGTATATTCCTTATCTGCGTGCGTGTGTGTGCGTGTCTGTCTACATGCGTATAAACATACATTTTAATCGACTTGAACAAAATTTTAGTAATCGTAATATACTTATTTATCATCTACATACAATATTAATCATAATTCGTAAATTTGCGTACATATATATATATATATATATTTATCAACCATTCTTTAAAATTGAATATATTAAAAACTCTCGATTAAATCCACACATGCAGTAATAGCTATATAAACCTTAACAGCCTTTGAAAAAGCTTAAATAAAAACAATACATTACACACACACACATGCATATAAAATGTAAATTTTAATGATAAAAAACGTACGCGTTGCGGTGTTGATACGTCTCGAGAAAATTACGTTATTGACATTTACTCCAGTTCGACGAGAACAAAACATATATACCTATATTGAAAATCGTCGTTTTGTAAAGAGGTGACAATTCGAACAATGCGCTCCTCCGCGGTATATCGAGTTCCCTCTCAACCTTAATGCACAGGAATCCTGATGAATCCTCAATGTTTCAATCTTTCAATCTTTCAATAAACCCATACATATATATATCTATATATACATTGTCGTCTACTTAAATGACGTTTGTTTGTAGCGTTTATCGAATGCGCTTTCTGGGGAAGTTTATTCCTATTTTTTTTGTAATTTTCCTTTGAATTTTCATTTAGAACGCGTTGTTTCTGGGAAGATATTTACTTCGAGAATATAAATTGAGAAAATATTTTTTTAATGTTTGTTATACCTCTGAATTATTTAATATTTGGATAACCGTGAAGCTCGATTTTTTCATCTATAAAGGGTCATTGTATCTTTATCAATTAATGTAAAATTCATTATTTCGATGAATTCACTATGCGAAGAATACGTTGCAGATGGAACATTTTTTATTTAAAATTATCGTGATTACACTCGTATCAACATACTTGATTTTAGCGGGGTGTTGTTTAATCAAAATATATCTTCCCTATACCTTACCCTCAAACACGATGATTGCCAATTAATTTGTAACTAAAACAGTAAAAGGCGCCTTTGTAATAATCTAACTATATGTTGAATTTCAAACTAAAATATTATTGCGTTATTGAGAAAAGTGTTATAAATTAGAATGTGACCCTAACCTCAACGAGGGTGCACAGATTTGACGTATTTGTATGGTGTAAGGGATGATTCTCAAAAACACAATAATACATTTATATAGTCTGAAATTCAGCACATATTTAGATTATGGACAAACAAAGGCGCCTCTTATCTTATTTTTATATACGGTTTTATCGTTTTAATAAATAACTATAAATAACCCTCTTAATTACTGATTCTAGGAAAATCGTCAAGAAATGTTAATAAACATTTATTCGACTTTGAATAACCAACTTTAGTACTTTTTCGCTATATATACAGATAAAAAATCAATTTTAATAATAGGTACACATTTCCCATACTATTTAATTTTTTAAATTAATTATTAAACAAAAAATTGAGTATGGAACCCTGCTCTTAATGGGAGTTCACACAGATTACAGAAAGCAAAAATCACAAATTTTGTTTCATTTATAACTATTGTAAAATCGGTTAAGGTAAAAAAAGAATAATAGAACGCCAAAGAGCTCGATTTAATGAACATTTTTCGTCAAGTAAGTAAGTCAAGTAAGTTGACTAAACTATTTTTTCCAAAAATTTTGAAATTTAAAGGCATGTTTATTCGCTCAAATCTAACCTCAATATGACTGTTGTTTACAAAACCTTTATTTAAATAAATATAAGAGCGCCCTAGCTATCAATATTATTTATCGATCTGTTCAAATCAGATATCAATTAGTTTTGTCGTTTTTATAAAATCTTTGAAATACAAAGACGTTCGGATAACTAAAAGTTACAATTTTAACCATCTTGGTAATTTTTAAACTGTTAATCGCGTGCCTCAGGTTTATTATCGTATCGTAGAGTTTTCCGAGAGTTTCAGAAGGTAGATTCCCGCAACTCATATTTCACATCTTCACAATTACAATGTCATTACTAATCGAAAAATTCAGTAGTTTCAGATGCATTATACATCTGATTATTAGTATTCGAAAATTGTATATTATCAATCCGTATTGTAATAATCCTTTTATTTATATCAATGTTATTTAAAGACGGTTTTCAGTCAATATTAATACATAATCCATTTAATTATGTGGCATCGTTTCGATGGATAAATCAGCTATGCTTTTGTTGATAAAAAAACTTTGAATTGACATCTGTCGTACATACGTATATGTGCGTTATTTCTAAAATATCGGTATACTTACCATTTTTGTAAAATACATTAATATAAGCAATTCGCTTTTCAGTTGCATATCTCTGTAAGTAAATATATGTATATTTTTTTATTTGGCAAATTAGGCGCGAACTTGCATTAGTAACAGACGGTTTCCAAGAAAATAATTCAAATTTTCACACGCCACTCCAACGTATAGACCAAGTAATTACCTCAAAGTGACTAAATTACTCAAATGACGCATCGATACGTATAATAACGTGCAAATACAAATTTCGTATAATTCAATTTATTTATTAAGATTATTTAAATCATTAAATAAATTATTTAAAAAACGCAATAATCATAATCTATTTTACAATTACGCTTCAACGTCAATACTATTTACGTACGATATACGACGATATCTTTGTTGGATACTCTTCTTAAACTTACTTAAATTCTTCAATTGTGATAACAGAATTTTGTTGACTTATTAAATGTCCTTTTTCGAGCAATCGTCAATTCAAAGCTATTTTATCGATACCCATACATTAACTCAACATACAGGATTCTAACTGGGTTGTCGGATCAAAATTATATGTACCTATAAGTCCATTACAATCCATAAATAATTATTTAAAACGATGATGTACCAGAACGGAAAAAATTTGATGATTCCTTGTAAAAATTTTATCATAATTAATGTGAAGTTATCACTTAGTATTTCACCAGGGTTTGTCGGAAAAAAACGTTAGGGAAGTTACGTTAACATATACGGATCTATATATCAGAAAAATTGTGTCAAAATGGGAGTTAATTTGTATGTAATGTCAAATTGTAGAATAATACAAATAAGTTGAGAGGACGAAAAAAATGTTAAAAAAAGAAAAGGTATACATGTATTAATCAAATTTTCAGTGTAAAAGCATGGTCGGACAAATTGGGATTCGAGCTTCTCCAGCTCGGAAAGTACGTAACAAACGTCGACAAGTTCCAGGAGAACTACTCGTCGAAGGACGTCGAGATCAAAATCGTCGACGGGAAAATGTTCGTTGAAACAATCGCCAAGCAAATCGAGGCCATGATGAACTCGAAAGTCGACGCCATACAGGTATATAAATTGACACTGAGACATAGACGCGCGATCGAAAAGTAAATTAAACAATATGATGTACAACGAAACCATACTTAATTGCATTTTAAGCGGATAATGGACGTAGCCGAATCGTCGGCACTGGCGGCATCGACGTCGGATGCACCCCACGAGCCACCGGACGATCAGTACCAGTACAAAGACGCGAAGAATTACACGCACATATCGACCAATTACAGCGAGCATTTCGGAGGTGACGTTAACCTGAATTATTCAGCGGTTCACGTGCCGACGACTGTGTACGGTCGCGCCAAGGAAGTCCTCCGCGCGATACGATGGTCCGAGGAATTGGACGATACGTTTAAGAACAATTACCGTACGGATCCGTCGTTGTCTTGGCAGTACTTTGGCAGCTCGACCGGTTTCATGCGCCAGTATCCCGCGATCAATTGGAAACCGAACGGCAGCGATCCACACGATCCGGATCTCTTCGATTGCCGCACTCGAAGCTGGTACATCGAGGCCGCGACCAGCCCGAAAGATGTTTTGATATTGGTCGATACATCCGGTAGTATGACCGGTATGAGGAAGGAAATCGCTAGGCACGTCGTTAATAACATCCTCGATACCCTCGGTAATAACGATTACGTCAACATTCTCAAGTTCTCCAACGTCACCGAATACGTAAGTTTTCTTCAATTCGATTTATCTTTCGGCTGTATTGTCGATAACAAGTGGATCTAATTTTATGGGAGGGTCATTGGAATTTATTTACACATGTACCGTAATACCCCCAATTGTTGATCATCAACCAATTTCTGATCGGTGTATTATTTCAATAAAATAGGTAATAAGATTTACATAAATCTAATCGTTGCTACGTACACTTTAAAGGTTAAACAATCAATAATTGTATTGGTTAGTCGACTTAACTAGGAATTGGTGTACGTACCAAAAATTCACTGATCAGATATTGGTACTTCCCGCTTTTTTTTCTTAGATTGTTGCTTACTTTAAAAATAGCAGTTATTTTAATTTTCTGAAATCGATAAAAGGAAGTTTAATACTTATACTTTATGTATGACCTTAACTGATCAACAACTGGGTATGTGACGGTATATGTAAAAACTTTTAGGGATTTTTTTACGATAAACATTTAATTAAAGGTATATATATTCATCAGTCTTTCCGAGCCAAAACTTCATTTTATATTAAATAAGGGATTTTTTTACTCTTCGCCTACTATGCTTGGTAGAATTTCCCAGAGCATGGTTTTTTTAAAAAATTATAGGCGAGCTTCAGTTTGGACTTCTCGGTAAGGGTCTGCCCTATCAAAACAGTTAATGTATATAGCTACATCTGTTTTTTTTTTAGACAATTGGAAAAATACTTTCTCCTTTAATATTTAGATTATGTATAAAAGCAGATGAAAATTAACATGTGGAATTAAACATAAAATTCCATGTGGAAATTACCATTAATTTTTTTCTACAGTCAAAAAATACTATTGTACTAGGAATAAAGTATTTATCTAAAAGTCCGAAAAAATCACGTGATACATTCCACCTCAACTTTTTTAATAGAGTGAAGATCTTACCGTATATTGACACCAAGATGATCTGTGGTAATTATATAAAAGAAGACGACAATCTTATAAAATTAGATTAGTTCGGATAGACTGATAGATAAATGTATTACTTTATACATTCATCAAATGATAAATTCATCTTTTTGATACCCAATTTGCAGAGACATACCTAGAAATATCCAAAAATTGTAAAACCTAATTATAAGAAAAATAGTGAAAAAATCACAGATGCTGTTCAAAACAAATAGAATAGCGTGATAAAGAGAATTTTTCCAAAACAATTAATTTCCATGATTAAGAAAGTTTCCACGTTTGAAGCAAAGGTTTTCCCAACATTAACCAACCTTCATCAACGTTGGACTTGATTGTTTTACTTATATTAAAAAAACGTCAACGTTATCAGAATAATTAAATACAACATTTTTAAGATATTATTCGAAATATAAATTGATAAAAGAATGTTTACGATTTTGTTGAAAATCAGGCAGTACCGTGCTTTGGAGACAGTCTCGTCCAAGCGAATCTGGCGAACATTCGAGAATTGAAAAACGGTATTTCGGAGATGAATACCGAAAGGATAGCCAATTTCTCAATGATTCTGACGTACGCGTTCGAGTTGCTCGAGGAATTTCGAGAGCAACGTCGGGGCGCTTGCTGCAACCAAGCCATCATGTTGATTACCGACGGTGTACCTGACAATTACAAAGAAATTTTCCAACGTTACAATTGGGCGAGTAATCCGGATAATCCGGACATGGCCGACATGCCTGTTAGAATATTTACCTACTTGATCGGCAGAGAAGTTGCCGATGTCAGGGACTCGCGATGGATGGCTTGCGCTAATCGCGGCTACTTCGTTCATCTCTCCACATTGGCTGAAGTTCGCGAACAGGTTACTTGTATCCTCATTATTTCTGTTTTAATTGTTAAGGGAGTGCTAAAGTCGATTTTGATTCTCCCTACCTTGCCTACCGTAGTAAAAAGAGAATTTAATTATATAAATTTATATAAAATATGATATAGTACTTCAAAAAGTAGAAGATCCGCCTTCGTTTACAAACAAATAATTTTTATACAAAATTAGAGACTAAGAGACAAACGCTTTTTCGAGAAACCCTTGGCTAAAATATGAAGTCAAAGTAATATAATCAATCTTTTTTTGGTAAGGAACTGAATCGATAACTCAATCGTCATTTTTTCTCTAAATAAATACACGTCTTCTATTTTATTTAAATACTCTATCGTATTTTATAATACTACAATTAGTTCAGCTCGGTTAATAAGTCAGGGAGGATTAAAGTTGACTTTGGACTCTTAAGAGAAGGCTAACCAAAGGTTTCTGAAACTAGACGCATGTATAATCGGCGCTGCTGTCAAGTGAGACATTCGAATTATTAATTACTAAAAATTAAACGGTTCAACGCGAAAACCAAGAGCAGCAAAATATATCGGTTTTTATATATCAGGTATCCTAATGAATCCGCAATTTTTTTAGAAAACGTGACATACGGTAGTGTATATCAATTACGTCATCGTATTTCACATATTTAAAAAAAATTACGGATTTATCAAGATGCTGATACAAGAAAATAATACATTTTAACAATGACTAATCCCGTTCTGCCATTTTGTTAAATAATTTAATATTTAATTCTTAACAATTTATTATGAACGGCACCCTAGATGCTAGACTGATGACTGCAGCGCCGCCTGCCTATCGACTCTGTAGGTGGTCAAAAGATGAAGCTATAATTAATTTAACCTCTCCTTAAGAATGCTCCACAGCAGGGCAGCGCCCCCTACTCTGAGAAAAATTTTCTTTGTAATATTTAGATTATTTCGGGAACATTTAAAATAGATGGGATTTTAGTTACTGGGTACAATAAATGTCTAGAGTTTTAAAAAGTAAGAAAAGGTCATTAGTTAGATTAAAGAAATCAACGTGCAATTATATTTTAATTAACTCAATCCAAAATACTTAAAAAGTTTGTAAATTGTTTTTATTACCGATGTTGATTTTACCCTGTTATCAATACATCTCAATTCAAAATATAACTTTTTAATTTGATGGTTAGTAATATTGATAGTTGAAAAGTGGGAAAAAATGTGTTTAAATTAACAACATATGTACCTAAAAAATTCGCGATTACAATGTTAAAAAGCGTATCATTTAATATTTCTAACTGGCTAAGAAAAATACCTATTTAGTAGCGTAAACGAGAAACTACGGTATTTAATAGTTATTAAATATTTTGCATTTCTACTATGGTTAAAACAGTCAAATTAAAGGAAATTAAGTTTTTCCACGTATAAAATGATATAAAGAGTTATTCAACAATTACTTTGGTTAGCATTATGGAAAATTGAAACGTATTTTGTAGAGAAAAATTGATACCGTGGTGGACAGCCGTCTGCTATTCGCCACAGCTAAGTCAGATTATTTCTACGAAACACACCTTCAACTTTTAATATTATTATCTAAAAACATATTTAAATAATTCTTTTTATCCTTTTAGACGTGGGAAAACTTAGTTTTCTCGGATCTAAGTCTAATAAATTAACTAAATATTACAAAGAAAATATAAATATAAGGTATAGGACTAGGCCACCCCTTAATTTCACTGTTCGTCAACGAATGTTAATTAAATAATCTTTGTTCAGGTGTTAAATTACATAGCGGTGATGGCAAGGCCGTTGGTTCTCAATCTTACGATACACCCGACGATTTGGACACCGGTGTACGCGGACATTGCCGATCCGAAGATCACAGATTGGTTGTGGGACAAGAAGGAACGGTACGACCAAAAGGAACGATATTGGATTTACCGTAGAAACAAAAAACTCATGTACTTGGAAAACGAATTGGCTCAGTACGTTAAGAGAAGTAGAAAACATCCAAATTTAGCTGGCGACATGTACAAGTACAGACTGATGACCTCGGTCAGTATGCCGGTATTCGATCGACGTGAGAACGCGGTAAGTTTAAACAAAAAGCATTGTAACTATTAATAAATCTATCGATAATATATACTTAATTTACAATGAATTTTAATAATTTTCCGTGGAAAGTACTTTGATATGTTAATTGGAAATTTAACGAATCGTTGATTCTTTTGTAATTTTTATTTTTAAGGGGGTGGAATACCAGATTGTTATACCGACTCAGCGAAATATCTTAATTATTACTATTGTTTAACGAAATCTATACTATTTCATGGAAAATCCAAATACAGAGGCACTTGATTATTCAATAATTGATCCATTTTTCAAAGTTTCAAAGTTATACGTGTCACCTACAGTACTGACGGGATGTAATAATCACATTCTTAACGAACCGAGTAAAATGAAACGGAAAAACTGTTAAACTATGCTGAATTTAAAACAAAAGTACTTATATAAATATAACAGGTCCATTCGAACCAAAGTTTTGGAAAGAAATATGACTCTTATTTTTCATTCAATCTTAGAATCACAAAGTAAAATTTCCTTTTAATGCCATTTTCGGATGTCTCAACATTTTTGTGATGAAATTTAATTTAAGAATAGTTCTTTCATCGCTTTATCTCTAAAAAAATATTGCGAAACAATATTCTATTTTTTAAAAAGTAAAAGATTTTATTTATCGATTTCTTAAACGCCAGGTATGTTTGATTAAATTTAATTTAAATAAAAATGAAAAAAAAACATATTTTACATTACTTGCAACAGAAAAATTCTCACTAACAAAGTGTTGCATATAACATAAAAAATAATTATTTTCTTTATTTATCTAGAAAACCTGCCTTTTATCCTTAATAAATTGATAAATAATACCAAAGATGATAAAACTTGTATTTCACTCTCCATTGTAAATTTACAAAATTAAAAGGATTATTTTTCAATTTCTTGAGGGCCAGGTAGCTTTTCAGTTTAAATAAGTATTATAATTAAATAAAAAATCTACCTGGCCCTCAAGAAATTGAAAAATAATCCTTTTAATTTTTGAATAAACAATGGAGAGTGAAAGAGAAGTATGTATCATCATCACCCGCAATATATAGTTTCCCGTACTACTTTTATAAAAGGAGCCTTATATTTATTCAATTCGCAGGTTCGGATTAAATAACGTATTATTCAATTATCTAGTGTCTCTGTATTTGTAAAATATCCCGTAAATTTCGGTATAATTATTGCAATTTTAAGAGTTTGATTGCCCTTTCCGTATTGAAAGTATTGTAATTTGAATTGCAAATGCTCGAACGTAACTTACCACTATAAAAAAAATAATTGCCATACTTTTGGCGTAAGGTTTGGTTCTCAAAAATAAATATATTTACGAGAAAGGCAAATGACTCTCATAATTTGATAAATTGAAAACCCTCGTTTAATTATGCCAAATTTAATGCGATATTTTACATCGATAATTACGAGGAAATGGAAATAACGAACGTTGTCCAGGACACCCCCTTAACTTGAATAAAATTAAAATAATCAATTCTAATAATTGAACGGAAAAGCAACGAAAGCGCTAAAAGTATATAATATATAGAAAGTACGAAGCATAAATATATATAAAAAACAAAAGTTAAAAAAAATAAATGAATAAATAAATAAATATAGCATTGAAGAACGATGAGGTAATTTAGCTTGGATTGTCTCAAGTCCTAATTTGTCCGCAGAACATCACAGAGCAGGTGCTGGTGAAAAACGCCTACTGGGTTACACAGACGAGAGAGGTTGGCAGTAAATAAAACAAACCAAAAAATATATACAAACAAAAGCAAACGCAAAACAAGTTGATTTCGATGCATATATATATTTATAGATAGATTATTAAATATTACATAGTAAAATACCCTGTATCATCTTTTTGCCCTTATTTTATGCTATAGTATAACACTTCCCTTCGCACTTACATATTTATACATATCTATTTATTACATCAACGGGTGGAAAAATTCATTTTTTTTTCTCTCTTTTTTTTACTTGATCAAAAGTGCGAAGAGAAGATAAAGGCGTAGTAATTATATACACTAGGTCCTCGTTCGTCTGTTACTATTCTATTTCTATATATATAAACGTATTATTTTCATTTATTACTTACCATAAATATTAGTTACGTTATATATACATATTAAATAGGTATATTTATAAAAGTTGATTTAATATATAGTTGACCAGATATTAGGTAGGAAATTATATATAATATATTAGTTAGGAAGAATTTAATTATTAGTCATTATATATTATAGATACACACACACACACACAAACACAAACACTCTATTTTATCTCCCCAGTTAATTTATTATACGAGTAGAATAATATGTTTGTCCCAATTGAATTGTCAAGTCAGACAATTCCTCTCGATCCTCGTAATGACTTTCGTTCACGCAGTCACGTAGACGATGTCGCAGTGGTTCTTTTTATATTAATCATAATATATAAATGGATATTAGTAGACTGGAAAATTTTAAATCGTCCAACACTTGAAAACGACTGGTTTTAAGATAGAAAAGATTTTATTTTATAAAATAATATAAGATATTATTAATAAAAATGAAGTCATTTTTAGAAAATACTATATATCAATTCAACCATTAACGAATAATCTATGTATGATTTGTGAAGAAAAGTATAAACAACTTTGTTCATATACTACTCTTAGAAATGTATACCTTGTTACATTTTACTATTGTAAAATCAGAAGAGATAGGGCACTTGGAAATATTGAATATCAAAAAAAGGCGACCACGCCACAATCGATTTTGATCTAACACCGCTCAAAAGATCACATTTTTCGCGAGCTTTCGAATGGCGGTGGTTAGATTATTGGCCAAGACCGTTGGTGTAGTTATACCCCATAAACCTCATAAATCACTCATTTTCATGTATTTTAGGGCATTATCTCAAAATCTATTGATTTTTTGAAAAATCATTAAAACAAACTTTTGTTCAAAATAATCCTTAGAACTTACTACCAGGGTTACAATTCTTAATTTTAAAATCTCGAAGAGATAGGGCACTTGGAAATATTGAATATCAAAAAAAGGCGACCACGCCACAATCGATTTGATCTAACACCGCTCAAACGACATATTTTTGAGAGCTTTCGAATGGCGGTGGTTAGATTATTGGCCAGACCGCTGGTTAAGTTTAGGCCCTAAAATACATGAAAATGAGTGATTTTATGAGGTTTTGGGTATACTGTATGTAAAATATCCCGTAAATTTCGGTATAATTATTGCAATTTTAAGTTTGATTGCCCTTTCCGTATTGAAAGTATTGTAATTTGAATTGCAAATGCTCGAACCGTAACTTACCACTATAAAAAAAATAATTGCCATACTTTTGGCGTAAGGTTTGGTTCTCAAAAATAAATATATTTACGAGAAAGGCAAATGACTCTCATAATTTGATAAATTGAAAACCCTCGTTTAATTATGCCAAATTTAATGCGATATTTTACATCGATAATTACGAGGAAATGGAAATAACGAACGTTGTCCAGGACACCCCCTTAACTTGAATAAAATTAAAATAATCAATTCTAATAATTGAACGGAAAAGCAACGAAAGCGCTAAAAGTATATAATATATAGAAAGTACGAAGCATAAATATATATAAAAAACAAAAGTTAAAAAAATAAATGAATAAATAAATAAATATAGCATTGAAGAACGATGAGGTAATTTAGCTTGGATTGTCTCAAGTCCTAATTTGTCCGCAGAACATCACAGAGCAGGTGCTGGTGAAAAACGCCTACTGGGTTACACAGACGAGAGAGGTTGGCAGTAAATAAAACAAACCAAAAAATATATACAAACAAAAGCAAACGCAAAACAAGTTGATTTCGATGCATATATATATTTATAGATAGATTATTAAATATTACATAGTAAAATACCCTGTATCATCTTTTTGCCCTTATTTTATGCTATAGTATAACACTTCCCTTCGCACTTACATATTTATACATATCTATTTATTACATCAACGGGTGGAAAAATTCATTTTTTTTTCTCTCTTTTTTTTACTTGATCAAAAGTGCGAAGAGAAGATAAAGGCGTAGTAATTATATACACTAGGTCCTCGTTCGTCTGTTACTATTCTATTTCTATATATATAAACGTATTATTTTCATTTATTACTTACCATAAATATTAGTTACGTTATATATACATATTAAATAGGTATATTTATAAAAGTTGATTTAATATATAGTTGACCAGATATTAGGTAGGAAATTATATATAATATATTAGTTAGGAAGAATTTAATTATTAGTCATTATATATTATAGATACACACACACACACACAAACACAAACACTCTATTTTATCTCCCCAGTTAATTTATTATACGAGTAGAATAATATGTTTTGTCCCAATTGAATTGTCAAGTCAGACAATTCCTCTCGATCCTCGTAATGACTTTCGTTCACGCAGTCACGTAGACGATGTCGCAGTGGTTCTTTTTTATATTAATCAATAATATATAAATATATATAGTTATTTTGGAAAATTTTATATCAAACCATACCACTCGACTAATCGTACATAGTGTTTTTGATATGCCAAGTATTTTTTTTATAAAATATATATATATATATATTTAGAAAACGTAGGTAGTGTATACACATACATATATATATATACGATATCGATTCACCAATCAAACGATTATAATGTAATGCTAATGATTTGTGAGTTGAAGTAAAAAAATAATACGTTATATCTATACATACTATATATACATATGTATACATATATTAATCATTTTACTTTAGATGGAAAATTTTAGGCTAGTCGTATACGCATATACACACATATATATACACGCACACACACACACACAGACACAGCCATACGTATATACGTAATTATAATTTTATTATATTAAACGTAATATTAAGATACAGTAGTGATTTATAAAATAGGTAGTTTATCGTAAGATAATAACCCTTTACAAGTGGGTGTTATATAAATATAAAAAGTATTCGAGTTTTATATAGTTTATATATATATATATACATATATATTCGTTGATTATTATTATTATTATTGTTACTATATAGAGATGTGTGGTTTATTAGAACGATATTTTATTTAGAGATTCAGTACATTGTTTTATTATTCTTGTTAATTATATATATATTTATATACATATATGTACGTGTGTATATGTATATGTGTATATATATGTATACATCTAGTAGTTTATTATGTGCTTATATGATTATGCGAATTATTGAGCGCTCGTATTACCGAGCGCTCGATGTATAAATTATACAATTTAAATCGTCAATTTATTTACGATAAAAAGAAAAAAAAAGAGAGAGAGAAAAATTAAACGAACGAATGAAATTGATCGTTATTGGGAAGTAATAGATTTTCCGTATTTACAGACGAGAATAGCGAATCTCCTCGGTGTCGCTGGGACTGACATACCGGTCGACGACATCAAGCAGTTGATGTTACCCCACATGGTAAGATCCTATTTCTATATTTGGGCGTTCTATATCAAGTGCTCCGATCAAAGTTTTAAAATGGACCAAATTTTAGGTATACATTAGAAATGTTTTTCAGAAAACAGAAAAAAATAATTCATTACTGGAATCTATTTATGCCTAAAATTTGGTGTATTTTAAAATTTCGATCGAACCATATGATCCATATCTTAGCGAATCGATTGAATTTTCGCTTATAAGTATTAAAACGGGTGCTTAATTTTATTCGTCGATCTATTTCCTGCTCATTTCTCATTATTGAGAAAGTATATGTAGTATTTGTCGATGTTCGTGAACAAAAAACAATGATTTCGATGGATTTCCTCCGTCCTCAGTAGACGTTACCTTTAATTATGATAAATATTATTTTACATTTCTATTATAAATTTCTACATTTGACAATTATGTGTACTACTCATTTCGGTCTTGCACTCGATTAACTATAAAAAAATAAAATATTAATTCGATGAAAGTGAAATTAATAAAACATTAATTATAAATTATAAATTAAAAAATTGGGTACTTACTCTAATTTATATAATCACCCCCATATAGATAAATATTGGAATCTTAAAACTGGAGAAAATTTTAATAATTATTAAGTAAATGATTAACATTACTTATGCCCAATTTTTATACTTTATTTAATGTTCTATTACTTTTGCTTTGTTATAATTAATAGTTTATTGTTCTTTTATAGTTAACAGACTGTAAAACCGAAATATTTATATTTTAATTTACATTAATCGGTTAGGGTTCAACATAGTAACCTATACATACCAAGTTTCATAGAAATCCGTTGAGAAACATGCAATTTATTCGATTTGATGATGTATCAACGTATTATAGCCACTTTGAATCTGTTATTTTGTGAAATTCAGATTCAAAGATCCAAAAAATTAAAGTCTACCAAGTTTCATTGAAATCAATTGGAAAACAAGAAAATCATATACACACTAAGAGAAATAGTATACTAAAAATTACTATAATTGTTATAGCGATGCATAGGAATATACATATTATATATAGATATTACATATTACAGCAAAAATAAAGATGTACCTACATAGTAATTTTTAATATTCCATGTATTATACTATTCCATCACATTATACGGATCCGTTTATTTAAATCCTGTAATTAAAAAGAAAACGAAACATATATATTGGTTAACATTTTGCAGAAAGGTTAAGAGTATAGATCTTAATTTTCTTTTTATTTTTCAGCTGGGTGTTCACGGGTATGCGTTTATAGTTACGAATAACGGCTATATCCTCACTCATCCGGATTTGAGACCAGTGGTGAGTTTTATCGTTCATTTTTTAATTAACCCGCTCATTTTAATCAATCGACCGAATTAATTAAATTAATCGTATAATATTTATGTAATTGTAGTTTCAAGGGATTCTCAAACCTGCTTACAACAGCGTTGATATGGCCGAAGTTGAGTTAGTTGACGGTGACGATGAGTCTCGAGAGTTCAATGAAATACTTTTAAAGGTATAATACGTCCTTTATTTTCTTTAATAATAAAAAATTGCTCATATCTTTTCGTGTATACGAGATCGGAGAGAGAAAATTTGTTAGTTCTTTTATCCGTTGGATATTATACTTTATTATTATTTTACATTTCGTATGACTACGGTATACATGAAGAAAAATGTTTGAATAATAATTTTTTTTTCTTACAAAAATAATTCTTGATTCACTCGACAAAGTTAGAAGTAAAAATACCTTTTTAACTAAAAATTACCCATTAAACTCGAAAAGAAAATTGGCACATGAAGCATTAACATGCCGTTATGGCGAAAAATGTTATTATGATTTTGAAGAGAAAGTAATATTAAGCCGAGCAGAATTATTTAAATATTATATAAAAATAAGTTAATACTTAAATATAAAAACACAAATCTACTCGATAACGCTATGATATGAATATTTCAAATTATAAATCTAATATCTTACAGACATTAAGTGATTCTCCAATTTTATCTTTGAATTTGCATATTTTTTCTAATGTAAACAAATTCAGAGAAAAATAAAAATAAAAACTTATTATATATGAAAATTCAAGTACAGAAACCTGTAATATGTGCGAATTCCTTTTAAGAGGGCGGCGTACACGGTATGGGTTACCTACCAAGCCAAATACGATAGTAATTGTATTTATTTAAAAAACTATGCAATTTTATGCAAAATCCAAATACAGAACTGCCCTAGATAATTAAATAATAAATCATGCTATGAAGTTCCAGGTCAATACAACGACACCCTAAATAATTTTTGCACTAAAAATTTACGAATTACCGTGATTTTTCGGTGCAGAAACTTTGTAGGGTGCCCTCCTTGTATCGAACTGGAACTTTTTAAAAATGTCGTATTATTTAATTATCTAGTACAGTTCTGTATTCAGGTTTTGCATAAAATTGAGTATTTTTAAAATAAATGTAATAATTATCTTTTTTAGTTCGATCGGCAACCCACCGGGTATGTCACCTCCTTGGGGATACAGTTCATTACCTTTGCTAAAGAGTAAGCTCATTTTTAATCAAACATTTTTCTCCGTGCAGTTGATCGTTTATTTGATTGCTCGATATACTAATATAATTATATAAATTTTTTACATTAATTTTATAATTCTCATTCTAATCGGACTCTCTCTCTCTCTTTTTCTCTCCATATATCTATTATCTATCTCGCGAGTTTCAATCCTTCTTACAAACGATTAAACAGTTTATTATGTACTTTTTGCCCAAAAAATTTTTTATAAAAAGTCTTAATATTTATCGAGAACATGTATAATAGATACACTTATTTTAAAAGAAATATTTCTCTCCGTATCGATTGATATATAACGATAATATATATCCTAATGTATTCTATACATCGTTTACAGTTCCGAGAGGACGTAGTTAACCAAAAAAATCACAGCGACGTGCACATGTTTACCAAATTTCATTACGATAACATGGTGAGTTTTTACGAAAATTTACATATGTGTATATATATATATATATATTTGCATAAAGAAAAATTTGAGGATAATTATATAAAAAATTGTGAAAAATGTATTTTTTGTTACTGTTGCAGAAGCGCGTCGGTAAATTGAAAAGGAAATACGATTCCGCGAGAATTGGTAATACACCGTTCACGGTGGTCGTCAGTTTGCCCCTCCATAATAATAATAGAGACGCTACTTATCGCGTACACGCTGCTAAGGATGTGCGTCGCGAGAGTTTCGACGGTAATTAACAACTCTTTGCTCGATCAACGACTTAAGCGATCTTCCTTTCGGAAACTATTTTTCTATACTTATACTTAATAAAAGAAACATTCATTCTCTCTCATTATTTTCTCACTTTTTAAAATTATCATCATACCGATTTCTCTTTAACTGTAACTTATTTCGTCGATTTACGCGTACGCAATAAACAGTTTATTAAAATTATACTTAATTCCCGTTTGAGTTCGGAATATTTTGTTTTATAACAATATTTCACCGCGACTTCTCCATTACTTACGCGGTGCACATCACTTTTCGAAAAGAAAATCGCTTATTCGTTATTTATCCTAAACGAAAATGTTGTTATTCACGAAGTACATTGAATTGCAGAAGGTGAAAAGGCAGAAAAATATTTCGAGGGTAAAAACTGGCGAGTGCATCCGGAGTGGCTGTATTGCAAGTGAGTTGTTTAACATTAATTAAATTGTACATACTTGACACGGCTATTCTATTCAGTTTTCTTCTTCCTGTACATATACATGTGAGCGGTACACTACACTTTCTTTTTTTCTTTCTTCTATAGTTAAATCAAACGGTATTTGTCTTTTAATGCAATTCGATATTTCATATACAGGAAAATGGAGAAAAAAGACGAAAATTTTTTTTCAGATCACGGCACAAGAGCACACACAAATTAACCATGCGGAAGAAACTCCTCAAACACACGATAAACAAACACTACAAGACATCACAGAAAAACCCGTAAAATTACACATATTCATTAATACGTTCGTTGTAATTAAATTAAAAAACAAAAAAAAAGAATACGTAAAGTACACCGAACTTTCTGAAAGTCGATTTAGATGTACTCTTTTTTTTCTTATTCAAAAGATATACAACGCGTCGAACGATTGTAGATATATAGATTTATGATTATTTACACACAGATAATTGTTTATTATTTTTTGTTTTAAACAAATAATTGATCCGAAATGCATTCAAGGCGAATAAAAAAGCAGAGAATTCTTTTCCAGGTATCATTTCGAGAATGCATACAATTTCGCCACTCCGGAGGAAGAGTTGAAGCACTTTTTGGAAAAAGTCACTCAGCCCCTTTGGAAATGGGGCACGATGCCGTCTAAACAGTCGAGTCGTAAGTTTATTGCTTCTCATTATTTTTACTAAGTGCGCACCTGTTATTTTACAAAATTTTGACGACTTTATCGGATACGTTACTTGGAAATTTTGTTAAGAATACTTAGAACTGTCCGCGTGGAAAGAATTTCACGAGAAAATCATTGGAAAACATTTCTTGGCAAAGTTTTGGCAAGATCGTGACTAATGACTCACAGTTATGATTTTTTTACGTTTTTGCCCTAAAAGTGATTTGTAATAAATTAAATTGTTACCTTTCATTTGAAAAAAATTCGATTTCTTTCAAATTAAAAAAAAATATTATATTTCGGAAATTCAGGTTAAATAGAAAAAACAGGGGCAGCAAACTTGAATTTATTTTATAATCTGAAATTAAGATATTAATATAAACAATAAAAATAGCTTACTACGAGAGATCAAGATGTGTTTTCTAATGTAAAAATGAATATATTTTCTAATGTAAAAATATGAAGAAAGCCAAAGTTTTAGACCCTAACGCTCCTTTTTACCAAAGTTATCAGTTACCAAATTTTCCAAAAATACTTCTTCTAGTTTGATTGCTTATAACTAATCAGTCATTAAATATATCTATTAGATTTTGATTCTAACAGAAAAACATGATAAAGAAAATAACAACTAACTAAATTTTACCCTAAAAAATGTAAGAAATTTTTATTCGAAATGTTTCGAAATTTAAGTTCCTTCTATGATATCACGCCAAATTGACGGATTTGAACTTGTTTTTTAAAATCGTATCTATTTGATCCGACTTTTCTTTTAAAACCATATTCTGAAAAAGAGCGTTACGGTTTAAAACTTCTTCATATTTTTACATTACAAAACGTAACCTACAATTTGGATAAGATCCGTGTTCCGAAAGCCTTGGTCTCTCCTGATCAGTTAAGTAAAAGACTTTGGAGAAAATAAGATCGGTTTGAATCTCCGCAAAAAGATTTTCTTCTTTAATTTAAAGCAAGTTAAATTTTTTCAACAAAAATTAATATTTATTTTTATTACAATTAAATTAATTTTTATGGCAGAAACCTATAAATAAATTATAAATTCTGTTCATTAACCACGATTTTACCAAAATTAAGCAAGGAAATATTTTCCATTGATTTTCCCATGAAATTTTTACTACGTGAGTACTAATTGTTTTAAGTAATTATTTAATGTAAATATCGCTCTACTTTTAGGAGATGAGATATTCGATTGTTACTGATCGAACCAAATATATATTAAATTTGACATTAATTTAATAACATTTACTATATTTGATGAAAAGTCCAAATTCAGAGGTACTCGATAATTAACCTTTAGACTGCCGGAAACTCAATATTTTGACGCACCCCCTGATCGACACTTTGTGCATGATCAGTCGTTGATACAAGATACCTTATATACCAGTTTTCTGAGGGCGATATGCTCTTTCAAATCCCGGCAGTTTACAGGTCAAATAATATAATATACTCTACAAAGCTACAAGTCAATGGAAAAAATGATTATTACAAGGATAAATATATTTCATTCGAAAAATAGGTTTGCGATCTAAGAGGATTTTTTCTGAAATATGCCTCAAGAAGAAAATCCGGTTGTTCCGATGCGATAAATCAACAGGAATTTGATTGATTTTAGAATATTGATCTTTTTGAGTTGTACTATCTTATTATCCACAAAAAGAAATTTCGAATCTGAACATTTCAACCCAAAAATTATATTATATCTATAATTAAAATTCAATACTTAAAAATTTTAATCGCAGTAAATTTGAATTCGCTCTATTGGCTTCGACGTCCCTTTAATATAACTTTATTGAAAAAAAACTAATTCTATCTCTGTTGTTGTTCCCTCCTAGAAAACGGTAAAAAGGTCGACGAGAACACAGACGGTCGTTATTGCGATAGAGATCTCATACTGAATTTGGTGTTCGACGCGATGATGACCAAATGGTTCGCGGATCCACGCACTAGTCGTAACGAGAAAGGGTATGCAATGAAATTTTATTTAAAAGAAAAAAAAATTTCTCGGTCATAATTATAGATCGATATATACTTATATATTTTATACCTATACTGTATCACAACTTAGTCGCAATTTAGTGAATATATATTTATAAACATTTTACATATTAGATATAAATATTTTTTACACGAAATTCAGGCCAGAGCGTCAGCGAGGATTGACAGTGTTTCCCGTATATTCGAAAAATTTCGTCAACTTCAACGCTATATATATCCCTCGTGCAGCTTGAAAAATAACATCTTACGCTAAATTTGAACAAACCGATCAACTATGAATACTTAAATTAACAATTTCGATCCTCATCGCAATTAAAAGATATATCGTTCAAGCTGCAGCGAGTGTACAATGAGATCGCAACATCTGTTTATTTGTCTCTTGTTTTTTTTTCGTATACGTTTAAGATCACGTGTGTCTTAAATAACCTTTTTTTTGTCTATATATTCACATACACAAGCACCAAATATATGAAACTGCACGCTCTCGCACCATTTCGTTTACGATATATATATATTATTACTATTATTATTATTATAATATACATGCACTTGTATAATCACCGCGACGACACTCTATATATATATAGATATATTTTTGTTTTAATTTTTAATAAAAATATTATTTTTATTTTCGTCGGAAAATAGCACTTGATATACTTTTTTTTAACTAATGATACTTACAACTTTAACGCCATGCAGACCTTTAGCTAGGCTGATGAAGCTTCTGCCCAGGTAACGTCTCATCAGATCGCACCTTACATTTTCTTATATAATAAATAAGTATGCAATTATATCTTTGTATATATGTATGTATGTACACGTATACGTATATATATATGTATGTGTATATATGTATATATACGCACACATACACACAGGCGTACATGCGTGTCCGTGTATATATATATATATATATATATATATATATATATATATATATTATTTTGTACTACTCTGCATTTATTCTTTACATCTATATCGCTGTGTTTGAGATGCTTTATATATTCTTCATTACTATACATATATGCGCATAATCATATTATATATATGTCACACATGTCGTATATTTATGTATTAAACTAAATAAGTATTGTGAAATTTTTTGCCTCTTTGTCTTATATATATTATGTTGTGTATGTGTATTTTATATAGGCCATTTCACGTTAACTGGTTCGATCAAACGTTTATGATGCACGAATTTTTGGGTACACTGGAAATGTTATCTAGAAAACAGAAAAAAATTTTTAGGCGCCAGAAATAATTTGTTTAAAAGTTATTCTAACATCAAAAAGTGAGTTTGTTTATCTATAGTTTTTTTTGACAATAGCTGCCTGTACACCTATTTAATTCAAAACCTATCAACTTTTACTATATAACATTATATGTAACATTCGTTGTTAATCGTGTCAAGAATTTATCCCTTCGGGTTAAAATTCTTAATCTGAAGGTCAATCACTCGTAAACTCATTTTTTATCCAATAGTCTAAAAAAAAAGGTTGAAGCAATTCCTTTCTAATGGTCTGTAGCTCGTAGTTGACCTGTAAAACTGTCAAAAGCTACGGTTTTTAAACAATTGATGTAAAGTCAGCTATCATCGAAGAAAACTAGATAAAACTCACTTTTTGAGGATAGAATAACTTTTAAACAAATTATTTTGAGCACCTAAAAATTTATGGATAACATTTCCAGTGTGTGCCCAAAATTTGGTGCTTTTTAAAATTTTGATCCAACCAGTTAATGTGAAATGACCTATATATATTTACACACATACACATTGATCTTCGGCACATTTTGCACACCGCACACAATTTTTTCCGACTTTTTTCAGATTTTTTCGATACCAGACCGGCGATTATTATATATATAGATATATTTAATTGAAAATTTTTGGAGCTGCAATGTATATATTTTATTATTCATTATATTTACATTATTTACATTATATAAATATACACATTCACTTATTATACACATATATATTTATATATGCAAAAATTTCCATGTGTATGATATACGTACGTATATATCTTGGTTTTGTTTTTACGGTTTTTCCGTGTGATAAAATATATACGTTTTTCGCTACGTATCGTTTTACATGCGGTTTTGATACACACGAGTATATACCGTTCTAGAATATAAAACGTGATCCTAAGCAAATAATTTCACGTAAAAGGTTTAATTGCATTAATAAATAAAAAAAATATTGATTTTCAAGTGGCCGAATTGTGAAATGTATGTGTGCCGTTGTTAACGTTCATTATTGTACTCTTTTTCGCGACTTTTTTTTTCTTCGCGTGTTATAAAACGATTATGTGCCAGAGGTATATGTGTGAATTTGATAAAAGAAGAAAGCCGTCCGTATATACGCGTGACAGCGAAATTCAATGATAAAAAGATCTGAGAAACTATATATCATTATTTTCGATATATATAATTTTTTCTGCAGAGGAAATTGTTGTATATTTTTTCACTCGATAATTGTACGAACTATTTTACTAATTCATTAAAATTTTATACGGAATAATTAGTTCAATCAAATTCTATGACAAAAGAGTATGTAATAGAAAAAATAATCGCACGACATTTAATAACGGATAATTCATTTCGTAGGTTTTACAATTATATTTTTAAATTTTTTGTAACAATACGCTAAAGTATAGTGTAAAAATAATGCATTTGATATATATTTTACGTCATAAACTGGCAGAATATAGCGACTGCTCCTATGCAAAACGACCTATTTCACTTTGTCTGGATGAAACGATCTATCTCGACTTTTGCAGAATAAAACGACTTATCTCAAAAGTAGTAGAAAAACAGTTGTTATGTTAGGCCCAGAATGATTATTAATATTATAAAATTATTATCTTGATTTTAACTTTATTTTTAATTATAATTTTATATGATTACTGTGATAAAAATGGACAGCAGTGCATTGTAATTATTATTGCCTTATTATAAATATAAATGTACTAAAGTGATAATAAACTTATTTATTATAAATTAGATTTTTAATTGTTACATTCTATATTATTGAACATTAAATGATAATTTTAATTTTAAATAACTAACCGTTTTAAAAAAAGTTACCAAGAAATAATTAAATAAATATCAGAGAAATAATGATCTATAATAATGATCAAAATTAAATCTATATAATAGTGTCCCATTTACACTCGTTATATGTATAAGCAAAACGAATTAAATCACTCTTCTATAAAATAATAGTATGTACTATTCTATTATAATTTCTTAATTATACGTGACGCACCAACTTTTGTCCTACTACTTTTGAGACCGATTCTGAAAAACCGAGATTGGTCGTTTTATCTTGACAAAATGAGATAGGTCGTTGTGCATAGGAGCCGTCGATATAGTACGGTAATGTTAATAGTCAGTCCAGTAAACAAATGTTTCGAGCAATATCGTGAAAAAATTAGACAACCCAAATATTCGAAGTATTACAACGTATAGTAGAACCAGTAGTTACTAAAAGCCAAAAAAAGTACAAGTGCCAATAGAAAAAAAGATAATTCTCGCTAGTTTCTCAGAACTTCCTCAGCGAGCCTGTATAAACAAACTTATATACATGTTTGTGCATTTGCTCAAGCTTATATACATATATTTACATACAATCAGAGAAAACAGCATCCCCGTGGTAACTGTTTGTAAAATATTACCTATATTATACCTATAATATATATATATATATATATATATATATATATATGCATATTCCTACACATATACGAATCGTATATGTGTACGTAGGCAAATTTACAAAAGTTTAACTTTTGACGTCTATGTGATACGTGTAATTTACAAAAGTCTGTGATTTGGTTTCCTGAGAAGGATCATCGTTGTACTTGGGCGTTATTTGTTTGTTGCGTGGCAAACAAAACAATCTTAACTTTAAGGAAAAATAACTAAAATGGCACATTTAATATTTTCCTATAAAAGCACCAAAATAGAGACATTTTTAGTTTTGTTTAATTCTGAATATCGTTTAATACAATCACTTAAGAATGAGATAAAATTGTCGGTTTACAAGGAGAGTATTTCAACTGCGGGAAATGAATCTTACTGCACTTTCGAGAAGTGTTTTCTAGTACCCAAATATGAAAGAATTCATATGAAATTCAATCTGATAGGGTGTTTTACGAAAGTTATAAACAGTTATTGAAAAATAGTGAAAAAAGATGCTTATATTTAATTACTAATAACTCGGGAACAATTAGATGTAGGCAATTAAACTTGAATCCATTAAAACGCTGAGATCAAGCAGATATAATTTGAAAAAAAGAAGCTCAATTATCTAAATTTGGTCAAAACGTCACGGCATTTATACTTTTAAGAAAATATTGAATGCGCCATTTTAATTACCTTTCCTTAAATAAAAGATTGTTTTATTAGCCATACAACAAATTAATTAAGCCCAAATACATATTGTGCCGTTGTGAGAAACCCAAATTACAGACTTTATCTAAAAATTGCATGCATCATACACGTCAAAAGTTAAAACTTTTGTGGATTATAGCCCACATAGATATATACGATGTATATATATAGATATATATAAATAAAACAAATGTACTTAAAAATAAAGTTAAAATTAAAAAGAAAAAGAAAAAGAAGAGAGGTTATAAAGTACGATTGTTTAAAATGTATGCATGGGTTGTCGTAGGGCCGAGTTTCATCAGCGTTTCGGGTACACGCTATCGTTCGTCGCGACGAGAAGCGGATTGACGAGGTGGCAGGACTTCATAATCGACGAGACCGAATTGCCGAGCGAACCACCACCCGATCATTTTAGTCGTTTACACCCAAGGGCCATCGATGAAATTTGGTACAAACGAGCTGTCGAGCAGCATTACGTACAACCGGACAGCTTTGTCTTTTCGATACCGATCGACGAGGATGGTGCTACCAATACCACTCTCGTTACGGCTAGTCGCGCCATTTTCGTTGGTAAGTATTTCATTATTTTCACCTTATTGTTATTATTATTCCCTTCATTCTAGTCGTTCTTTTCATAAACGCCTTTCTCGCAATTCCGATGAACCTTTATAGAAATGTTTCTAATGTATCTGTTTCTATCGAGCAACCCGTACATATTTCCTTAATAATTGTATCTAATGATTTTATGTTTTCATATATATAACGTATTTTGATAAATATATAATTTGTAAAACATTGTAACTATGCTTTAAGATTATAAATATAAAGGCTTTTTCGTATTTGACAAAACGTGCGTGGAAATTCATGAATAAAATGATTACGAAAATTTTTAAAATTGATTGAATGAAATTTTCATAAGTGAAAGCAGCAGTGTTTCAAGTGATAATAATTGTAACCTTTCAGCAATATAATTTCTGTACAAAAAGACCTAATTGCATCACATCTATGACACTTACAAAGGGAGTACTTGACGACTTGACCTCTGAATCTCAGATCTTAGGAATTTAGGAATATGTTTTGCATTATAAAAATACGAAATTATTACGCTCCGATGACCATTTTGATGAAAGTTATATGATAATTACATGCTAAGAACCTTAAATTAACTTATCTACTAAAATACTTAATACAAAATACCGACACGGTGGCGAAGTGGCGGAGACGCACCTCGGCCGATCACGAAAGTTAAGCAGGACTGAGTGCGGTTGGCACGTGGATGGGTGACACCATTCTTGTGCAGCTTTCGGGATTGGTTAGATGTTTTTCCACACTTCACAACGTGAGCGGAAGGTGTGGAACATTCGGTTTCGGTGTTTGGGCCTACGCAAGGTAACCTGAACATCTAAACAGAATGTTTCAATACACCGGCCGTCTCGGGGAGGGTTTTCCTACAAGGTTTTCCCTTCCTCACGAGCATAACCCCGGGTGAATGCGAGACGGTGGGGACCGGGATGGGTAAAACTGGAATGTCTTCACCCCCACATATAGGTGGTAGGGGTGTCCCTGTAAAAACCCGTTTAATAATGGGTATACGGGGTGATGAGCAAAGAGAATAAAAAAAAAATAAATAATACTTAATACAAAAAAAAACAAAATTCAAACTTAACAAAATACACAGCAACACCTGTTTAATATAACTAGTATACTTGTATCTACATCAGTCTTGTATTCTTCACAAAAATATGTTCTTATATCCAGTAATTACTTATCAAGTATACACTATACTACAGGACTTCCAGTGGAGGTTTCGTACACTCAACAGAATTTACTAATTAATTCAATTGTTTTTATTATGATTCAGAACATAAAATATAATGAATATATCGTTACTACTTTTAAAATAATTCCTTACAAATATTATTTGTGGGTAGAAAATATGAAGTTCAGAACAATTTTTTTATCAATATTTTTATAGAAATGTGTCGAGTAGATTAATATACCTTCTATAAAATTGAATAAATAAAAAAAATGTGTAGGTAATGAGTCGATGAAAGCACCGGCAGCGGTTGTTGGCTTCCAAATGACCCACACGGCGTTACAGGGTCTCTTCCAAAATATCTCTTACTCTTGTAACAATAATCAGTGCGAGAGACACTGTGGTGACAGGGATGTCGATTGCTACCTTATCGACAATCATGGATACATTGTCGCAGCTAAAGAAGCATCGAGAGCAGGACGATTCCTCGGGGAATTTCACGGACCCGTCATGAAGAGTCTCATCGAGCGCGACGTCTTCGAAAGGATCACCGTATTCGATTATCAAGCTGTTTGCTTCCGCGACACTCAGGAGACTAACGACGGCAGCATATTATTAACGGTACGTTTCACTTTTATTACATTTTTAACCTATTTTTACGATTATTCAATCCTCGTATAATCGATAAACGCTTCCATTGTTTTTATTTCACGACCTTCAATTTTTAATTGCTTATAGTAAAGGGGTCCGCGGTAGAAAAGTCAGTCTCAGAACTGTCGTAGAAAGAAGAAAATGTACAGCTGGGATTGTACCATATTAATTTCTTTTTGCAATAAAATTTATATTTTAAGGATACTCCTTAGGAAAGTGCATGAACTACATGTCAATCGCAAAGAACCAGCGTGGCTCGCTTGCATATGTGTACAATATTTTAGTAACACACATTGTTTCTAATATTTTACTGACTTAAATTCACTGCATGTCAAGATTCTATATAACTATTATTAATTATATATTAAGTAAAAAAATATTAAACATAAATAAATATTAAAAATGTATTTATTGTATATAAATAATATTTAAAATGTATATAAATAGTATTTATTAAAAAATAAATACTATTTAGCCATGAAAAAATGCAAGCCACGCATTGGCTTATTTAATTCATGTAATAATAGTACATTTTCTCTCTCTGTGAGGTAGCAGAAATCGTTAATCAATGGGTTTTTTTGTATATTTATTTCACATTTGACGGAAGAAGGAAACTTCGATTCAGATTATTTATCCAAATGTAGCCATTGAATAGGAAACTTCTAAGTTTCTATAGTTAATTTTTTATAGTTTACGTTTCTTTCATTTTCGAAATGCGATATTATTATATTTTTACAATACAAGTTGAGGTATAATTTAAAACACGACAAAATTTGGATTTCACTCCAATAAATGTTTAAAAAATGTAAAAAAAAATGTTTCGACTATTTTTCGGCCAGTCTATTAAAACAGTCATTTTCTATTACTTATTAAATGGATGGTTATTACTACTCTATGATGTCACTAAATCGCATTAAATCGCATCTACCGACGCAATGGCGAAGTGGTGGAAATGCACCTCGACCGATCAGGAAAGTTGCATTTGCTGCGGTGAGTATTTGGATGGGTGACACATCAGCGGCATCACCTCGTGCGACTTTCGGGATCGTTTAGGTGTTTTTCCACATTCCACGTCGTGAGCGAGTGTAAAATTTTATCTTCCGGTGTTAAAGCCTATTCGCAATGTGACCTTAGTACCCAAAAAAATACACCGTTTCAATACATCAACCGTCTCGAGGAAAGTTTTCCTACAATTATAAATTTTCCTTTGCTCACGGGTACAACCTCTAGTGAATGCCAGGCGATAGTGCAGGGTGAACACCATTAATATATATTATATTTTACTTTATATCAAGTCCATAAAACTTTTCTATGAGCCGTTTGCTGTTCTTCGAATTGTCGAAAGAGGCTCATAGGATTTTCCGATGGGCCGCTTGCGATTGTACTATTATGTACCTTCAAGCGATTATAGCGTGACCCGTTGCTTTTAACGCATGAAGTCAATGAAACAAACTCTTGTTTGTGGTGCGATATTCATATTAAGTACAATCACGCTTTAACATATGAAGAAAAAGAATATCACATGAATTAACATGCAGCAAAAGCTTGGATATTTGGTCAGAATAAACGCAAGATTATTTTCTCCGTGTAGTAGGAAATGCCAAAGGGCACAAACTAGAATATGAAAAAAAAAGAAAATTGAAAGATATTGCGCCTAAATATTTTGTTTTTGTAAAAATATACGGATTTCTTTATTACGGTTAAAATTTAAAATTTTGGTTATATTTAATTGAAACTTAATCCCCTTAAATGTATCGAACATCATGAAAATTAATATTTGCGGTAATCGGCGTACTCAGACATGGTAATATTTGTTTTCGGCATTGGGTCAATGTTTAATCCAAGTCTCGGCTAAGTGCGTCACTGAGCAGTTAGTCTTCCCGGGTGATCTTTCGTAGTTACCGCGATAGTGAGCCAGCGAACGCGTTCTGGATACGAATTGGTAAACTAAGCTGCTCGTTATGATTCAAATGTATTTAAACTCGCAATTCTGACCGCCCAAATTCCTAATTCTAATTTTCGAGTGTAATTTCGTTCAAACATTCTCGGCGACGGCTAATTGCGTATACGACCATCGCTCCGTTACATCTGTTGCAAAAGCATTGCACCGAGACCTCGCGCGCTTGCATCTGTATGAAGTTCAGTTAGTTTCTTTGCATCAAACGGTTGTAGGATCGGTTTACTTGTTAGTGCACCTTTTAGTCTTTTGAACGCGTCGTTTTCGCTACTTTGCCATTTAAAACTTTGGTTCGCCCGTAATAGATTATGCAATGGAGCCGCGATTTCTGCATATTTTGGAACGAATCTTCGAAAAAACCCACTTAGGCCTAGAAATCGCCGAACTTCGTGTGCATTAGTTGGTTTTGGAAAGTTTTGTATATTAAACACTTTTTGCGAGCCTGGTTCAATACCGTTAGCGGAGATTTCAAATCCTAAATATGATATTTTATCCATTAAAAACTGACATTTTGAAAGTTTGAGTGTTAAACCAGCCTCGCGTAGAGCATTTAGAACTAAAATTAATTTATCGCGTAGATCTTTCCAACTCTTTCCAGGAATAAAAATATCGTCTAGATAACATAATATTGTGTGTTTACGAAGTGGTCCGATATATCTATGCATGATTTTGGAGAATACCGCCGGTCCGTTTGTAAGCCCAAACATTAACTTGTTACATTCAGCTGTTTCGTCCGGTGTAATGAATGCTGTTTTGTGTTTCGATTCCTCCTTTATCGGTACTTGTAAGTAACCATTCGCGAGATCAAGTGTAATAAATAGTGTATTATCCCCAATTTCCATAAGGTGATCGTCTATGTTTGATAGGGAAAGGGAACGCGAACAGTTTGCGTATTTAATTTTCGGTAGTCAATGACTAATCGCTCTTCGCCATTTTTCTTACGTACTAATAATACTGGGCTTGCGTAGGGAGAATTAGTATCTCTGATTATACCCGCTTCGCGCCACTCGGCAACTATTCGTCTTATTGATTCGCGTTCGTTATTGCTTGCGCGGTAAGGCTTACTATTTACCGGAACAGAACTGTTTTTTTCTACGATTTCGAATTCTGAATCTCTCGCGGTTCCTAACTCGAACAAATTAACAGCAATGCAATCGCGATAATTATTAAGATACCAACAAGATCATCGATGACTTCGGTGGGTTGATGCTTTCCGATGACAAGTTGCGTAGCGTTGATCGGCGAGTGATACATTCGTTCTGGTAAGATGGGAATGTTTTCGATGGATCCCCGTTCGATGACACTTCCTTTTTTCAATGTAGAGGACTCATGGTTTAAGTTTAAGACTGGTAAGGAAAGTATTTCGTGAGGTGTGTCAACTCGATAATATTAATTGAAGATGGTGAAATTTCAATATTTTGTCTTGTTTTGAAAGTTACCTTAATTTCAGTTGTTGGAACGTCCTTTGTATTTTTAGATTTGAATAGCAATTCGTCATCTTCCTTAATAAATATTATATTTTCGGCTTCTGTGAATGTTCGGCCAATTATAACATCTGTGGTTTGGACGTTGTCGGGTACGACTCGTATTTGTACACCTGCTACTTCGGCTTCATCGACCTTGATTTACCTAATATGTATCCTGGTGAGATAACCTTAAAATCTTCTGGGCCGAAGCTTTTTAGGTTTAGTGATTCGTATACTATTGGTAGTTGATGATTTAGCATAGCACTTGCCTTGATCGTACAAACGGCACTACCTGTATCTATGAGAGCGCTGAAGTCCTTGTTATTGATGGCAATCGTTTCAAATATTTATTAATGGACATTGAAGATTTTGTTGGCGTTACTAAGTTCACAGTAGTCGCTTTAAACTGTGAGCAATTTCGTTGCGAGTGCCCGCTGGATTTACAAAGAGGGCAATAAGGTTCTTTCTTTGGTTGTTTGCAGTCCCTTGAATAGTGGCCCATAGTCTGGCAATTATAACAACGGATATCAGCATTAGTGTTAGTATTAGATCGCGGAGAGAGATTGCACATTGGTCGTCGTGGAGTTTGTTGTCGGTTGGGAATGTCTCCAATTTGAATCGGTATCTCTTGAGAAGCGGTTCCTATCGGTGCGTTGTTGCGTCATGATATCATGGGGGCGAGCATATCGGCCTAATAATTCTTCTACAGAAACATGAGTACGTGCAGACATAGTGTTGTATAAATCTCTTGACCATAGTCCAATTAAAATTTGCTCCTTGGTGTTAAGAAAATCTAAGTTTATGTCTCTGCACAACTTCTCCTTATTATATACATACTGCGGTAAGGGTTCTGATTTGAGCTGGACACGCTCTGCCATTTTTTTCCAGCGCGCCGTCATGCTATCACTTCTTACAAAAGTTCTACGAAATGCTGCACGGAAATCATTCCATTGTGCCAATTCGATTCTTCTCGACTGGTACCAATCCTTAGCTCCCGACGTTAAATGCATTCTTGCAGTTTCTAATGCGAAACAATCGGGCCATCGATGTAGTAGGCACATACTTTCGAATTATTAAGCCATACTCACGTGCTCGAGAAGTAGATTCATTTCCCGAGAAATTCTCTATGTTTTTACTTAAATCGGGCATGACATGAAAATTTTGAACTGCCGGTAAGGATTGTTCACTTGTATAAACCGCTATATGGCCCATTCATGTTTCGAATTAATGCTATTGCATTTCCATGTCTCGTCGAGCGTCGCGGTACGTCGATTTTCCTCAATCATGGCGAAAATAGCATTTTCAATTGTATGAGACGGTGGATATTAGATGTATTACCTTGATTAAGTTGTTCTGTCCCATTGTTCGTTATTTGTCCATGCAGTACGGTTGAAAACCTGGCGGATCGCTTAAATCGAGGCTCATGTCGCTGTTTGGTGGGGTATTTGATTTGTAGTTTCGGTGTTTGTTGGACGTCGTGGAATGGCTCCTGTGCTTGAGGGTCTAGAGCCTCTTCCTAATCCCTTAGATGCTGTATTATTAATTGGCGGTTCGTTAAAATGCTGCGTTGAACGCAATTCTGCCCCAAATTTGAGAGGTTTCGTTGAAAATTATCAAACGTATTTTCACCGAATGCAGTCGCTCGTGCTCCTTCGGAGAATTCGGAGTTTGACATATTGTTTGTATGTAATATAGTCACTTAAAACTTAAGTAAACGATACTTAATAAACTCACATAGTTATTGTAACACTCAATGTCACTGACTTCCGCAATCCCCACTTCTGAAATTTAGAGGTTATCTTAAAATAGGTTCCAATCCAAATAAAAAAAAAAGTTAATTTAAGAAGTCACACTCAACAATATTTATTTAACGTATATATAATTACCTAATAACAAGTAAATCGAGCGAGCCCACGTAAGCGCGAATGCGAATAATTCGATTTTTCCTCGCTAGAACTTATATAGTCGCATCTCTCTACAATTAATATCGGAATTCTTGGAATAACGGTTATTTGATTTAATAATTAGACGATGTAATTTCGACAATTAACTTTTACTACGAATTATTGTATTTTACAATACAAGTTGAGGTATAATTTAAAACACGACAAAATTTGGATTTCACTCCAATAAATGTTTAAAAAATGTAAAAAAAATGTTTCGACTATTTTTCGGCCAGTCTATTAAAACAGTCATTTTCTATTACTTATTAAATGGATGGTTATTACTACTCTATGATGTCACTAAATCGCATTAAATCGCATCTACCGACGCAATGGCGAAGTGGTGGAAATGCACCTCGACCGATCAGGAAAGTTGCATTTGCTGCGGTGAGTATTTGGATGGGTGACACATCAGCGGCATCACCTCGTGCGACTTTCGGGATCGTTTAGGTGTTTTTCCACATTCCACGTCGTGAGCGAGTGTAAAATTTTATCTTCCGGTGTTAAAGCCTATTCGCAATGTGACCTTAGTACCCAAAAAAATACACCGTTTCAATACATCAACCGTCTCGAGGAAAGTTTTCCTACAATTATAAATTTTCCTTTGCTCACGGGTACAACCTCTAGTGAATGCCAGGCGATAGTGCAGGGTGAACACCATTAATATATATTATATTTTACTTTATATCAAGTCCATAAAACTTTTCTATGAGCCGTTTGCTGTTCTTCGAATTGTCGAAAGAGGCTCATAGGATTTTCCGATGGGCCGCTTGCGATTGTACTATTATGTACCTTCAAGCGATTATAGCGT
This sequence comes from Theocolax elegans, assembly GCA_026168455.1. Classification (NCBI taxonomy): domain Eukaryota; kingdom Metazoa; phylum Arthropoda; class Insecta; order Hymenoptera; family Cerocephalidae; genus Theocolax; species Theocolax elegans. The sequence goes on along the minus strand of CM047430.1, from coordinate 73,440,407 downwards.
GACCCGTTGCTTTTAACGCATGAAGTCAATGAAACAAACTCTTGTTTGTGGTGCGATATTCATATTAAGTACAATCACGCTTTTAACATATGAAGAAAAAGAATAATCACATGAATTAACATGCAGCAAAAGCTTGGATATTTGGTCAGAATAAACGCAAGATTATTTTCTCCGTGTAGTAGGAAATGCCAAAAGGGCACAAACTAGAATATGAAAAAAAAAGAAAATTGAAATATATTGCGCCTAAATATTTTGTTTTGTAAAATTATACGGATTTCTTTATTACGGTTAAAAATTTAAGAATTTTGGTTAAATATTTAATTAATACTGAAGTCCCATTAAAGTCTATCGAACAGTCATGAAAAAATTAAACGAATTTGGACGTGTATGTATTTGTTTAGCCTTTCAAGACGATGATCATAGCAGCGTCTTGGTTGTACGGTCAACTTGCATTAGGTTTAGCCAAAGCTGGGATTTGGAATTCCGATTACGCCGAAGCAGTAGCATATCCCAGCGAAGGTGATATCGAAATTGACCGCGTCACGGAGTCAATGTTACCCATAGAAACCGAATCCTCGAACGAAAATATTAACAAACCAGCTGCTGAGATTAAAGACGATCAAATATATGATCAACTCATACGTATTAGGAGGACAAGGCCTGAACCTTGCGACCAAAAGGTATAAATCCTAATATTTATATTTTATTAATTATTTATTATGTTCAATATATTTATTTATTTATTTATTTATTTATTTATTTATTTATTTATTTACATATTTATTTATTTATTTATTCATTTTACATCAACTGGTCGGGTAAAAATTTTAAAACACACGAAATTTTAGCTACAATTAGAAAATATTGTTCAAAATACATACAATTGATTTTAGTCTCCAAAAATTAAAAAAATGATCTGCTTTTTACTGTGTAATGTTAAGTGTAACTTCATTTGCAAATTTTGTCGAGAATCTATCCATCCATTTAAAAAATGTTATGAAAAAGAATCCGGTATTCGTAAACTCCATAGCGACATGGATCTTTTAAAAATGATGAATTTTGAGATGAATAGAGTCAAAAATAACTATTTTTGAAAATTTATTGAGGTTAGAATATTTTTTAACACATTAATTTCATCATCTTAAACTTCCGCACTCTGGAAAATATTGAAATTAAAATTTCGTAAATTTTAAAAATTTTATCCAAAACAGGAATCATTTAATGTAATTGTTTCGGTTCACCAAAACCAACAATAAAGTAAAATATTCGATTGCGGGACAGTGGAAAAATGTATATGGGAAACCTTGTCAAAGATACCAAAGTATATATTTTCATCGTAAATTACAAATTAATAAATGTAACTCGATTTTAAGTGTATATATATACATATAAGTACAGTTATAAATTTATTAAAATTAAACGTTCAAACTTTTTAAAGAAATCACAGTCTAACTGCACCTCATTCCTTGTCAATTCGTTAAATTCTAAAATTGGACAAAATTCATTTGCACATAAAATTGTACGCCCAAATATCGGTAAATTTTTCTTTTCTATTAAGGGAGATATTTGTTTAAATATAAAAAAGGTGTTTTAAAAATTTAAGCAATTTAAAATTGATGTACGTAGGATTGATATACATCCTTTCGTAATAGTTAATCTCGGGTTTAAAGCTCTAGCCGAGTAGTAGACGGTCTATGCCGTCAGGTCCCGCAATCGGTTGGTTTACCTCTGATTCGTTATACGTATATTCGTAAAATACAATTGGAAAACGCGAGGAATGTTATAAGCCAAGTGGATTGATTGCAACGCACAGGTGGAGCTGTACCTCCTTCGTAACGTGACGTCGTCGAACGCGGTATACGACAATCCAAAGGAGAACATCCCAGGATGCGACCACCTGAAATACATCGTCCAGCCAGTGAACTCGACGAACATGTTACTCCTGGTGATCGATTTGCAAGGGTGCGAGGATTTCGAGGACGAATTGTCGGTCGAGCCGTTGGAGCTCGCGTACACCCAAAACAGCTCGCTGGCCTGCCAAAAGACGTTGAGCGATCTACCGAGGCGGAGGCCGCAAACGTGCATACGCACCCACACGAAGGAGAGCGAGATCAAGGATCTATGCGGCTTCGCCCCGAGTAACTCGCGTCTCGATCTTCGATTGCTCGGGTTTTCGATCCTCGTCGCTCTTTGTTTCGTCCTAGGTGATCACTGAATCGCGCGGGTACACGCCCAACTGACTTTACCTCCAGGACGCCGGACGTCCCTTTGGTCCCCTCCGAGTCGAGATGAAAAAGTTAAATGAACCTTCACACACACACACACACACGTATACCAGTTTTAACGAGCCAAAGTCAAACTAACTCGAAGCAACGAACGTATGTAGCACGACAGTTGGATGCTTTTCCTTTTTTTTTTGCCTCGCGCGGGCGCGCATACACACACTTACACACAGAGAACGTTTACTTTTCTCCCGAAACAAAAGATTTTCTCGATCGCTCGTTTGATATTATCCAAAATTTTATAATGTTAAAGTAATATAAATAAATATATGTATAGAGGAGACCGGGGCAGTTGGCCCACTTTTTCCATATTAACCTTTTCTAAAAAATTATACAATCGATCATGAAACAAAAAAGATTACCTAAGTATTAGTATTTCATTTGAGGAGTACTTATGATTTTTTTCAAAGTGATTCGTTAAAATCGAGAAAAGTAATGTACGATTTTTACGCAACAAAAATTTCAACAAAAGCTGCCCCGCATACAGGGTTGGTTACCCAACGTCCTGGGGCACGTTGGCTGACAATAAAAGTTTTAATAAAAACACAAAATTTAAATTGATTTGAAAAAGAAACTATTAGCTGATTAAGTTATGAATTAATTTCTACAAAATGCTTAAATTTCAATGAACAAAAACATTATAACGTAATCATCGATGAAACAAAAACTCATAAAGAGGAATAAATAAAAGAACAAATAATCAAAGTAAAAATATCACTCGCAGTTGTAACAAACGAAATTATTTCTTTTTCCTGCACATGATTCATGCGCCCAACTCTTACACGATGATTCTCTTGTAATTGATATAAAACAAATTTATTAATTTACAACTGTCGTAATTATATATTTATTGATCGGCCATCTTGCCCCGAGAAAAACCGGCCGACGTGCCACAAGTGTGCATGTGAATTATGATGTCCAATTAATAATTTTATATAAAACAAAAAAAAATGTAAATCGTGTAAAATATGTAAAAAAAATATTCTCTATAAAGCTGCTTTGATATATATTTTTCAAAATCATGAATTTAAATTCAGTTAGTCGATATTTTTCAAAATTCAAAATTGTACAATACAGGTAGCAATTATTTTCAAACTTGTTTCCGCAATGAAGGATCATCTTCGACTGAAAATAAGCACAAGTATTCCTTGGGCTGTACTACATTACATCTTGCCCCGTCGGCCAACCCGCCCTGGTCTCTCCTATGAGATATTTTGCATGTCCCTTACACACATAAGCGTACACCTATACAAAAACAAGGGCATTCCCAGGCGAAAATTGAAACAATTGGAAATTATTAATAAAAATTAGTAACTTTTTATATAAATTTAAAAAAAATTATTGAAATAAATAACTGTTATATTATTGTCCAGATTTGAAAGTAATTTTTATCTACTTTTTATAAATATTTTTGTTGATGGTTATCAATTTCTTCTTTTTTCATTTATCCGTTACGTAAGACAAATATATATTTTTACGGTAAAAAAGTGACTATTTCACAAAAAAGAGAAAAATAGTATAATAAAAAGCTATGAAATAAAAGTAAATATAAAACGTAAAATAAATTTAAAAAAAAACCAAATAAATAATAAATAATAATTATTAATTTTCTGTAATGCAGAAATATATGTAATCGTGATTCAACGGAAAATAAAAAGGTAATAAATATATTAATAAAAAATAACGAAAATTAACTAATAGTTTATAAATGTTTTATCACCGTTTCAAATCTAGACATTATATATTACATTATTAAAAGATACTAATTTTCATAATTAAAAGAAAAAATTCTCCATCTCCGCCTCAGTATTTTTCGTGATCTGAGAAAATTATATTGTAATTAATGAAAATCGATAATCGTCCGAGACACACAGTTGTTGGATTCACTATCGTTAAAACACGTTTTTTTTTTGGATTAGGTATAACGTAATTCGTTTGATTTTAATAGAGTGATACGCAAGATGTCTAATTATAAATTATCGTACACATATACATATACACATAACGTTATAATTAATCTCGGTGATACGAGGAGAAAATGTATATTTTTATTTCACGTTAAAAGCCTTACTGTACGGTATATCACTTGATTTCTTTCTTCTTTTTTTAACGGTAACAATAAAATACATAATAATAAACGATGAGTATAGTTATATATATAATTAAGAATCAAGCTCTAAGAGACTGCTCTCTATAAGCGTTGATCTTCGTTGTTTGCGATATAAGATTTACAGTATATAAAGCGTACTGCCCTCCGAAATTGTATACCGATGCAATACGAAATACGTTTTTTGCTGTGTATGTGCACATGTAATGTATATATATATATATATGACACACGTGTATACCGCTGTAATACCGGAAAAAAAACATTTTGCGGTTTCATCGTCTCCGAGATGGATGCGAGTCAATTGCTTAAACAAAGAGACTTTGAAGCGAAAGAGCAAAAGAAAAAGAATTAAAATACATTGCAGTTACTATACAATATATATATATGCAAAGAAAGAAAAAAAGAAGAGCCCAATATACTGTATAAACGTTTGATTACGTTATACAAATTTCTAAATGCAAACTATATAAGTATAAACGAATTTACTATAATAATGTCTAAGTAATATAACAATGAGATGGACTATTAAAGGGAGCAGTTTTAACGATGTATATATTATATAGGAGAGAACCGTACTGTCGCATCTGTAAGAATAACAAAAATAATAAGAGACGACACTGCTAATTAACTACTAATTAAATATAATGAAATAAAAATACAAAACTAAACAAAACAAACTACAACAGTTATACATTCGTACGTTCGCGCTTTGTACATTTATCGAACTATAAGATATGTAATTTACTATTTATAGAGACTATTAACTATAACTGATTTTTGTAAATTACTGTAATATACACACACGCGCACGCATACATTTATATACATATGTATTTATACACGTATACGTACACACATATATAAAAAAAGGTACATGTACGTGTATACATGTATACATATATATGTGTATGCGAAAGGAAAAGAAAATACCAAAGTGTATAAAATTGTGTGCCTTTGGTCACGCGTTTAAACCAGATCTTGTTGTATGTTTTTCAAATAAATCATTGAACTCTTATTCTACGCTGTTACAATTATTTCAATTTATTCCTTACGCTGTGTGCAAATTAAGAATGTTCACTTTCTCTTTTCTTGTTAATCAAAATATGTATTTCGATAAATTTATTTTAACAAAGTATATGTACACAATATAAGTTAGTTTTGTACAACATTATTTACAAATGTTCATTCCTCTGGCAACTGATACATTTAAATTGATTCTCTTACTTTACATATTTCAAAGATTCTAATAACAATTTGTGTTTCAAGTCTTGATCGAGTTTGACGTGCAAACTGTCCAGTGCACTACCACCTTCTAAGAAACCTTTTAGATTGTGTAAAGTTCCATTTGAAATTCTGTGATCCGTCACTCTGTCCTGATTGTAATTGTAAGTCCTGATTTTTTCATTTCTCTCACCCATTCCCATTTGTTGCTTTCGCATACCAGACGTGTGGCTCAATTGCCTTTTGAGCCTTTCTTCGTAAATCTTTGCTCTCAGTTTGGCTAATGCTAGTTTGCGATTTTTTATCTGTGATCTGTGCACCTGACATTCGGTTACTGTTCCCGTTGGCAAGTGAGTTATTCTTACCGCGGAGTTTGTACTGTTTACATGCTGACCACCAGCACCCGAAGCTTTCATGGCCTCTACCCTTAAGTCTTTAGGATTTATTTCAACTTGAATTTCATTTGGCTGAGGTAACACTGCAACCAAAACTGTACTGGTATGAATTCTTCCAGATTTTTCTGTAACGGGATTCCGTTGTACTCTGTGTACACCCGCTTCGTGCCTCAATTTTTCAAAAACATTTGTTCCAGAAACTATAATGCTGGCGTGTCGAATTCCACCTTGTTCCGAATCATCCAGATCTATCATGTCGCAATTGTATCCCAAATAATTCAAATGACCGATATACATGTCCAATAGTTCTTTGGCGAACAGCATAGCTTCCTGCCCACCTGCCCCTGCATTTATTTCCATGATTATGTCGTCGAATCGGTCTTTATCCAAATTTTTAATTACCAAATCAATAATTTTGTCATTAATTTCTTTCAAACGCTCCTCGTTAACAACTCTCTCCTCTTCTATAAGTTTCTTCATATCTGCATCTTCTTTATCTAAAGATGTGAAATAATTAAGGTAAATTGTAGACTAAACAAAATGTACTTACAAATAATTTAAACGTACCAAGTTCGGACAGACATTCAATGCTTTCAATAATGTTAATGCTTTCCTTAATTAAATTCCTAACCGAAAATTCCTTTACGACACATTCAAAATCCGTGATCTCCTTGCCCAAATAAGCATTGATCAGATGGTCCAACAATCGTTTTGCATCATCCTTCGGTACCTTAAGACTTGCGAGTGTAGTGTACCTGTTGTTAGCAACATAAAAACTAAGTGTAAACATCGGTAAGATAAAACAATAATAAAGTAAAGCATCGAATATAATGGTTGAAAGGTAGATTGTTTAAAATACCCGTTTGAATTTCGTGGTACACAGCGATATTTGGTTTGTAGGTTAAGAGGGCAAAAATGAACGAGCTCGACATTCCTCGGGCGAGCGTTACACCAACGATTATAAAACCGATGGGTTTGCAAAATAATCCTCATCGTCTTCGTTACTGCGAGCGTCATCGCGCGTTAACACACTAATTTCTGAACCATCCAGTTAGAATTCAATATCCATCACATAGAACTAATGCTATAGGTACTTGTAGGATATATTTTCTCTGTTTTCTTTCTCACGTGTGCCAGTATAAGTATTTCGAATGAAAGAAAAGAAAAATATAAGTGTAAAAAGTGCCGTCGTCTGCTCGGAGCACGACTCACGGCGGCCCCTATATTATACACGAAGTATAGCCAACATTAACGTGAAAAAAATAGACGTGTGTGTGTGTGCAACCAGTAACACACGAATCACGATGCACCACTCACAAGACGTATCTCTATATGCATAATCGCATATCGCGGCGAAGTATTATAGTGTATAGATGCACACGCAGAAAAGATAGAGAGAAAAATAAGGTAAGGTGTGTGTTTTTTAATAGTTAAAACGTTAAACATTTAATATCAAGCGCATAATAAATTATTTATTATATACGCGGTATAAATAAGCAAAAGAAAAAACGCGGATAATATACGCAATGGTGTGTACGCAATACTACACACTAATTAGTATATATACAGTGATTGGTGAATGAAAAAAAGAGGCGCGAACGTATATATAATCGGTGTAAGATCCTCTTATACTTACATTATACGTACATACCATATATACTTACCACCCTTTGTTTACTTTGTTCTTTTCTCTCCTCTCGACTTCGTGTTGCAACACGTACTTACGTATACAAGTATAGATAGAAGCGTTAACTTTTGTTTTTATTATTCGGTTAAACAGATTACGCGCAGGCGTCGGTTATACTGTGTACGTATATATATATATATCTATGTATATATATACATACATACATCCTCTCGTTCATTCTTTCGAAATAAACGAAAAAATAACAAAAACAGCGTGGAAACGTATCTTAGATGTGTGCAGTAAGACGAGCAGGTGCAATTTTAACAAGGCCCTGAGAGAGAGAGAGAGAGAGAGAGAGAGACAGAGAGAAGTCGAAATGTGTGCACGCAGAACTGATGGCAGACACAGGTTGCGCCCGCAATTTTCATTTTCTATATTAAAATAACGTGTATATAATACTTGTTGTAGGCATATGTACATATGTATGTGTGTACACGCGCGACGTACTGCAAAACTGCAACTCTCTCGGGGCAAGGTGAGTCTGCACTCTCTCTCCAAGATATGCATTATATTCGATATATATAAGTATATTGATATATTGTTTCAACTCGCCGACACTCCTATATATATATATATATTTAATCATTTTATTTTTTCTTTCTTATATATATATATATATATAAAAGTAAACGTATACACGCGCAGACGATAAACTATTTGTATGTATTGTTTTAATTCATTATTATTAATTGTATACTTAAAGTTTGTGTACGTATCCGTCGGGTATTATTATATATATATATATATATATATATATATATATATATATGCATAAAAAAGCAAAAAAAATATATAGGCGCCGTGCGTGTAAGTATCGTCAAGTTTTTGTCGTTCTTATTTTATAATAGGTATTCTCTTTCTCTCCGTTTGACATACGCCTAAGTATATATGTATGATGCACTATATATATAATGAGAGAAAAAATTGTAAGTGGACTTTATATACGTTGACCTTTTAAGTTCCGTGGCTATCGATTTTGCTTACCGAGTAATATACACACATATATATATATATATATATATATATATAGATACATTGTGTATGTGTTGTGTATTCAATAAATTACTGTTCGCGTTAAGTATATGATTTTTTTGTTCGTTACGATTTGCACACTTTCGTTCGTTAAAATTAAATGAAAAAGAAAAGTTACGAAGAATCAACATTTATGTAGGTATTCATATATATACTTATATATAACACACACATACATATCCGGTGTTTTTAAGTTGACCAGATTATTAAAATGATTTAATTGTATACATATACACACACACATATATATCGCATATATCGCAGATAACGTAATTTTGAAGACGGTATGTTCTAATTAATTATTAATTTATTATATATATTCTATATAGGATTATACATTAAAATTTTATTACAAATACTTCTACATCTTGATGGATCGAGATATTTTTAATTGAAAATTTACAATTGTTATATCTGTGGCGCGTATATATATATATATAGGGTAACGCGCATCAGGCACACAATACACGTGTATATAAAAAATCGACGAAAATAGAAAATAAAAAATATGTTTGATTTACCAAAAATGAATAATAATTAAGTAATTTATATATGTAAACGTTCAAGGTTAAAATTCAAGCGCTATGTGTATATAGCATATGTATATACACGTTATACACACATATATATATATATATATATATATATATATGTATTTATCGTGAAAATTTACATATATTAAACACTCAGCCCGTGTACACCTCATGGCGTTTAATATCGGTGTCTTAACGTTATAATTATCGTTATTTTAAACAATTTAATTTGATACACCACTTTACAACACAAAATGGAGTAGAGTCGAAAAAAATCATATTTATATATATACATATATATACGTGGGCATGCATGTGTGTGTGTGTGTGTGTGTGCGTATATATAGGTGTAACATAATGAACGGGCGCGCGCGCGTGTATATACGATATCGTGGTCGTCCATTCGACTTTCGAGCATTTAAGAGAATATGTAATAAAATAATATTTAACGCGTTCCGCATCGAGTAAGTAGGTATATTATATTATACTCTTCGAATTCACGAAAAATGGTGTATATCTGCTTTCTTTCTCTCTTTCTTGTTTTACATTTTAAAATTGTACATGTCCGATGTGTGTGGGTGCAGTGCGCGTGCGTGCCTGCGTGTACGTACAACGTGCGCCTCTATCTATGTATTTGTTTGCTATATTTATATATATATATATACACATACATAAATATATAATGCGAAATGTAAACGATAATTGGTTTATAGGGTTTTTTTTAACGTTGATGTACTGCATTTCGTATTATATATTTACAAAGTGAAATGTATATTATTTCACGTACGCGACAACGGACAACTACGTATGTGTGTGTGCGCGCGTGTGTGTATACATAATATTTTTCGAAATGGTGTTTTTCAAATGTTACGTGTGTACACCTATATATTTTTGCATGTGTATATAATGTTGTAATGATATATGTGTATACAGATGCGCGCGTAACTAAATTACGAGAATTTAGTAAGTTTGGGTAAAAGAGATTTTTAAAATTTCACAAACACGACATCTATATATATATATATGTATAGGTATAGTTGTACTTATTTTTCACTAAGAGAGAATGTTGAGCATGCCGCCAGGCGCATAGAACGAGCAAGCGAAAGAGTAGAGAGAGAGAGAGAGAGAGGGAAAGGCAGATAAAGAGCGAGGCGTGTATAGGCGGTATAAACCCAGGGATATATCTTATTGAAGCGCCACACACGTTAAGTTTAATACGGCCGCTGTGAGACACACTCCGCGTTTTTAACGTATTTAACAAAATGTTCATTGTCACCCAACGTTCTTCCAATATTGTATTTTCGTGAAATGCATTCGGTACTCCCTATAAATACGCGGCTATACCTTTTTTTCTTCTCTCATTCCTGCTTTTTCTTTTTCAAACACTTGGCCAACGCGAAGATTGTGTAAAACTCGGTACGTTTACCCACTGTGTTTCTATAAGTATATATATATAATATGTACGCGCTCGTTCTCTCGTTACGTACACTTTTGTACACGATGTTTAATACATTTTTCACGGTGCCCTGTATGTTTCAGAGCGCTAGGAGAACGTTGTCCAAAATTTGATCGTTCGCTATGGCAGATGACACTAAACCGTTGGAGAAATTACAAAACGACGGAGGTATGTTACCTTTTATTATTACCTATATATTTTCTTTATTTTAACTATTTCGATCTTTGCTACACGTATCGCACGAAAGTTGTATATTAGCTTTTTCGCGCGGCTTTCCGGCGTTTATGCACATTATATAATGCACTTTTCTAACGTACTTGACAAAGTTTTTCTTTTTTCTTTTTTCTTCATTATTGCGCCATGCGTTTCGTGTGTGATTGTTGAAAATTCGAAAACGGTTTTTGGATCGATTGTAAATGTATATGTTGTGCACGAGGGTCCTCGTTTTGTGATTAATCATCGTATATGTATATACGTTCCATTTAATAACGAGTCTCTGGAATTTTACGTTTTTTTCTTTTTTTTTCTTTTGCGATTCTCAAAGTCGATCGTTTCGTTTGAATAATCGATTGGTTTAACTAAGTGGTTTTGTTAACTGATTATTATCTCGACTTTTTTTTTGTTATTTTTAATATATTGTAGATTAGAAGAATAGAAATTCAGCTGACTCAGAATTATTATCAAGTTATTTGAAATTTTTGGTTTGGTTTAGTACAGTCATTGTAATTGCAAATAATAATATATATATATATATAATTTAACTTTTGTTTCTTAATATTTTTAAATAATATAACATTTATTAAGGTACTTTTCAATAATATTAATCTGTTTATTGTAATATCCATACTACTCAGTTATTGTAGCCCAATTATTGATTTTTCAAATTTAGAGTATAAACTCTTAATGTTTCACGAATATAAGTAATCCATTTAAATAAATTTATAAATTTTGACATGCACTTGTCTAATGGATGTTATTATTTATTGACATACACATAATATATGCTTATTGATTTTATAGATGGCTTCTTCTGGCAAGACTATCTCGACGCAACGGAAACTGTGGAGGTACCTCAGATTATGTTTCAACATGTGGAGGAAACATTACAAAATGGTATTGAAATTGGAATGTCCTTGGAGGTTCCAATTAAAAAAACTAACTCCACCGATGATGAATCTGTATATTGGATAGCTTCTATAGTTATGGCATGTGGTCCACTGTTAAGGCTACGTTATTTTGGGGGTGATGACAGATCTTTAGAATTTTGGTTTAATTTAACCAAAGAAGCTGCCCATGAGTTAGGATGGTCTGTAAAAAATGACAAAAGATTAGAACCACCTGATATTGTACTAGAAAGATCTCCAGATTGTTCTGAAAAGTTGCAAGAATTTTTGATTACTGCCAAGTCAATACCTTTTGAAATGTTAACTGGAGTGAGTAAACAATGTCATTTCAAATAATTATATCTTTATTTTATATTCAAATTCGATTCATTTATATTTGTATTAATTTTCTTATCAGGATGGTCTTAGTATTGTTGATCGAATTAAACATGGAATGAAAGTGGAAATAAGCGATGTTCGGCATCCATATAAATTATGGGTGGCTACAGTAAGTTTGAAAAACAAATTTTTAAAGTTACATTATGCACATGTAAATTATTCTTATTGAATTTAAAATAAATTTATTTTTCAGATTAAAGAAAATGTTGGTGGACGTCTTTTACTGCAATACGATACTCCAGGTTCATCATCCAAAGAATTTTGGATATTTTGTACTTCTGAACATTTACACCAATACGGTTTTGCATCAAAAGCTGACTCTAACTGGTTTTTGGAACCACCTAGTTCTATAGTAGATACACACAGTTACGAAGAGTGGAAAGAGCTTACGGAAAATGGGCCTAAGGATATTAAAGTACCTGAAAATTTATTCAATAATTATATTGAACATCCTAAACATAAATTTAAATTAGGAATGAAATTAGAAGCAATTTCACCCTCGGATAGGACAAAAATTTGTCCAGCAACAGTTGTTAAAGTATTTGATAATATTTATTTTTTAATTCACATTGACATCTACAAGAAAGATTCTGTAGAAAATTTTGATGAAACATACATATACAATACTACTGATAAAAACACGTGGCTTTGTACAGCAGAACATGCTTATATTTTTCCAGTTGGATGGGCTAAACAACATAATATTCGGTAATTAAATAACCTAAATATTTAATACATTTTATTTATAATTTATTTTCATGTATTTAATTATTAATTCTATTTATTTTAATTGACAGTATTACCTCGCCACAAAATTGGACACCATCGTCAGAAGAATTTGATTGGGAAGAATATTTAAAAGCAACAAAATCAGTTGAAGCTGATAAGCAGCTATTTGGTATTCGAGAAAATGCAACTGAAGCAGGTTTTGAATGTGGTATGAGACTAGAAGCAATAGATCCAGAAAATGAAAATATAATATGTGCAGCACATATTACAAAAATCATTGATGACTTATTATGGTTAAAATTAGATTGTTACGATGAAAATCGACCAGAACATATAGTACACATGCATTCCTTGCAAGTTTTCCCAGTTGGTTGGTGCGAATCAAACCACTATCCTTTGAAACCACCAAAAGATTACGTAGAAGTTTGCAAAAAAGTACAAACAAATGTTGTACCAGAAAAAAAGAATACTATTATAGATATTCCCATATCAGAACCTCGTTCTTCCTTGTGGTGTCCAAAAATCTATTTTAACTATCGGTGCTTTACTGGACCAATGATTTCTAAGGGTAAACTAGCAACTCTTCCAAAAGCAGTTGGCCCTGGACCTGTGATTTTAGTTATGAGAGAAGTTCTGTCAATGATTGTATCCGTTGGATATAGAAGTGCTAGGATTTTAAAAGTACTGCAATGTGATACTAAACCAGAACCTGGTTACAATTTAGAAGTATTGAAAGCAAAACACAAAAATAACACATATAGGGCAAGTGTTGCAATTATCACATCGGGTGATATGGTAACAGAATTTTGTAGAAATATTTGTAAAAAGTTGATGGTATGTCCAAATCTGTTTGGACCATTACACGTACCAGAAAATGAATGTCCAGACAAGTGTCACAAAACATCCAAAAATAAGTTCTTAAGTAAGTATTTAAAATTAATGAATAACGTGTTGATTCAATTAAACTACGACAATTAATGTTTATTAAATTACTGTTTTTAGCTGCGTCAGTTGGAACCGGAAAAAGAGGTAAACCAAAAGGTTATACAAGTATTATGGTGCAGAAACCACGACCTTGGGGGAAACGTAAAAGAAGGAGAGGTAGATGGGCCAACAGGGACAAGGAACCCGCTGAAGAATTTGAACAAGAAGACGAAATGCCTTTTTTATCCATGGATTTAACAAAACGAATTTCCGACGGTCTAGATGACATGTATGAAGATCAACAGCCACTTTCAGAAGTCGACATTATGATCGAAAAAGATTTCGACAAGTCGGACAAATTCGACGACATAAAACAGGAAATACCATCCAGCAACGCATCCGAGGATTCGAGAAGTAGTTTTAACGATAGGAAAAGTAAAGATAGCAATATAGATAGTCCAAGTAGCTCCTCGGGAAGTAAATTGCAATCGATAAAATCCAGTCAAAATAGTACACTGACAAGGTCGGGAAAAAGAGAACGAGACTGGGATACGAGCGTCGAATCCGATGGATCGGATGCCGATGCCGAATACATCAGAATGCAAAAGAAACAACGAAGGCCTAAAACAAGAAAATTAGATTCGAATCCACTATTTTGGACAGTCGATGATGTTTTCCGATATCTTCGTAAAACGACGGATTGCAAAGAACTTGCGTATCGCGTCAGGCAAGAGGTAAAATTAAACAAGAAAATAACTCATTATGACATGTTGGCATGACATTTAAATCATTGATTAAAAACATATTTTACTTATTTTCTAGGAGATTGATGGTTTAGCATTCCTTCTTTTAAATTTACCTTCGCTCACCGATCACATGAAACTTCGCACGAGTGCAGCTATGAAATTGTGTCGACACGTAGAGCAAGTTAAAGTAACGTTCTTCCTGAAACACATCAATGAACTTGAACCAGACGAATATCAGGTCATGTAATTGTCCAAATTAGATCGTTGTATACGAAATTTATTTATCGTTAAAGAAGCAAGTGAAACAGTTGAAGATTTGTATTGTATTGTATTATACATGTAATAATATAAACGATTCGTAGTACGTAAGACAATCGCATATGTACAAATAACCGAGTTTTTGCATTGCTCACGAGTATAATGCATTAATGTGATTTTTAGATTGATAATTTTCATCGCCATCACATTTCAATTAATTATTGTCATTGATCATTATGTAAACAAATATTTTCACACCATCATCGAAAAAAAATCAACGTTATATTTAATTTTATTATTATTACTAGTATATAACTTCTTTTTTGTAATAAAGTTGTATAAAGTAATTTATACGAAAAGGACACATTAATAATTTTACTTATTGTCCACTTCACATAACGTATGAACTTTGTAAGAATAGTAAGTCTGTTCAATTACTGATTCCGTTAGTTTGCAATTTCAATTAACACGCGCAGAGCATCGCGTTCGACGCCGACCGTTAAATTTTGTTAAGCGTTATAAAAAATTGAATATTAAACATCAACTCGTATACGCGTAACGTTAAAAATAAACATTTAAAAAGAAAGTCAACAGAACTATACGACTGTATATTTTTAACTCGAAACCAATGTGACTTCAGCATCGTTTAATTTAAATTTTAAAAAAATACTCTGGCACTGTGAAACACTTTGTATACACACACACACACAGAAAGCGCGTAATTAGAACTTCCCTCTTAATCATCGAATCGAATAAACGCAACGGAGCAGTAATTTGTTTTACTCCCTACTTCGTTACTTTTAATTTAAATATTTAACGATTAAGAGATTCCAATTAATTCAAAATAAACGGTTACTTTTATTTTTTACACCGAGCGAACTCCAATGGAAATGAAGAAAAAAACGTGGGTATTGTAGTAGAGTTCAGCAAAGCGATTTGAAAAAAAAAGAAAATTATACAAACATTCATTAATTACTTCAATTGTAGGAATCTGATATGCTTGTTTACGTAGCATCGGTTACACGCGAATAGGATACAATCGGAACAAATTGCAATTAAGCGATGGATACCGAGTTCGTTTTACTTTTCTTTTTGCGGTCGCAACGTTACTGGAACAAAATAAAATATTTAAAATTGTTTGTAAAATGAATATTTGTACCGATTGGAACATATTAACATTATGTTAAAACCTTAAAGGTATATCCAAGAATCTAAGTGATTAAAATCTTGCGATTGACGTTGCGTATAGAGAGGGTATATATTTTGACGTTATACACGAATAATCGTACACCCACGATAAAATAAATTGTATAGGTATGTATAAAAAACCTAAATTTAAATGAAAAATAACAAATAAAAGAATTAAAACAATTTTTTAATTACAAATTTGACGATATTTTCCATATGTAAAATACGTAACTCGTACAGATGAAAATAATGTACTTCTAAAAAGGCAAATTTCGATAGAAAATAAAATGTTTAACAAAGTTGCGGGATAAGAAACTAATAATCATTTAATAAAAACGAGGCGTATATATTATTCATCGTCATTTTATTATTATCTTACAAAAATTAGGATTTTCTTAATAATAAAATAGTTTTAAAATTCGTGAACCTGAAAAATTGTTGCTGCGTGTATTATAAATGTAAGCAATGTTGCTAACTTCATGGTAAAGTGATATACTGTATTATTAAACGCAATTGTTGCCCCCTTCATAAACGTGGATCGTAGAAATACGCGGAAAATCACATTGCATACTTGAATTATACCATTACTCTTTTATATTATACAATATATTAAAAATAATATTGAAGAAGCAAAACCTATACCTATATATATATAATGTCTAGAATTTATCCTTCTGGGTTAGAATTTCTAATTTCAAGGTAAATGTTAGATAAACTACATGTCAATATTCAACGTGAAAAAAAACTAACTTCGCCACAATTGATTTTTTTATCCAAAAGTCCAAAAGAAAGCTTGGAGCAATACCTTTCAAATGATCTGCAGCATTTTATGGCCTTCAATTTTGTAAAAAGTTATGATAATTTAAAGAAAGACGAAATTTTTTTAAAAATTTAAATGGGAAATACCATGTTAATTTTTGTGAATTTTTGTCTTTCTTTAAATTATCATAACTTTTACAGAATTGAAGGCCATAAAAATGCTACTGATCATTTGAAAGATATTGCTCCAAGCTTTCTTTTGGACTTTTGGATAAAAAAATCATTGTGGCGAAGTTAGTTTTTTTTAAGTTGAATGTTGACATGTAGTTTATTTGTCATTAACCTTGAGATTGGAAATTCTAACCCAGAAGGATAAATTCTAGACATAATTAGCAACGAATGTTACATATAATGTTCTATAGTAAAAGTTGATAGATTTTGAGTTAAATAGCGATGAACCCAGCTGGTGTTGAAAAAAACTGGAAAAAGTTCACTTTTTGAGGTTAGAATAACTTTTGAACTAATAAATTCCAGTACCTAAAAATTTTTTCTGTATTCTGAAAAACATTTGCAATGTGTACCCAAAATTTGGGGCATTTTAAAATTTTGATCGGACCACTTCACGTGGAATACCCCATATATATATATATACTTTTTACTTTCCAGAGGTTCAAAACAAAATATAATGAGATATAATTATCGTATATTCTACGTCTACCGCATACATATATAATATCTTCTGATAACCTTTTTATTTTACCATAGTATTTATTAATCTATTTAATTTTACAAAAAACACACTAACAAGTATACCTTAAAATTCCTCAAAACTGCTACATATTTAAAAAAATAAATATTGAATTATACCATTACTCTTTTATATTATACAATATATTAAAAATAATATTGAAGAAGCAAAACCTATACCTATATATATATATGGGGTATTCCACGTGAAGTGGTCCGATCAAAATTTTAAAATGCCCCAAATTTTGGGTACACATTGCAAATGTATTTCAGAATACAGAAAAAAATTTTTAGGTACTGGAATTTATTAGTTCAAAAGTTATTCTAACCTCAAAAGTGAACTTTTCCAGTTTTTTTCACACCAGCTGGATTCATCGCTATTTAACTCAAAATCTATCAACTTTTACTATAGAACATTATATGTAACATTCGTTGCTAATTATGTCTAGAATTTATCCTTCTGGTTAGAATTTCTAATTTCAAGGTAAATGTTAGATAAACTACATGTCAATATTCAACTTGAAAAAAAACTAACTTCGCCACAATTGATTTTTTTATCCAAAAGTCCAAAAGAAAGCTTGGAGCAATACCTTTCAAATGATCTGCAGCATTTTTATGGCCTTCAATTTTGTAAAAAGTTATGATAATTTAAAGAAAGACGAAATTTTTTTAAAAATTTAAATGGAAATACCATGTTAATTTTTGTGAATTTTTGTCTTTCTTTAAATTATCATAACTTTTTACAGAATTGAAGGCCATAAAATGCTACTGATCATTTGAAAGATATTGCTCCAAGCTTTCTTTGGACTTTGGATAAAAAAATCAATTGTGGCGAAGTTAGTTTTTTTTTAAGTTGAATGTTGACATGTAGTTTATTTGTCATTAACCTTGAGATTGGAAATTCTAACCCAGAAGGATAAATTCTAGACATAATTAGCAACGAATGTTACATATAATGTTCTATAGTAAAAGTTGATAGATTTTGAGTTAAATAGCGATGAACCCAGCTGGTGTTGAAAAAAACTGGAAAAAGTTCACTTTTTGAGGTTAGAATAACTTTTGAACTAATAAATTCCAGTACCTAAAAATTTTTTCTGTATTCTGAAAAACATTTGCAATGTGTACCCAAAATTTGGGGCATTTTAAAATTATATATACTTTTACTTCCAGAGGTTCAAAACAAAATATAATGAGATATAATTATCGTATATTCTACGTCTACCGCATACATATATAATATCTTCTGATAACCTTTTTATTTTACCATAGTATTTATTAATCTATTTAATTTTACAAAAAACACACTAACAAGTATACCTTAAAATTCCTCAAAACTGCTACATATTTAAAAAAATAAATATTAAATTTTAACTTATATAGTAATTAGATATTATAATATAATTACAATAATCAGATATTGATCAAGGATTGAGCATGATGCCGCTGCAGTATATATTATTAAAAATAATTACAATATTAAACTAAATGCTTGTCGGATTGAATTACGTATATAATTTATAAAAAGTTTTAATGTTAATCACATTGTTAAAATAAAAGATAAACAAGCGTTTTCGTTTTCGTTAAATAATTACAGTACTTTCTTATGCCTAGAGGTTTGTGTTACAGTTTTCAATACTGATTAACTGTACGTATTCATCGAGATTCTATATAATGTGACGTCTTTTTACCCATTCATCTCAAAGATACGCCTTGATTATCCAGTTCTCCGAGTCGCGTCCATTCATATGATCTCTTTGAATTGCGTACATGTTGCAATTGTAACAACAAAATTTCTCAAATTGTCAAAGTTGCGTTATAGTATATGGATAATAAATATAAATTCACTTTTTTTTTGTTATTTCATTCAGGCTATGCATTACAGCGCACACATCGTTAAAAAATGTGCAAGTATGCAAAATTTGCATAAATCTATATGTATATATATATATAATGTGCAGGACATGACGTTACGGAATAAAATTTATTAAACGAAATAACTGTTTAAGCGTGCATGAGCCGTAATTGTAACATTTTCTTGATTCGTGAAAATTAAAACGTTAATTACCCACCTGTTCTGCAGTCATTCTTTATACGGGATATGTCGAACCCAAATTACAGGATTCTGCACCTTTCAACTCGATATATCTAAAATATTGAATTAATCATCTGAACGAAAATTCATATACGGATAGCTTTAAATATAAGGAAGGGTCTGACGTTGTGATTTTTTAAAGAAAACATCATTTTTTAAATGATAATTGAGTAAACAGTATTTGGACAAACAAATTACCGATTTAAAAATCTGGAAAAATTTGGGTATATCTTTTAAAACATCCGTAAGGGTCTGACGTTCAGGATTTTTTTTTCTAAAAGTCATTCTTTTGTTTCTAAAAAAATATAAAATATTATAATTGTTTGAGCCTGACATGTCCTTTATATACATAGTTACTCGCAACTGATTTAACGTGTACGGCGCACACATTTAATTACTACTAAAAATCCTTGGATTTTAACGTTTCAGTAACCTGTTTACTTCTTAAATTCTTCATATTTCATGTAACAGACGATTGATTATATCGTTTTAAACGTACGTATGTTGCATATTAATTATGGCAATTTCCCATCCTCTGCGAATTTTTAAATTAAATTGCAGCTACAGTTTTCTATAGTAGTTGCTAATATTGTTAATGAAGTTTAAAACATTTGGATTGTTCAATTATATTTTGAACTTTGTTTTTTGATGATAAGCTTCAAAGTTTTAAAAGTTTCAATTTTTTAAAACGGTATATTCAAGTAATTTTGACGTATTATTATTTTTATATATAATTCTAATTTTGCGCACTTTTTGATACACAATATGTGTTTGTTTTGAAGATTTGAATTTTGTATACATATAATTATAATAGCCTCCGTTTATACTTTTTGAATTTTTTACTGCTTTCAATTTCCTGTATTACACCTTGTTAAAATATACTTTTAATTATTGATATAAAGTTAAAATTATTAAAAGTACGTTGGATATTGACATCTATAGATAAAATGACTATTGTTTTTAACCCAAATTTTCGCGCAAATACATAAAATGTACTGTTGGATATTTCAATATAATTCAAGAACATTTTTCACACTTAACAAAACTAAATCGGCACTTTTTCATATAGTAGGAATTAGGAAAGCAGCGGATATAATGGTCCCGTTGTTTAGTACCTCAGAATTTTCCATTTTGGAGAAAAAAATTTTTTGAAAATAAATTTGAGAAAATTTAGGTCAATTCTAAGCTACATAATGGACATTTTTCCTAAGTAAAATTTGTTGGTAGTAAGATAATAATTATTGAAAAAAATGTATATTTTTTCTTTTAAGCAAGTGTAATTTTTATGCTAATTATGAAAAAAAAACCCGCAACCCCTCATTCGAAAGCTGTTACAACAAGCTTTCAAAGCCTATTCTTAAATTTATTCTAAGAATTTAAAAATGGGTAATAAATTTTCAATTTTTTATTGTCCGTTACATGTATTGTTAACATTTTTTTAAAATTATTAATCGATTTGGGATTGAATGTATATTAAAGTAATCGCAAAAATCTACAAAATGAGCCATTGCAGGCTTCTGTAGTCTGAATACTTCCCTAAAAACAAAACTTTTAATTATTGTATGTAATTTTTTCTTTGGGTGGGCAAATAAATATGGGCGGCAGTGTAAAATGCATAAGTATAACAAATATAATATAAAATAAATGTAAGATATAAATTATTATTTCGAATTATATTTGTAAAAATTTTTATATCCAGATAATCAATAATTCTGAAAGGATTTATTAAAAACATGGGTAAGTAAAGATATTTTTTTGGATGTCCAAAAAAATAGGTAATAATTCTGAAAAAAAATTAAATATTTAATGGTTAATCGATATTAATCTATCTTATATATATATATATATATATACGTCGACTCGACATTCCCAACGAGATTTCATAGTTATAGTAGTCCATAAAAATTATTTTTAAATGAATATCGATAAAAGAAATTTTATCAATTATATATTGATTATATAAATATAGTAGGCAATAAAGAAAATTATCACATACCGAAAGATGTATACCTATAAATACGTTTTAAACAAAAAAGAATAGTATTATTTATAACGTATAAACATGTACAGAATTGAACAATTTTGTTTACCATCTTTCGAAGAGAACGGGTCCACTACACAGATTTAAAAGACCGATTTCTGAATGTCTGCCAAACGTCCCGCTGCCAAACGTCCCGGCTCGTCTCTTTTAAAACGAGAGCTCGTAAAATAAATTAAACCACCTAACGCGTCGTCTTGGATACATACTCACCCAGATTTCCCCTCAGTTTCTTCAATTGTCTCGTATTTTCCTCTATCTCTACACATACATATCTCTCTCCTATCTTTTTGCCAATAAGGTAAGTTTTAATATAACTTCCAACGGGGTGCCAAAGCCAAGTTTTATCCTTTCTATCTTACCGACCTAGAAAATTCCATAAAATTAATTACTCAGAAATAAAAACGAAAGTTAATTTACGTGAATCTAGGAGTACAGTCCCCTTTGTATATTAATAATATATTTGTCTTTAAAATTTGAAGCAAAAGCAAATTGACTATAGTTTAGGAGAAAACCCTTACCAAAAATCTTGACATGCCTTTTAATTATAGACGAGCGAATAACCTAAAATTGCACGAAATTATCGTAAATTTTGGTAAGGAATTTCTCGAAAACTAATCGATATTTTAGCTTCAAATTTTGAACTGAGGAGATTACGAATAAAGAAAGGGGACTGTCCTCCTCAATTTGCGTAAATTATTGTCCTTTTTTAATTATAACTTACATTCTATGACTTTTGAGGCTGGTAAGGTAGGGAGGATAAACTTGACTTTGATACCCTTAAAAAATTTTTCTATATCTATAACATCACGTGCGTTACAATATTGTAATTAACAATTAGAAAAAATTCATAACGGACAAAAAAAATTCAAATTTTTTACTAAATTTACTCGGATTTTATACGAGATCGGTGTATACAAATTAAGTGTAAAGTAAGAACAATTTTCGTGTAAATGTAATACTAATTTAAAAAGTTATATATATACAACTTTAATTTCGGATAAATTTTGCACGAATTTTCGAAATACTTTGCACATATAACTTTTGCATGTATACATATGGGCTATTTCACGTCAAGTGGTACGATAAAAATTTTAAATCGCTCCAAAATTTGAGAACACGCTGGAAATATCTTCAAGAAGATAGAAAAAAAATTTTAAGTGTTAAAAATAATTTGCTTAAGAGTTATTCCACCATAAAAAATGGAAATTTTTCAATTTTTTAGAAAAATTTCTATTTTCAATCTCTCTCAAAATCTATTCATTTTTTTGAAAAAACATTACAAACAACTTTTGTTCAAAATAATCTTTAGAACTTATCTACCTGGGTTACAATTCTTAATTTTAAAATCTCGAAGAGATAGAACGCCCGAAAATATTGAATATCAAAAAAAGGCGACCACGCCACGATCGATTTTGATCTAACACCCCTCAAAAGATCACATTTTTCGAGAGCTTTCGAATGGTGGTGGTTAGATTATTGGCCAAAACCGCTGTTGTAGGTTATGCCGTAAAATACATGAAAATTAGTGATTTTATGAGGTTTATGAGGCATAACTTACACCAGCGGTCTTGGCCAATAATCTAACCACCGCCATTCGAAAGCTCTCGAAAAATGTGATCTTTTGAGCGGTGTTAGATCAAAATCGATCGTGGCGTGGTCGCCTTTTTTTGATATTCAATATT
Source organism: Theocolax elegans (assembly GCA_026168455.1). NCBI lineage: Eukaryota > Metazoa > Arthropoda > Insecta > Hymenoptera > Cerocephalidae > Theocolax > Theocolax elegans. The sequence continues at coordinate 73,417,023 of CM047430.1, read as the reverse complement.
TCCGGGCGTTCTATCTCTTCGAGATTTTAAAATTAAGAAATGTAACCATGGTAGATAAGTTCTAAAGATTAATTTGAACAAAAGTTGTTTGTAATGTTTTTTCAAAAAAATGAATAGATTTTGAGATAAATGGCTTAAAAATAGAAATTTTTGTAAAAAATTGAAAAATTTCCATTTTTCATGGTGGAATAACTCTTAAGCAAATTATTTTTAACACCTAAAATTTTGTTTCTATCTTCTTGAAGATATTTCCAGCCTGTTCTCAAATTTTGGAGTGATTTAAAATTTTCATCGTACCACTTGACGTGAAATAGCCCATATATATATATATATATATATACCTATGGATAAATTAGCTAATTTTTAAAGCGTCTAATACACATCCGCAATAAATTTTGAGCGCGTTACACACAAAACTCGGGATGCGTTACTCAATCGAATGACACATTTATATATATACATATGTATACAGTGCATGCACACGTGCAGAACGAGTAATACATACATATATATATCGCATAGATTGTACTAGTTTAATTTAATTGCCGCATTAAAACAATTTTTTTTCTTCACAATTACGTGATTTATACTTACGTGTATATATACCAATGACATTCTTATCACGTAGATTCGTATAACTATATATAAGATGTGCCCTAGTTCGAGTATATAATAAAATCTGCAAAGTATATAAATGATATGAATTTACGAAAATTACATTATATATACGTACGATTTTTTCATTTCGAAGAATTTTCGCGCACTCGGTTTGGTTTATACTTCGAGCGTATATATATATATATGTAGCATACGTAAGTACATACGCATCTGATTAGGGAATAACAGTAATTGCACCACACCGTAACGACGTTCTCTCTCTCTTTCCCTTTTTTCCTTGCACGCGCATATATTTTGCATTCGACACTTTGTTTCTGCTCGTTCACCTGTGATTTCGTTTTTTTATATTATACTTATGTACATTTTACTTCTATATATATGTATATATATGTTACACGCGCTCGTGCAGTATACGTATTGCGTGTGGTCTTTGGATATGCCATCAGTTGTTTAGATTAAATACGTTCAAACGATGCTAAGAATTTATTTATTCCATTGTGTTTAGAGATTTTTTTTTATCAGTATACACTTTTATGTATTACGTTCTCGATACTTGTCGTTTAAAAACAATTTGTCTACCATTCGAGATTTTAGTACTTAAGTAACTTTATGCGAGAAGCATAGATTTTGTTGAAATACTATACCTGATGTATAAACACAGTTTAAATGGAAAAAAATGGAACATCCAGAAATAAAATTTTGAATTGCATTACTTGTGAGTTAACGTGAAATTTCATCACGAGTAATAACTATAATCGAGGTAATTGATTTTTCAAATTAAATCCTCAATTTTTCATTTTTGTACCAATTGTGCGTGCATATATATATATACCTTCTGGGTGGTACATAGATTGGGCGTCTATAAATATACAATCTTAAAATTCGAAGTGTTAATTTAGTAAAATGTAAAATTTATTGTAGTGTCCCGACAGGTTATTGATTTTACAGTTTTTACGTACTTTTCATTTTATTGGATTTTAAGATTCTACTTAAGCACACAATCTGTTTATAACCATATAAAGAATGTATATATATATATATGCACGCACAATTGGAATAAAAATAAATAATTGATGATTTAATTTGAAAAATCAATTATTATTTGGTAATTTCTGTTGTGCGACATGTACAAATTAGTCATACATATTTGCGTGTCGGTTTCCTTAAATGTCCAATAAATATAATAACCGTTATTTGATTTTTTACACCTTCCATTATGTGCACAACGTTGATGTGCTTATGTTAAATAAAGTTTTTTTATTTATCTAATGCATTGGCCCTCAAGCTCGTCAAAAAATTTATATACCTAAAGTATAACCGATTATTTTTATACCTTGCTAGAAACGTTAACGGACCACTGTGATTTCGATATTTAAAACACCATTTTATTATTATTTTCGTTATAAAAGATAAAAATACATTATTTTTCACATAAACTCATTGTAATTATACATTTTAACGGGATGTCGGACCTAAATTACAGGAATCTGCACCTTTCTCAACCTAAAAATTATATCTAAAATATTGCATTAAAAATCTGAAAAAATTCATACGGACAGTTGAAAACATAAGGAAGGGCTTGACGTTTTGATTTTTTAACGAAAACGCATTTTTTAAATAATAATTGTAAACAATGTTTGGTCGTTAATTATTAGTCCAAAAAAGCATAATCTTTCAACCCAAACATCGTAATCAAATTATGGATTTAAAAATCTGGAAAAATTCGGGTATATTATTTAAAACATACTTAAGGGCTTGACGTTCAGCATTTTTTAAAAATTTTATTAATTTATTTATAAAAAAAAGTACAAAATGACCATTTTCTGGGTCCGACATCCCCTTAAATAAGTTATTAATTTTTATAATAGAAACAAACATTTTCTCACTTGACTAATCGTAATATAATGGTTGATTGTTTACAACTCAAGACGGGTCTATTTCTCCTTTTTCAAGTAATATTACATTGTATATATTGCAACTGAATTCTTTGTTTAGCTCACAAGGGAAGTACATGACCTCCGGAAACGGATCTCATCCTAACTTTGGTATCTCTTTTATAATATAAAAATATGAAGAAGCCAAGTTATCTCTTGCCAATGGCCACTATTACGAAAGTTATACGAAATTAATAATAAATAATAAAACTACTTCCAATTCGATTCCCTTATAACTCGGAAACAAATAAAGATAAACAATCAAACCAAAAACCAGAAGAAAGTTGAGTGTCAAGTAGATATGGTTTGAAAAAATAATGTTAAATTGCTCAATTTGGAGTAAAGTTATGAAGAAAACCAGAAATTAAAGATTATTAGGCCAAAAGAAACAATAAATTTTCATATTAAATTTTGGTTAAATTTCTTCCAATTTATTATTTTTTCATAACGTTACTCCAATTAAGCAATTTGAGCTTCTTTTTTTTTCAAACCATATCTACTTGAACTCAACTTTTTTCTGGTTTTTGATTAATTGTCAGTTAATATAAGTATTACTTCTTCTTCTTCTTCTTTTTATTTTGTGGCCAAGGTTCTCTGACTGAGACGTCGATGCGCAAGAGGTAAAGCATATAAGTACGGAGGATCAAAGTCGACATTCTCACCCTAAAGGGGTGGTATAGTCAATATTCATCCTCCCTTCCTTACCGACATACGCGATAATTGACAATAAATTTGTAAATAAAAACCAATGTACGTGGAAAAATTCGTTTATCTTTAATCTTTAACAATGTGTTGAATTTCAAACTAAAATATTATTGCGTTATTGAGAAAAGTGTTATAAATTAGAATGTGACCATAACCTCAACGAAGGTGGAAAAATTTGACATCTTTGTATGGTGTAAGGGATGATTCTTTTTTATTAATTAATCAAGTAGCTACAGGTAGATAATCACACATAAAATGACAATCACGCTAATTCACGTGTGAGATTGAATAAAATGTATAGCTGTACACGAGACATAGACTAAACGTATCAGATGAATATAAAGAAAATATTGGTTGAATACTAAAAATCATGTATAACCGGTACTAGAATGGTACAATTGAATAGATCATAAACGTCGCTGTAGCCATGTGCCAAAGTGAACAATTTGTGAGCGTAATGTATATGTGTATATAGTGGTATGCAGAGTGAGTCGCGGAGAATTCAATGAAAATTCGTATTTTCGCGGTAGTTCGAGCGACGGGTGCGCGCGTCGTTTATGAATCGTCTCGGTAACGACTAACGAGTATATAATAAGTCCCTTTTGGACTGTCTCTCTCTCTCTCTCTCTCTCTCTCTCTCACTCAGTTGGACGGACGAGTGTGCACGCAATATATATATCCGTCTCGCTTCCTCGGTCGCACACGCCCGAGACGGGACTCGGACGGACTCGACTCACTCGAAGAGAGTCCTCGCAACTATATATACTTACGAACACGCGTAGCACTAACACAGGGATACGAACTACGAACTACGGACTACGGAGAGACAGATAGTGGAGCGTGCGCGCGAGCCTCGAGAGAGAGAGAGAGAGAGAGAGAGAGAGAGAGAGAGAGAGAGAGAGCGCGGAGCGGGAATAACGGTGAGTGTCGGTGTTCGGCGCTCTACAGTTGGTGTCTCGCACATCCTCGATGCGGAGGTGGTCTCGTCGCGCAACTGCGAGCGCAGTGTAGAGTGTGCCGTCCGTCCGTCCGTCCGTGGCCCGTGGTGCTCCGGTCCTCGTTGACTTGCAACGACAGCGAGTGCGACTCTTGGGACGTTGTTGGTGGTTGTTGGCTCGGATAGGATCCGAATATCCGATCGACCGAGAGCGGGGAGACGGAGGAGACGGAGGAGACGCAACCGAGCGAGAGAGTGGGAGAGGAGGCGCGGCGCGGCGCACTGGCATACAGCCGACAGCGCCTAGCTAGCCGCGTAAGCGAGTCAGTGGTTTCTCGACGAGGATGCCGTGGTGACTGGTGACTAGTGACGGGAACGGCCGGTCTTGGCTCATCACCGGAGGAAGCCTATCCAGGCGCGCCTCTCCCCCAACCTCCTATCCTGGATCACCTACGCGCCTGCTGCACCAGGTAACCCCACCTCCGACTACGCTCGGTCTCCGGACCCTCTGGACCATCCATCCATCCATCCATCCATCCATCCATCCATCCATCCATCCAGAGTCCGTGAGAGAGAGAAAGAGAGAAAGAGAGGAAATTTTTGACAGCCGCGCAACGCGATCGATCGGTGACTCCAGTGAGAGAGTGAGAGAGATGGGACGTGCGTGATTGCTCTGTTATGCTCGTACGTACGCGATACCGCACGCACGCACGCACACGGGTGTTGGCCGCCGTCGCCGCGAGAGAGGGGCGATTCGATTCACCTCCGGGCACACGCGTTTCGAAGCGACGCGCGCGCGCTCGGCGCTCGCTCGCCTCACCTGCCTACCCGTCCCCCGATCCCCGACCCTCGCGTCCCCCTTCCTTCTTTTCTTCCTTTGATTTCCCCCCCTTGGTCCCCTCGCTCTCGTCCTTTACGTCTCTCCCTGTGACCCTGTGTCCTCGCAACCTACGATACTTACCATCAGGACATTCGTGATTTCTATTTCGTGCGATGTTGTCACTTTTTTGGAGGCCGAGCCCGATGATCTCACGCGCGTTCTCGCGCTATTCAAACAAGTTTCCTTCGTTTTGACTTCTTCCTTCCTTTTTTTATTTTTTTTTTCGTTACTTTTACTACCTGCCCGACATCCCCCCCCCCTCCCTCCCTACCCACCGCCTCCCTTCTACCCACCTTCCTATCTCTTTTTTTTTTGCTCCCGCGCGTATACGTGTGTAGAACTGCGTGCGTGCGTGTGTGTGTGCATACACGCAAACGTATAAATAAAGGTATTCCGGGAAGCCTTGGCGATATGGCGAGTTTATTGCCGCCGCTTCGATCGGTACATATATATATATATATACGTATATACACCTTTCTGTCGCACGATTTCTTTTTGTCGCGTTTTCTCTCTGTATACTTATATACCTGTACCTACCTCTGTTTACGTTACTACCTTACGATCATTTTCGTCCATTGTTTCATTTTTCATTCTTGAATGGGCTTCCTCGCATATATACACGCATACGCGGGCTATATATTGCTTCCAGATGTAATTCCAGTACCGAACTATTACGCGCGTTATTGCTCCCGTAAATGCGGTGCCGCAATCACGAGAGGACGTTGACGTCTAATAACGTCTCTGTTTTTTTCTTTTCTTTTCTTTTCACTCCCGTTTGATACACTTGTGCGTTATTGTTTCGCAAGCTCTTTCGTTTTACGCTTTTTTACTTTTTTCTTTTTCGATTTAGCGATTTTCAAAAGCTTCCGTGTATATACTTATACCACTATTTATTTTGATTTATCTTTTTTTTGATCGTTTACTGATAGTTTTTTTTTAATTCGGTTATTACGTTCGTTTGTTACGCGTAATTTTTAGTGTCGTACATATTTAGGAGAAGAAAATGATAAAAGCGCTAATATATTTGTGTGTAGGTGAGGAAGAAAAAAAAGCGATATCAGGCCGTCACTTACACGTGTAAATCTATATTTATATTTGCCACCTTGGTTCGTCCAATATCTCCTGGAGTTTAAATAATTTCCTTGACCTTGCTCATTCCTCACCGATTGATCAAAGATCCTCCGCTCTCTTTCAGTGGTATAGCTACCCGTTGTGCTACAATCAATTTGATAAATAGAGACTAGCAGCTTTTACATTGCGTACCTTGCAATTTTATGTTCCTCCTTCCTCTCTTGACTCTTGGTCTCAATTTGATTTTTCACATTCCTTTATTGTTTTTATCTTTTTTTTTTTAGGTAGAGATACCAAGAGACTATTAACAGGCAAAGATGAAATTCAAGGCGTGCATCATTGCCACGCTTGTGCTGCACGCGGCAGCTATAAGTGAGTATGATTATGATTGACTATGTGTGTCAACAACTTTTATTAATTTGATTTTATTTCATTGAATAATTTTTAACTTTACTTGCTCCTACACCGCACACTCTCCTTGCATGCATACTTAAGAACGTGTAAATGCTGTAGTTATGATTCTAATGTCACTGAAATAAAAGTGGGGTTCATTGAACTCGAATATTCTAATGGGAAAACTTTAATTTAGATCAATTATTTAAAAATAATCACTCTATATTGTATGAATACATGAAAAATGTTCTTTTCTTGATCATGAAACTATCAATTTTATAACTGTCAATTGATTACAAAAGTGTTGCAAGATTTCTTTCCCATTAACCATAAGAGTTTATTACATTAGCTGTACTAATTAAATCTTATTATAGCTCAATCTCCACCAAGGATATCAAAACAGCCTCCAACGGATGAGTTACTGTTTCAAGTGGCCCAAGTCAGCATCAACGAAAATGAGAAACCATTTCTTATTGAGTGTGAAGCTGAAGGAGAGCCAGCACCTATGTAAGCCTTATCATTAATTAAATTATTCCCTTTGGTTTCTAGTACAAAATAAAGACAGTCATTGAGATATTGATTTACACCCGACCAAAATAAAAGAAAGTAAAGTGTGTCAGTCGGGCAAAATATAGAGGATGTAGATATTTTTATTATTAATATTTTAGTCCATCAATCATTTGGAATTTAAATTGGTGCATTCATCTTCCCAAAAGTCTTTCATTCACGAGATTCCGTTTTACTTTGCTGACAGTACTATGGCTACATTACAGTGAAGCCAGAGTAACTGGTCTTAATTACTTGGATGACCTCATAGCCTCCGGTAGTTTAAACTTACCACTATACTGATAAAGATACTTTACTTGTGTAGTGTACACTTGCCTGAACAAATGGGAGTGGTCATTTCACCATGACTACTTTCTTTGTTGGAAATTAATGAAATTGAAATTTTGCATTCTTCTCATTATGGGCAGTTGATGTCATTAATTCATTCTAATCAAATTAATCAGACTAATTAATTCAATCGATTGCGTCACGTTATTTATTATTTAACTGTTCAATATTAATTAATATCAATTATTCATTTAAATTAAAATTAATTAATTGTTAATTAGTTGGTAATTTATTTTTTTTAATTGTAACAATTAAGTGCGCATATCAATCGAAATTTAACGGAAGGATGATATTCGACACTGACGGTATAAATTAAATAAACATGCTCGTATCGTTCTCTTTTGTAATATAAAACGAGAGATATGATGCAATCAATTTAAATGTAAAACGTTTTTATTTTTTGGTTTTAAAAAAATTCTTAATAAGTTTTACACTTTTGTTTTACTTGATTATATAGCAATCCAAAGCATCGACGGTAGCATTTATTTTTCTATAAAATCAAAATTAAACGTTACAGGTACGAATGGGTAAAGAACGGGAAGGATTTCAAATGGCAGGCGTACGACGACCGCATATCGCAACAACCAGGACGCGGTACTCTTGTGATTTCGAAGCCTCGAGACGAAGACCTCGGTCAGTACCAGTGCTTTGCCCGAAACGAATGGGGTATCGCCACCTCGAACTCCGTGTTCGTCCGTAAAGCCGAATTGAATTCGTTCAAAGACGAGACTCCGGTAACATTGAGCGTTCAAGAGGGCGATCCGTTCAAGCTGACGTGTCAGCCGCCCGACGGGTGGCCCAAACCCAACGTCTACTGGCTCATCCAAGATTTGGGAGGTGGCATCAAATCCATCAATAACTCGCGGATGACCCTTGACCCCGAGGGTAACTTGTGGTTCAGCAACGTGACGAAACGCGACGCTTCTGAAGACTTTTATTACGCTTGCGCTGCGACCTCGGTGTTCAGGAACGAGTACAAAGTGGGTAACCGAGTCATCTTGAACGTGATATCGACGGGCTCGACCGCCAGCTCGAACAAACGCGAGCCCGTTAAGCAGTACGTGAGCAGGAAGAACGAGGTAGCGCTACGTGGGAAAAAAATAGAATTGTTTTGCATATACGGGGGTACGCCGCTACCGCTTACCGTTTGGAGTAAGAACGGACAGCGGATACGACCGAGCGATCGCGTCACTGAGGGTAACTACGGTAAATCCTTGGTGATCAAGCACGTAAACTTCGATGACGAGGGCACGTACACCTGCGACGTATCGAACGGCGTTGGTTCCGCTCAATCGTACTCCATAAAGTTGGAGGTACTTTCGATACCTTACTTCACCGTCGAGCCGGAGCTCGTTAACGCTGCCGAGGATGAAACGATCGAGTTCAAGTGTCAGGCGAGCGGTGTACCCGAACCCGAAATCAAGTGGATTCACAATGGTAAACCTATTTCCGAGGCGCCTTTCAATCCCCGGAGAAAAGTCACCCCTCATTCCATTATTATCGAGAAGCTTCTTAAAAACGACACTGGCAATTACGGTTGTAACGCTACCAATTCCCTTGGTTACGTTTACAAAGATGTTTACGTAAACGTCTTGGCTCTCGAGCCAGAGATTATGCAGCCACCCACCGACGAAGCAACGGTCGATGGAAAGACTATAAGGTTGACTTGCAGAGTGTTTGGTGCTCCTAAACCAGAAGTGAAGTGGGTGAGAAACGGTCAAGAACTCACCGGCGGAAGGTATAGAATTTTGGAAACTGGTGATTTGGAGATCGAAAATGTTATTTTCTTGGACGCTGGTGATTACACCTGTCACGCGACTAATAAATTTGGTAAAGTCAATGCTTCGGGATTCTTGGCGGTTAAGGAACACACGAGAATCACCGATGTTCCGGAAGATTACGAAGTTTCAGCTGGTTCAACGGCAACATTCAGGTAAATTAAATATACTCAAATAATTCGTGATAGGACACATTTTAAATTCATTTTTTTGTATTTTATTTAACGTCACTCTTTTTATGTTCCCAATTTGGTGCTAATCAGCGACGGAGGTCATGCGATGACCTTTGAGAAGAAATTGTTATTTATCTACTTGTTTATTTTTGTTACTACGAATATGGAAGAAATGTCGCTAAATAAATAATGATATTATTTACTTACCAGAATTAATTCACTTTCATTGTAAACAAAAAAGTAAAAAAACAGAATAAAACAACAAACTAAAATAATTTATAAATAATATTACCGTTGTGCAACCTTTTTTTATTTGTCATTGAAAACAAAAATTGAAATTTCAGATGTAACGCTGTAGCTGATTCGACTTTGGGTTTGAAAATCGATTGGTTAAGTAAGGGAGAACCCATTGATTTCGAAGCAGAGCCACGTTTCGTACTGAGTACGGATTACTCGTTAATGATCACTAAGACCACTGAATTGGACTCTGGTACTTACACTTGCGTGGCTCGCACCGATCTCGATGAAGCTCGAGCCCAAGCTACTCTCATCGTCCAAGATGTTCCTAACGCACCAGAATTAACGGGAATAACTTGCGGTTCTCACGACGCTTACGTTAGCTGGACACCTACTGGTGACAATCGGTCTCCCATTTTACGTTACGCCATTCAGTATAACACATCGTTTACTCCAGATATTTGGGAGAACGCCAAAGATCACGTACCGGCAACCGAACAAAGATATTCGATACCGATGACACCCTGGGCTAACTATACCTTCCGAGTTATCGCCTGGAATAAAATAGGTAAACGTTAATAAATTCTTTATATATTCGTACCATTTATTCGCCATCGGAAAATATTTAACAGCATACGTTTGATTAACAGGACCCTCACAACCATCGTCTCACAGCCAAGTGTGCACAACGTTACCCGATGTTCCGCATAAAAATCCGGACAACGTCATAGGACGTGGTGACGATCCGCAGAATTTAATTATTTCATGGACCGTTATGCCTCAGATCGAGCACAATGCCCCCAAATTCATGTACAGAGTGTATTACAAACGCGACATACCGGGAGAAAAATGGACCATCGAGGACATTTACAATTGGAAGCAGAATACCTTAAGAATAAATAATCAACCTACTTATCAAAGATACAGAATCAAAGTCGGTGCAATAAACGAAAGGGGAGAGTGTAGAGAACCGCCGCAAGAAATAATTGGCTTTTCCGGCGAAGATGGTAAATAAATATTTGAGAGCACGAAACGGCAATTAAAATCAATAGTAAATAATAATGCTAACAACAATAACGTTTCCTTTGATTTCAGTGCCTTTGCAAGCACCGGGTAATTTCTCTATAGACGATGTGCGATCAAGCACGACTGCTTTGTTGCTGTGGTCTCCCGTTTCAGAAGACTCGGTGCGAGGCGAATTGCGAGGTTATAAAATAGAAACTTGGACGGACAAAGACGGCGAAGAAAGTTTAAGAGAATACAACGTTAGAGGTGGCAACAAAACCTTTGCATTGGTCAATATATTCATTCCTTACAGTAAAAATTATGTACGAATTCGCGCTTACAACGGAAGGTAATTCTACCGTTTATTTTATTATAACTATTATTCCATTAGAATATTTTAAATAGAAATTGATAGAAATAATATAAATCATGCTTGTGCAGATTCAATGGTCCACCTTCCGAAGTACTGAGTTTTAACACGCCAGAAGGGGTTCCTGGAACGGTATTGGGCTTGGAAGCGTATCCGGTCGGTTCGACTGCAATGCTGTTGAAGTGGAGCAAACCAATCGAGATCAATGGCATTTTGACTGGCTACAGAATTTCATTCCAATTGGTCAACGGTTCGAGAATAGGAAGCGAAATGGAAAGGCATCCTCAAATCACTGACCCCCAAGCAACAAGTGCCAAGTTGGCATCGTTAATGCCCGATACGAAGTATCGTATCAGTATTCGCGCTACGACGAAAGCCGGCTCGGGAGAAGCGTAAGTGTAATTTATAATATTTATAATATCGATAAGCAGTTGTACATTAAAATAACTATGAAAAATAATTGCTGATTCGATTGATATTATTATGTTGAATTGCAGGTACTTCGTGGAAAAGAAAACGCCTTTATCTAGATGGCCAGATGTACCAACGTTTTCGTGGATTAATATTCCAAAAGAAAGTGGATTGTCGAACGTTAAGATTACGTGGCATCAAAAAACGGATGGTTTCCCAGGAAGCCATTTCTTTGCAAAATATCGTTTTAAGGGTGAAACAATCGATGTAACAACAGACGCTGAAAAATTGACCAATGAAATAGAGGTTTGTAATGGATTTATTGGTTAAATGAAACTTAATTTACTAATCATTAATGGACGTGCGTTTTCTTTATTATAGATTCGCGGACTGGTTAGTGGACGCACATATATTATGTCCATCGTTGCTGTGGACGGAGACTACATGACTGAAAGTCTTCCGCAAGAGGTCGAAACGAGTAACGAAGGGCCTATAATTCAGCCTCAAGAGAATGTAGCTACAGCTGGCTGGTTCATTGGTGAGAACTACTTACACACTTATTTTTGAACATTTAATTTGGGACAAATAAATTCAATAAACCCATTCTTTGAAAATATAATTTTTATTAAATACTAGTGTAAAATTTCAAATAGAGTCAATATTAAAAAAAATCTTCTAAATTTATTAAGGAAATTTATTTAAGGAAACAAGAAAATGAGTCGAATTTTTTCGCGCATTTTTTAACTCAAATTTTATTATGAATTTTGAAGTTTAAAATTGCTGGTCTCTCTTAATTGTGGAAACAATTTAATTTACATAGGTATGATGCTGGCAATTGCATTCCTCCTCTTCATTCTCATAATCGTATGCGTAATTAAACGTAACCGAGGCGGTAAATACGCAGTCCACGAAAGAGAATTAGCTGCCGGACGCGGCGACTATCAAGATGAAGGTGGTTTTCACGAATATTCTCAACCTCTCGACAACAAATCGGGCGGAGGTAGAACATCCTTGGCTTCTTCGTCGCACCACGATGGCAAACATCCCGAGTCGGATACCGACTCAATGGCAGAATACGGAGAAGGCGATACGGGTATGAGCTCGACATTTCTCAGCTAGTTAAATTGTTTACCCCTTTAGATAAGTTAACATTTAGAGACGTATGTTTCTCACCATTAATATTGGTTTTCATAATACTCTTAAAACAAAACAATTTAACACATAATATGCGAATGCTACACAGATCATTGTTTCCTTTAATTATTATTTTTTTTACTTTGTTTACCGAGCTCACCTGCTCTAAGAATTTTTGCATTTAGTTTAAACGTACCCCACCAACCCGTTATTTTCCCAACCTATTTGGTTTTTGTTTTTTTTTTGGCTTGATTTTCACATAGAAGGTATGAACGAGGATGGGTCATTCATTGGTCAGTATGGCCGACATCGGAAGCAGCCGCCAAATTCCCAAGCGTTTGCTACGCTTGTTTAAGGTAAGTCCACAAAGCACTTGGTTTGTTCTTTTATTTTGTATACCTCGCTACTTACATTTCAATGACAATCGATGCAATTCAATTCACAATCACGCTACATTACTCTCATACCAAATTAACAAGTATGAAATTAACAGTTTACAAAAGAAAGTAGTGTGATTCCACGTACTTGTTAATTTTAATGTAACATCAATTTATCTCGTTACTTTACATACATCTCTTTTCTACAAGTACATAGAACAAAAAAAGTTCGAGTTCTTAATAATCAAAATATCTCCAGTCTACATGAGTAAGATAAAAATGCATTTGTAACTATATATCTAAATGTTTATATATTTATATATTTGTATATGTTATTGCAAAGATAAATGGTAAATCGAATGAAATGAACGTGTATCGTAAAATAATTGATTTGTTGAACTCTTAGGGCGTTTTACGGAGGATGGATCCTTTATTGGTCAGTACGGACCAAAAGGTAGACCGGTAGAGGAGATTCCACCGCCAATACCAACAGGCACAATGGCTACTTACGTGTAACCAAACCAGCACCAATTGATATCGAAACTGATCTACGCCGACAACTCTCCACTATAGATAAAGAGAAAACCGAAGAAAAAAGAAAGTCATTGTCGAAAAATTACAAAACGAGGTTCAACTAACTTTCCATATCTCGCCCCGCCGCAGAAGCAGCTATACGTTCAAAACAATGCACATTGCGCTGGGCGCAACGTCCACACCTTTACTGCCAATAAGAAATCTCGTCTTTAGGGTTTTATAAACTCGACTGTCGTCGGTAATATCCTCTCCATCTGTCACGCTTTTTACCGCTAATTTTTTCAACTTTGAAATTCTTAGCCACCACCCTCTACCTTCCCTTTTTTATACGATGAAAGTAGAATGTTAATCGTGAGAAGGAGAATAAGAAAAGGTTAAGATAAGAGATAGAGAGAAATTCATCGTCCTATTACGTACGCGTAGTGTAGCTTTCTTATTTTTAATTAATCATCGTAAACAAAAATGATGTCTTAATCGTTTTATACATATATATATATATTTACGCATTTGCTGGGTTGAACTTATAAAACCCAAAGATTTAAACAATTGTTTCGTAGCGCAATACGAGCTATCGAATGTAGAGACGGTGTTTGTTTTTCTCTTTTCTGTTCGTTTTAATGAAAGTATATCTCAACGTCGACGCGTTATTTATAAATTAAAAAATATAATACGATCCTCGTCGTTGGGAGAACGCCTGCTTATTACAGGGTACACCCAAGTTATGTTTGAATTGTTTCAAATATGTATGACAGATCTTTGAGACTGCATCGATTATCTTTCGTAGGCAAAAAAAAATAATTACCGATATCGTTCTGAATTCGCTTGTGAAATATTAACAAGAAAAAAAGGAAAGAAAGATAAAATTTTAAAATTGGTTGATTGTAAGAGAGCGTCGATCGATTTTTTTTTATTAGAGGTTTATATATACATACATATATATATATATATATATACATATATATTCTTGCGTTGCTTAGTGCCCCGTCGCAACAAACTTGAATTGCAGTCTTCGAAAAGGAGAGAAAACAAAAAGAAAAAAAAAAGATAAACGAAACGACTTAGTAGCGAAATTGTTGGATAAATTGACACGCGTCACGTGCATTGTTAGCGTCCAACCTTCGACTGAAACGTACTTTTTAAAAGAAAAAAATAAAGAAACTCTAAACGTGAAGCAGAAAAGAAAACCTAATTAATCGTAACTTAAAACGCGGTACTCTCGTTGTATCGATCTTTTACTCTGTAGACACACCACACGCACACAAAAATAAAAGAACGAATGATCCATCGAGTACAGCAAAAAAAAACGACCGTGCTCTCAGCTTTGCCTTTTTGCAAGGTGTGAAAGTGCTTTAAGGATAGATATAAAATGATAAAAAAATTAAATATTGATATTATATTGAAAAAAAGATTATTGTAAATGCACTGTAGTAGTTAATCGAGAACACAGGGCCTCTAATCGTTGCTTTTTGTACGTGAAACGCGCTTTAGCTGGGACGAGGAGACGAGAACGTTTTTTTTTAATTTTTTATTATTATATTTACGAAAATGTTTATAACTTATCCCTTCCATTGCCTCCTACACCTTACCTTTAATTACCATTAACGACAGTGAATGTAGAAATATAGTGCTATACTTTTATTGAATATATTAAAGAAAGCAACAAAAAAATACATTCAGTATATATATACATATATAAAATTTTCAAATGAAACGCGGGTATACCTGAGAAGGGTTTCCGTTTAAACGAAAGTCATTATCTTACCGGAGCAGCTATATAAATATATATAAAACTATAATTTATAAATGATTCTATTTAGCGTTTAACACTGCTAATACTGATGCGTTGTGTTCGTAACGACAAGAGCAATTTCGCAAAAGAAATTTTTATTGTATTCGCGTTCGATACCCCTTAAAACTGTACCGCAAATTGTATCCGACTACGAGAATGCGCAGCGAAAATTTTGCGCAAAGAAAACAAAAAAGTTTAATGAGTTAGCACGTTATTTACATAATTTTATGTAAAATATCCGGAAATTTGTTTGATGAGAACCGAACGTATTATTTTTACTTTCATTTGTTCGATTGTTTAATTTCAATTATAACGTACTTTTTCTGTAACTTTTTTTACGTCGTACTCCTCAATTTCGAATCTCTTTGACAAAAATTAAAAAAGAAAAAGAAAAAAAAAAGAAAGAAATGTCGAATAGATCTTGTTATATATATATTATATATATATATGAGCGTAAAATCTTTGTTAGTAAGCCACACGCAGCTGACATTATACTTCGTGTAAACTTCCAGTATTTTCATACGAGTGATTAGCGATGGACTTTTATTTTCCTTTTTCAAATAGTTTAACGTTATTTAAAAAGAAGACAAAAAACGCCTTTTTTTATCTCGACTATTCTTTTCTTCCTTTTATTATAAATATATATATATACATATTATACATTTTTTAATTGTTAAGTATATATTGTACGTTGCTCTCGCTTCTTTCTTTTCGCGTGGAATGTCTTTTGCATTTTACAGTACAAAACGATAAGTAACAAAAAGAAATAAATAAGAAGTAGCGAAAAGTTAAATAAAAATGAATATC
This sequence comes from Theocolax elegans, assembly GCA_026168455.1. Lineage (NCBI taxonomy): Eukaryota > Metazoa > Arthropoda > Insecta > Hymenoptera > Cerocephalidae > Theocolax > Theocolax elegans. Next base: position 73,400,976 of record CM047430.1, on the reverse strand, counting down.
AATTATCTACAAAGATGAGAAACATAAAGAGAAACTAAACGAGTATGTCCTTCTCCGCGTGTATTGAGACAAGGTGGTTTGATTATTTGTAACCTTAATTTTTATTGAAAAATCAATTGTAAATCGTGAGCGAGTAAAAGCTGAAAAATTAAGTTTGTACGTGTGCGCTTGTCGTCCAACCAATAGATATCTATATATCTTTGTCTATCTAAATATATATATGTATATACATATAATTTTCGACACTGCCTTTGCCATCCTGTGACTGTTTAATCTTTAAAATTTGTATACATATCGCACAAAAGAATCTAATTAGATAATTATTAGATAATTCCATTACGTTCAAAGCTACCTGTAATTGACACTCTCGTGCGCGTATATCTACTGAACAATTATGTTAAATAATTGTCTATAACGATTACTTCTTTGTCGAGTATGCGTACGTGTAACAGATAATCAAATAACCATGTCACAATAAATATCACTGTATCTATTCTATCTACGTACATATTGTTTTCGACGCAATTACAATTGTTATATCGAGAAAAGAAAAACGCCGATGCGATCGTTGAATGCGAGGAATGTAATGAAACAAATAATAATTGATCTTTCTTACTGTACTAGATATTTTAAAACTCTCGAAGAGAAGAAAAAGTATAAAGGAATTAAATACGATATTATTTATGCGAACAAACAAATATTATCCTTAGCTTTTAAGTTTCGGCGTGTGATGAATTAACTTATGTTTATATATTTTGTATATGTACACACACCTACACACACACATATATATATATATATACATACATATATGAATTAATGATTTATAAAATACAAAACGTGTGTAATTAGGAATAAGTTTATCGTACAAAATCTATTTATTATTTATAATTCTCTAAGAATCTCAAAAATAAAAAAAGGGAAGCACGATTGATTCAAAAGATAAGTTCAACGATCGTACATCTAAGGTATTCTCGATTCTATACATATATATATTAATTGTAATAATCATAATCTTCGCGCGTTTATTATTATTATTATTTTAAAATTATTATTTCAATTGTACATTACCCCCCCTCGTTAGATATTAAGATATTAAGAGAATCGATATGTTGTTTCGGTGCGTTCGACGCTCGGTATGTTCAATTTTTTCTTACACTCGCGGCTTAACGAGCGAAAAAGTGGAGCACACGTACGAACGACCGGCGCGCCTAGTTAAGACGATAATTTTTCTACGACGTAATAGGGGAAGAGGTATAATATACTATATATACACATAGACATATATATATACAGAAACATACGTTTAACAGGCCGATTTGAATAAACGTTCAAACCTGCATTTCACTTTTACTTTGCTCGTACTCCGTATATACAAATGTACACGACGGTAAATGATGCGGATGGAAAAAAAATGCTTATATGGAACACGATGATCACACTTATGGATTTACGTAAACACTGTTCGAGCGAACCTCATTGCGTTGTAAACAATATTATTGTATTTTTAGCCCCTGTATCGTATTAAGTTTTTTATTTTTAATCAATTTTGTAAGATTTTTTTTTCTCTCTTCTTCTTTTTAAGTTGTGTATCGAATGTCATAAAACCATCACTCTTCACTGTCCTGGTAAAAAAATCGGATGGAAGTTTTTGTATATGTGGAATGTTCAAAAGTCGATCCGCATGCAGCTTATCACGCGAGCGCATCAAATATACATGTGTATATATGTATATTTCGTTCTAGTGTAAGTAGTTCGTTTGAAATGTAAAACTCCAAGTCAAAACAAAGGACAAATTTATATATAAATACATACATACATACATACATACATATATGTATACATAGGTATTATATTGTACGTCAATGCGAATTAGTAAATTTATTTAAATCTGCATGCGAGGCTACGGTTTTTGAACTTCTATCAGATTTTTTCACTGGAGATGGCGATTCTCAAGTGTCGCGCATTCCAATGAATAAAATGAGACGAAATAAATTTTTTAAAAATCACAAATTGTCGTGTAAACCTCTGAATTATCACTCACGTCAATAAAAGGAGGAGGAAAATTCTAGTTATTTTATTTAACTCTTTTATTTTGCTGACAGCCATTTCGAACGTAATGTTACTGGGCAATTTCATTTCATTTTTTATTCTACTTCACTTTGAAGTTTACAAATAATTATGTATGTTTTTTTTTAATTCCATACAGTACTGCTTGTAATATCTTTTGATTTAATTTCGATAAAAATTGTATATCTCCGCGAAATGTCAACTTGCAGAAATTGTCAGCAGGGTTTTACAAAGGTTTATGGAAAATTTCTTCAAAATGACATTGATCCAATTTTAAAATATATATTTCAATTTTTTTCATCAGAATTTTCAAATGTTTTTTAAAATTTGTTCTCTACTATTGTAGAACGTATTAGTTCATTTTTTTGTGTGCGGGAGAGGGGGGGGGAGGGATGCCGGATTGGTATACAAATTATGCGAAGAATTACTGTACTTCGGAGATATCGACTAAAATTCTTAGATCTTAATAGTTTCTGTTTGGAGGTTGAAAATAAGAAAAAACTTAAATTTTTATTTATTTTAACGTTAAATCAGGGTTAAAGAACTTTTTTTTTATTTCAATTATTATGAAGACGAAGGTCGTCATTCCTTTTTGAAATCGCGTGTAATTTAACATTTACCTATCTTTGTAAAAGTTACAAACAAATTCGTAAAATATTGATATATTTGATCGATGTATGAATATTCATGCCATGGTTCACTTTAAAAGTAAATGTTACATACGAAAAGTGGCGTGTCTTTAAAATGTATATAATACTTGTAAAATTTAGTGGGAATGGGTCAAGAGATAATGAGAACGGGCATGTATTGAGTTTTAATTATAAATCAACAAAATTTAAAATACTTTGAAAAAGTACAAAGATAAAATGGCTGTTGTTTTATTTTTTACTTAATGAGATTTAATCTTTATTAATATTATTATGGTAAAATGGTGGTTCGGTAAGTATACACATAAATTTACTTAATCCGACGCAGTGAGACGATTTGCCTACGTGAAACACAAGAAAAGTTAAAAGTAGATTTTGCTGACTGTAAAAAAACAATTGAAACGTTCTTGTAGCACAAACCATTTCAATGTCCTTATTTCGTTGCAATCTCTATAATACTTGTTTAATCGTTTATGTATGTGCACATTGCGTGTGTCTCGACTCGGTTTTTTCTCTCTCGCATAATATAAGTATCGTGTCTCCAACAATTTTATCGCGAGTTAAATGAAAAAAAGGGAATGCGAGTAGCAAGGAGATACCCTTTTTCAACGACCCACAAAAATATATAACAATCTAGAAATTCCTTTTAAAAAGAATAAGAAATTTACGTTTCACCCTCCGTTGTTAATTTACAAAATTATTTAATTAAATATTTGTATTGAAGTTTTAATGTATCACAAAATTAACAGGATTATTTTTGAATTTATTGAAGACCAGGTGGGTTGTTTAGTACAAATAAATAAAAAAACATTTGTACATTTAAATGCAGCGTTTCGTTGGAAAAATTCAACGAAACGTTATAGCGAATGATAAAATTAAAATGGTTCTTTTATTTATTTGAACTAAAAAACCTACCTGGTCCTCAATAAATTGAAAAATAATTGATCCTTTTAATATGTAATACTTTAAAATTTCAATTTCAAATTTAAGAGAGAGAGAGAGAGAGAGAGAGAGAGTGTAAAAAAAGAAGAAAGTTTCGACTAGTCGACAGATCTATATATACCTATATATATATATGTATACTTAAATGCGATCCACTTGTTGCTTTTTACCATCGGGGCAAAAACTGGATAAGCCATGCATATAATACGAACGCGTGACACTCAAGGGTGAGATAAGAGGATGACGCTGACGAGGTTACAAAGGGGTGTCCTCAAAAGGGCCATTGAGCCACGAGTGCCTATTCTCTCCATTGTATTTTTTGTTTTTTTTTTTTCAAAAAGCTGAAATAACAAAAATTTAAACTACCTATCGCGTCGAACCGATATAACGTACGAGCCGTATCAGTTGTGCATGTTTTGTTCAATATGTGTTATTGTTGTTGTTTATATATCTATCATAAGTACATTAAACTATAAATAAACAAAATTGCATCGACGTATTATGAAGATTATGAAAAAAATATTGTGGAATTCACTATTCGCATATCGATTATTGTTATATATTACAATGTAACACACTGCTCGCACCCACATATTTGACTTATTAGAATAATTGAAAATTATTATTCGAAAATAATGCCAATCCTAATTCTTCATAATGTGTATAATTTATACATTATAAAGAATTCGTTACAAAATACTACAACTATAGTATCTTTTAACGGGTATTCGAGAATTACATATAAATAAAATGTATAAATAAATTTTTAAAGAAATCTAAAGTTATATTAATATACAGATTTACTTGAATCCCCCTCAAAGATCCGAAAGTGCTCTCTTTTCTTTTTTGCGGACGCAGCGTAAAAAAAAGAAAAAGAGAATCGTCGAGTGTTCACTATGTACTCAGTCGATTAAACCCCAGCGCATATGAACCCTACCGGAAATAATGTTTTAATAAAAATATTTAAATATCTTTGAATTTACATAAATTGTACTTTGGACAGTCGAGGCAACTTCAATTCAATTTCAAAAGTTCATTAAAAATCATTGTTTATTATAAAAAAAGTTATATAAATTATTTGAATCTGGTTGCACTTCCTTTACAAACTTTTAAACATTCTTTAATTTTGACCAGAGTACTTTACATCAACAAAATTTTAAAACGTTTGAAACCCTATACAATTAATTCAAAAGCAATTGTAAAAAAAAAATAATGTTAAAATATAAATAATTTTAATATAGGTATAATAAAAATAGATTAGTTTTTATAACTTATGTTATTATTAATATATCAGATACTTTATAAGATTTTTAAAAAATGTTAAACAAATAACAGTCAAAATGTACAAAAATAGTATATTTTTGATGCTAACAATTTGTTACGCATTGATAATATTTTTACATATTTGTATATATATAATTTTGTAAAACAGTTTCTAAATGTTAAAATCTTTTTAAAACTATTTAAATCTATACCAAAAAACGTATATTTCTGACTTTAAACTTTTTTTTTTAATATTTAAAAGTATAAGTTAAAGCAATTTCAATCACTTTTAATTAATTTTAAACTGTTTTCAACAGATGCGGGCTTAAATTTTTTCTGCCAGAGTATATACGTGTATAATGTATACCTATATTATATACACTCGCACCCACTAAAACGAAAAACGCAGACGCGCGCGAAAATTCTTTGAAGTGACATGTGTACACATACATGCACACGCACACGCGCACACACATGCATATGCTCGAAAAGAACATATAGTCGAAGCGAAAGAAGCAGCCGCAGGAGCTCGATCTCGTTTAGTCCAATTAGTTTTGCGACAGTCTGGCAAAAAAAGACCGTACGATCGAGGAGGATCCCTCTTCTTCGGTCTGCTTCTCTCTTTCTCAATTTTTGTTTCTTTTATGCTTTATATATATATATATATATATATATATGTGTATGTATGTATACACCGCTCGTTAAAATCTCGTTCCTTTTACTTTTCGATTCTCATTGTCTACCTTAACAGCGTAGTACTTTTCCATCTTATCTTATCCACTTGGGACGATGCGCGTGTGTATAGACTGTTATGTATACAGAAATTGACACATTTTCAACAAATTTTTTTTTCGTAGGGAATACACGTGTTCTATTCATTCTTGCGTGAACCACCGAAGCTGAAGCCGTTTCTTCGAGAAAGCAATTGTAAAAAGAGTAATAAAATATAATAATACATATAGAGTACGTGTTACATCATGGAAGTACATAAACAAGTTATTAGAGCTTTTCATTTTTCACACACCGTAAAAAATAAAATATTACACGTTTATCCGTAGGAAAAAAATAACAAATAATAACTATTATTAACATTATCGTTGCATTCGAATCGAAAATAATAATAACTACTATAAACCGTTTAGAAAAGTGTAACTAATAATAAGTTATAGTAATAAAAATAAAAACATTACTCTAAAAACATTTATTCTAAAAGTAAATTATTTAGTTCTCGGTGTGACCGATAACTCTTACATATAAAAATAAAAACAGTTTGTCTAACCTTAAAATGCTCAATTTCTACTAGGAAGTGTAGTTAATTAATTTAAAACGTTAAAAAGATAATTTATCAGTTTCTTAAGAGTCAGGTATAAGTTTTTTAATTAAGTGTGAAGAAAAATTAGTAGTATATAGTATAGCAGTAAGATGAGATTACTCTCGAGCTGATAAATACCTGAAGTGGTTGCCAAATTTTGTCAATGAAAGGTTTGCATACAACCTATACAAATAATTTTATTTCTTCATTCAATTAAAGAAAAAAAAACCTATACCTGGATTTTAAAAAATTGATTATAAATTTTAAAGTTAATTACGCAGAGTGACGAACAAGCACATTAGCGTCAATAAACATATTTCACATTAACTAATAGTAGAAATATTATTATAATCCAAAATTTGGACTTTATATAAATTGTTATTATTTCACTATTATAATAATCGCCAGGTAACGTTTAGAATAATATATCTATTTTTAGTTGCTGCATCTTTTATTTAACGTATCATTTTGGTAAATATTAACAATCTATAGTATTCTCGGTCATTTTTATTAATTATTTTAAATTTTTTACGTACGTAAAATTATATATATATAAATATGACCTTAAATAGTGAAAATCAGCAATTCTGCTCCGGACTCTGGAAACCTAATGATGTTTAAAAGATGTCTTTTTATAGTGAGAAACTGCCCATAAATTTTCAGAGTGGATCTAAATCATGATCACTTATAGTCCAAATATCTGGGAAATCTGCCCGAAATATCAATGTATATTTGTTGCCTTATAACGATGAATTTGTTAGCATAATCATTGCAAAAAAATTTATGCACTTACATTGGAATGATAGAAAAGTATCTTCACTTGTTTCAGTATCCATCTAATCCCCTGTAAGCTGCTAAAAATACGAATATTATTATACAATTATACAAGATTAATTTTTAAACATTTATAATGCTGGATTTTTAGTTTTACATCCCTTACAAGAATTATAATACTAATCTGAAGGATTACTACAAAAGTATCAACATTATAATTATTATTATTCATCAATACATTGTTTGAATTTCACAAACTTGTCACTGTCAATTAATCATATTAATAATTATAATCTCAGATCTGATTTGTTGATATATTTTTTGTATTAAATACATATCTTCAGTTATTGTAATAATAATGTTAATACTTTTGTAGTAATCCTTCAGATTAGTATTATAATTCTTGTAGGAATTGAAAAACTAAAAATCCAGCATTATAAATGTTTAAAAAATAATTTTTTTAATTTTATAATAATATTTGAATATTTAGCAGCTTACAGGGGATTAGATGGATACTGAAACAAGTGAAGATGCTTTTCTACCACTCCAAGGTAAGTGCACAAATTTTTTTGCAATGATCATGCTAATAGATTCATCGTTATAAGGCAACAAATATACATTTCTATTAATATTTCGGGCACTTTTCCCGGATATTTTGACCATAAGTGATCTTAATGATTTAGACCCACTCTGGAAATTTTTAGGCAGTTTCTGACTATAAAAAGACATCTTTTAGACAGTATTAGGTTACCAGAGTCCGGAGTAGAATTGCTGATTTTCACTATTTAAGGTTTAAATGGCTTACAAGAGTGTGACAGCATACATTTATGTCTTTAAAAGTATTTTTAATGAAAAGTTCGGAAAATTTTACAAAAAAAGTCATACTTATGTTTTTAGTGAAAAATGCATCCCCTGGGAGCTAAAAATTCATGAAAATGGGCATATAATGCAAAAAAGTGCTAAAATGTCAATTTTGACTCTCTGTAACTTAAAATAAGGGCCCTGAAAAAATATGAAAAAATTCAGAAGATCTACTGAATACCTCTAAAACATATTCCCACAGTTATAGCAATATTTATTTTTTTCATCTTCGATTTCAAAGAGAACCTCCCATATATATATATTGAAAATGTTTTACAGAATACAGAATATAATTTCTAGATACTGTAATCTATTTGTTCAAAAATTATTTTAACCTCAAAAAGTGAGTTTTTTTAAGTTTTTTCCAACACTAGCTGTGTACCGCTATTCGACTCAAAATCTATCAAATTTTACTATATAACGTTACATCTAACATTCGTTGCTAATTGTCTCTAGAATTCATGCTCTGGGTTATTATTGCTCTTCTTTTAAATAGATCTATCGAACACAATTTATGCAATCCAAGAATCCTAGTGGAACAATCATCATCATATCGTACGTAACTTTAATTTTTGTGCCATCGTACCAAGTTTCCGTCGTTTATTGAAATACACCTCCTTATATACGTATAAACTGTATTTCTATTGGGATATTCAAAAATATTTGTAGAAATTATTCCAATTGCTTAGATTATTTGTTCATATATTGCCACCATATCGTTCTTCTCTTTTATTGTAATAGGATAAATTTGTCAGCTTGATTATTAAATAATAAAATAATATAATAAAATATTAAAAAAAAACTGCCTGAACCAAATTTTTAGCCACGTGAAGGCCTCTAGCTTCTAGTTAAAATTATTCAAAGTTTCAAAAATCGCTAAAATTACAATACTCTCTTAAGCTCCCTTTTTAACATGTTTTAAGAAACTTGACTTTAACCATGGCTGTTTTTTTGCAATCTATCAATTGAAGCAAAGTTTAAATTACTATATTAAAATCATATAAGCCAGTCTGTAAAACTAAATGTAAATTCAATATTTGACATTTATACTGATATTTTTGGACAGCTCATCGATTTGAAAACTCCATCGATAAAATTAAAATCTCGTGAAAAGAAGAATCTTTTCGCGTTTAAAAGTCTCAAAATCTCTACACCAAGAGCCATGGTAAGTGTCCAAAAATAACTGTAAAAATGCAAAATTTTGAATTTATATTTTAGCAATGGCTAGAGGGCCAAAAATCGAAGCGATCAAAGTTGGGTTTCATAAAAAATGTTAAGAAGCGAGCTCAGGGGAGCTTTCTAAAAATAACCTAATTCTAGCGATTTTTGAAACTTTGAATAAATTTAACTCGAAGCTATAAGCCTACAGGTGTCTGAAAATTTGGCTCTGACACTTTCTTTGAAAGTTCTTTCATCCAAATAATTGTCGATAAAATTGTTAACTTGACATGTTACGTATAGTATTATACGCAAACTTAATTTGTATTTGTAACGTAAAGATTTGATACGATTATAAAAATGTAAATATATGTTAGTCCTTTGCCGAAATGTAAATATATTCGTAAAATAAATGAAATAGCTAAATTTTGTGAACAAAATTATATATTTAACTTCTAACGCATCGTATCGTATGTTCGAGAACAAACTAACGAACTTTTAGTCCGGGCGCAAGCTTATGGTGGCCGTAGGCCTACGAGGTCCGCGGATCCACCAAGGTTTTCTAGACGTATTTTGGCCTCCTGAATCCAAATCTCGAGGGTGTTTTGCGCTAAAGTTGTGCAAAAATTGTTTATTAACAATTTTTAGCAACAATTATCAGAAATATTGGATTTACTCGCGTATTTTCTGCTCAATGTTTATGAAATTTTGTATATAGGGGTTTTTCGGGACGCTGATTAAGAATCTGTAATTACTTTTTCAAAATTCAAAATGGCGGACCCAAAATGGCGGACGTAAATTTGAAAAATTTATGTATTTACCTGAAAATAGTTGTATATATGGGTTTTTTGGATCGCTGATTAAGAATTTGACATTAGATATTCAAAATGGCGGACCCAAAATGGCGGACATAAATTTTAAAAATTGATGTATTTTCCCGAAAATAGTTGTATATATGGGTTTTTTGGGTTGCTGATTAAGAATTTGACATTAGATTTTCAAAATTCAAAATGGCGGACATAAATTTTAAAAACTGATGTATTTTCCCGAAAATGGTTGTATATATGGCCGCTGATTAAAAGCTTGATATTCAATTTTCAATCTTCAAAATGTCGGATCAAAAGTGGAGTTCCTAAATTTTAAAAACTTTAAAAGCTATTATTTAAACGAATATATATGAATTACAATATTTTATGGTACACATAAGAGTAAAGTCAGTAAATTGAAACAATAATTTATTTATGAATTTTGGAAATCTAATACTAAATTCTTAATCAGTGACCCATTAAACCCATATATTCAACCATTTTCGGGAAAATACATCAATTTTTAAAATTTGTGTCCGCCATTTTGGATCCGCCATTTTGAAATGTGAAAATCTAATATCAAATTCTTAATCAGCGACCCATTAAACCCATATATACAACCATCTTCGGGAAAATAAATCAATTTTTTAAATTTATGTCCGCCATTTTTGGTCCGCCATTTTCAATTTTGAAAATCTAATATCAAATTCTTAATCAGCGACCCCAAAACCCCATATATACAATTATTTTCGGGGAAATACATAAATTTTTCAAATTTATGTCCGCCATTTTGGGTCCGCCATTTTGAATTTTGAAAATCTAATGTCAAATTCTTAATCAGCGTCCCAAAAAACCCCTATATACAAAATTTCATAAACATTGAGCAGAAAATACGCGAGTAAATCCAATATTTCTGATAATTGTTGCTAAAAATTGTTAATAAACAATTTTTGCACAACTTTAGCGCAAAACACCCTCGAGATTTGGATTCAGGAGGCCAAAATACGTCTAAAAAACCTTGGTGGATCCGCGGACCTCGTAGGCCTACGGTCACCATTGGCTGCGCCCGGACTATTTCGAGGAGAAATGAAATTGGTCACGATGGTGGTAAAATCAATCATTTCGTTATTTTAAAACAATCAAGTGCCAATGTAATGATATCTGCGTTAAAAATATACCTACATCTTTGTACCACAAAAAGGTTTCCTTATGCAAAGGACGCAGGATTAAGAAATATCGATCGGTTTTAAATATATGTGACAAGGTTACGGAGACGACGTTGCATTTTTACTCGGAATCATCTGCATCAAATAAAAATTTGAAAAAGGACAAATTCAATGTTTTTTAAATTTCAGATCTATTCCAGGCCACCAAATAAATTTTCCAATTTCTCCACATAAAACGAAAGTTTGAACCAAGAATTTTCTAATAATACATATGTTTGAAAAATTAACAACGAAACGATATTTTATCATAAAAACGAAATGGATAAATCGTAAAAATTAGATTGGAAATAGACTATTTGGAGAGGACACGCATTCAACTGTTTTTGTACATTGAAACAATATCTTCCGTTTTAAGCAGATACTTCTTACATTAAATATACCCATCCAAAAAAATCTAGTTGCTTTTATGTTGATTCTTTAAATGAAGAGTAATTTGCTTAATCTTACAATTTTTTTATAACGTTGAAAAAGTGTAAATCTTTTATGAAATAATAGAAAACTATAAAATAGTGCAGGAAATCGTTCCGCTACTTAGAATGAGAGAAGCAGTATTCTTTACTATATCTTACTTATAGTGAGGTTTCAATCGAGACCATTTTTTATCAAAATATCTGGGAAAAAGACCCGAATTAACATTATTATAATAATAATAACAGAAGATACGTATTTTTTACAAAAAATATTTTAGTAAATGAGTTCTGAGATTATAATCTATATAATATTATAATTAATATCATTAATTGACAGTGATAAGTTTGTGAAATTCTAATAATGTATTGCTGAATAATAATAATAAATCAGTCTTCAGCTAGCTACGCTTGTGTATAGACGTGTTTACATTTCGCTTTCACGAGTAGCAAGTACATTGTTATCGTTTCAAACGACTCAAATTCATAACTAACACCTTATTTTCGCGAGTGACTGTGAGTGTCTAGCCATGGATGAAACAGATGGACACCACACTTCTAAGGAAATTCGAACCTTTACCATCAAAACTCCAACCGACTCGAGTTATTCAACAATCACTCAAAAAGGTGTCTTCCCGAAAAGAGATCAGGGAATAATCCTAGACAGTATTGAAGGACTGAGCCTAACAGATTATAATAAAATCCACAATGACAATTCTAAAGGGTTAAATCCAGGTTGTAATAAAATTAACAACCAATTTGATGTTAAAAGTTGTACGACGTTTCGTCTGCCAGGTTTTGCAGACCTCTTCAAGTACATAAATGTCAAACAGTTAGCAATGATCTTCCATTACTCGTAGATGAGTAGAGTCAAGGGTCAAAGAAGATTATAAACATGTTTGTAGTTTTAGACGACAAGTTTTCATTAAACGAGAAGACGTCATAAAAATCCCCGAAATTTTTAAAATCAATTATGAAGAAGTTAATTATTATATTTACGCAAGCACAGATATAATTAAATGTTTTTATTGCAAACTAGAAGGACATCTGGCTAAAAACTGCACTAACCCATTAACGCCCAAGATGACCACTCTCGGACACCACCATTTGAGGCTCTTTAGGTAATGCTATTCGCTATGGAAAAATTTGACTGAGCACAATTTCTAAAGTTAAAAATCTGCTCTTTTTAATGGTATAATTTAAAAATCGAAAAAAATTGTTTAACAATGAATAATTTGAGTTCGAAAAAAAAATTGACGATTTTTACATACGATTTTTTTTGGAATCAAGTTTTCACACGGTTACTAGTTTGAAATGATCTTTGAACCGACATATATCGTGGAGTTTTTATCTAAACTTGAAGTGACGTCGGTTCCGAAAGTGATTTTTTCACCTTTTTGTGTTCAAAATGGCGACCGAGTGCGACAATTTTTGCGAAATGTTCATGATTTTTTTTCGAAAAATCTATGCACTTTTCGCATATAGTGCCAACAATAAAAAGTTCTTAGAATAATTAAAAAAATTCGTACAAATTTTTCTAAATAGTTTTGATCAATTTTTTTGCATTTTTTTGAAAATTTGAAAAATTGGTCTAAAAATTTTGAAAAATTCGTACGTATTCTTCGGTAGATTTAAAGCACTTTTTAATGATAAAAATGTTTTGTAGTCTCATTATTTTGGAGAAAAAAAAATGATTGAATATCAAAATTACTTGATTTCTCAAGAAATTCGAAAAAAATGTTTATTCAATTTTGAGAACGATTGAACACTATTTGCTGATGGAATATATATTGATAACTACACCGTTGCCCGATTTTCACCACGGGGAGGTTGTGTTCTCAAAAATCTTTTTTTTTTTGTTTTTTTTTTTTTTAATTTTTTTTAATTATTTTATATTAATTTTTAATTTTTAAATCCTTTTTATTTACATGAATATATGTATATATTCATGTATATTTCTTTCAGTCATATTTTCAACTAAGATTTGTAGTTTTCTTTCATTTTATTTCACCATGTATTCTTTGTTGAAACAGATCTTACAATAATATAGCTCACATCCAGTACATGAAACGTAGGTTCGAATGCCACATCCCTTAGTACAGTATTTTTTAGTCGACTGCGTGACTTTTTCATGTTTTATTGACTTGTAATTGTCATTACTGGATGGAGTAATTTTTGTTTCAAATAGGTACTTGCTAGCTATAGATATAGCTACATCTTTAGTTTCAATTTTATTTTCTATTTCTCTAGTGACATTGTGCAAGAACGACGAATTCGTTATTGCTGCTTGAATCAAGCGCATAAAGATAACCCAAGTCCATTTTTTGGATCTCAGAGAAGGCAAAACGTTGCTACAATGTTGATCGTGCTGGTCCACCCCACCCATGAACTTATTATAAAGTGAAAAAGCACTAGGAAATGATAAATCGACTCTTCTTTTTTCTGTTCTGTTGTAACGTGTTATTGGAGTCAAAGGTGTTACACCCGCTGCTGTAGAAAGAATTGAAACTTCCTTAGAGTCCTTCACAGTTATAAAATTCATGCCGCTTTTTCTGTCGAATTTCGATTGATATGTGCCTCTCGCAGCGTTTTTGTCGAAATTAACTACTTCGGGTGCACGGTCTTTTCTCACTGTTCCAGTGGCTTCCAATCCTATTTTTTTAAATATATCAGTAAGTCTGCACAACAAAACAGATTATCCATGTACAAATGATATCTATTCATATTTCTAGGAGAAGTGCAGTTGAGAAGAGGTTGTAAAATTTGGATTACTACCCTACTCCCCTGAGCTAATTTAGATAACTCACCTTTCGCAGAATTTTTACCGCAATATATTTCGAAATTGAATACATATCCAGTTGCACTACAGATTGCCCAAAGTTTTATTCCATACCTTGTTGGCTTCGACTTTATAAATTGTTTTATAGATAATTTACCGAAAAAATTTACCATCATTTCATTGATAGCGAGCGCACCAGAAAAAATTCCAAAACGTAATAAATTTTTCTTGAAAAAATCGACGATTTTGTGAACTCTCCAAATTTTACTCGATTCATCTTTGTTTTCTGGTTTAGAAAATTTCAAATGAGACTTTATTTTTTCAAAACTGTTACGACTCATAGCTAATGAAATTGGTTGTGATTATAAAAGAGGGTCGGTACTTCAGTAATCTCTTTGAGATGATCTTTTATTGAATGTTGAAAAAACTATTATTCCAATAAATATGTTCAACTCTTCTAAAGTGAGTGGATACCCATTGAGATTTGTACTTTCCATGATATAATTTTTAATTTCAGAAGAGATAAACATTTTAAATAAATCTGTATGAGATTTAGATTGGATAAATTTTTTATCCTTTTCGGATAGAAATAGTTCATCACACAGAACGTTATATTTTTGTTCACCCGGTATCCAATTGTACTCGTAGTCTTCTTCTAACTTTGTTTGAGTGCAACTATACTCTAAAGACAAACGAGCGTGAGATACTTTTGAAGAAAAAATGTCATCTTCATCATCGCTTGATTCAAAAACGTTTGAATCTTGTGTAAAAGGAAAAAATTTAAAATCAAGCCAAGATATATTACAACAAACCTTAAATAAAATTGTTGAGTTCACAAACACTGCAGGTTTTAAAATATCTAAAACAAAAACAGGAGCTATAATCTTTAAAAAATATAATAAAAACGATGAACAATTTATTTCTTACAATGAAAATGAAAAAATTAAAATCAGCAATGAGATAAAAATTCTCGGCCTAATATTTGACAGTAAATTAAATTGGAAAGCCCACATAAATTACTTAAAAAACAATTGTCTACAAAGAATCAACATACTCAAAACTCTGTCGGCAAAAAACTGGGGATCTAAGCAAGAGATAATAACCAACACCTTTAGATCTCTAATTTTAGCAAAAATGACTATGGATGTATAGCATATAGTTCTGCACATCCAACCACATTAAAAAAACTAGACCCGATTATAAACTGCAGTTTAAGAATAGCATCTGGAGCGTATAAAAATAAATTAAAAGATCTAATTTTGAACGTAAAAAATGAAAATTTATCCAATTTTAATAAATCACATCCCGGATACAATCATATTTATATATATTCAATCGAAAAAAACAACACAATTGGCTCGACAGCCATATTACCAAATAAAGAATTATTACTCTACAAATTTCCCAAGTGGACTACCAAAAAAATTGTAATCGAACCACAATATTAAATACACTTAAATACCTTAAGAACCAAGATAATAATCATATTATTTACGGTGACATCAACCAAAATGCAATAATTACCTCGATAATTAACTCACTAAATGAATATAATGGGAAAGTGATAATAAGCGCAATAAACTTTTTACATAGTGAACTAGTTGAACTCTCTGCAGCAGCTGAATCAGCATCCCAACTGCAATATGCTACACCTCAACCATCAATAAAAGAAAGTATAGTTACATTAATAAAAGCAGGAATCAACATTAAATGGAACAAAATGTGGCGATCAATTTCAGATAAAAACAAATTAAAAGAAATTAAAAAAAATGTTTTTGATACTAATCCAGCATTAAAATTTTCTAGAAGAGATCAAATACTCCTAACAAGATTAAGAATAGGACACACTGCAATAACTCACCAACATCTAATAAATAAAGAAGAACGAATGCAATGTAAAAATTGCAAAAAACTAATAACCATAGAACACTTACTGATATCATGTCCACTGATAATACCGAAAGAAAGAAATACAAATTAATTAAGAATCTACCTCTATTATTAAGCAATAGTGATCAATGCAAAAATATAATTAAATTTATAGACTCTATTAAACTACGACACTGTGTATAATCATTTGAAATTACATTGAAATAAAATATAGTAATAATAATGCCATAAAATATGTAACGTTATATATGTGTATATATATATATATATATATTATATATATACAATGTAAATATGTAAATATATTGTAAGTCACTAATACATACCCAACTTAGGGGGATGTGACTTGAAAAATAACTGAAAATAATAATAATAATAATAAACGTTTTAAAATAATGATTTATTAAATAATTATTAATAATTATTTTCTATAATTAAACAGGGGGTTGGTGAGCGGAGTGAGCAGGGGGGCGAAGCACCACTAGTGTATATATGTGTGTGTGCGCGTCGATCGTAAAATAAATTACAATAGTTTAGACGAATGAGATTGCAAAAACAACTAGTTTGGAACATTTTATAGTATACATCCCGTATAGAGAGAAAAAAAGAAACAATCAGGTTTCCCGTTGCAATATACACTGCCGCTCATAATTTTTTGACTCTTTGTGAAAAAAATTGTATAAACTTTAAAATTTTATATCTCCGCGAAAAATTAGTACAGTAATTGCCGACAGGGTTTGGAAAGGTATTAGTAAGCCCTTTACTATGTCTACAAACTTTGGTATATGATATAGAAAAAAATTTGTCTTTAAAATTTCCTATAAAATAATATAAAAATTCCAATAAAATAATAATGAAAAACATTTTTTTATATATATTGATTCAAACTGTGTAAACGTACTCTGTATTAAAAAACGCTCACTTTTTTTCTCTAGCATTTTTTTCTAAATTAAAAAATAGTGAAGATATTTTTGATCGAAAAAAAATGGTCAATTTTTTTACCAATTTGTTTATAATTAAAAGAAAACGTAGGTAGATAAACCCAACGGCATTCCAAAAAGAGATAAAGTACCTTTATTTCTACAGGTTTATACATTAAAAAAAAATTTTTTTCTTTAAAACTGGCGTGTCAACAAATATAAGTAAATATTTTAAAACTTTTTATTGTTTTAAATTCTTTTGCTTTAAATTGTTCCAATTTTAATACGTTAATTTTTCGCGGAGTTATAATACTTGAAACTTTATGCAATTTTTTTCACAAGGGGTCAACAAATTATGAGCGGCAGCGTATGTTAACGTCGCTTATATATTATACAAAATAAAGAAAGGCATCCATTCAGTCGTGAGAAAACAAAATATTCGTATATAATCTCGATAAATTAAAAGTATATTACAAGTATATAAAAGTATAAGAATTATAACACAAATTGTCAATTACTTATATAAATCGGTTTCCGATCGAATGTACTCACGTACATACATACATACACCTCCTTGACTCGCGAGTGATATATCGACGATCAATTACTTTTTTTTTACGAATTTAAGAAATTTAAGATATACATATACACATACTTCATTGAATATACTGCATTTGATAAATATATATTCCGATTTAACTTGATGAATTATTGGCTCGTTATACGCGACGTGTGTATATTTTTCAACACCAGCTGGGTTCATCGCTATTTAACTCAAAATCTATCAACTTTTACTATAGAACATTATATGTAACATTCGTTGCTAATTATGTCTAGAATTTATCCTTCTGGTTAGAATTTCCAATCTCAAGGTTATGACAAATAAAACATGTCAACATTCAACTTAAAAAAAAACTAACTTCGCCACAATGATTTTTTTATCCAAAAGTCCAAAAGAAAGCTTGGAGCAATACCTTTCAAATGATCTGTAGCATTTTTATGGCCTTCAATTCTGCAAAAAGTTATGACAATTTAAAGAAGACAAAAAATTCACAAAAATTAACATGGTATTTCCCATTTAAATTTTTAAAAAATTTCGTCTTTCTTTAAATTATCATAACTTTTACAGAATTGAAGGCCATAAAAATGCTGCAGATCATTTGAAAGGTATTGCTCCAAGCTTTCTTTTGGACTTTTGGATAAAAAAATCAATTGTGGCGAAGTTAGTTTTTTTTAAGTATGTATATATGTGTCTGTGTGCGTGTGTGTGTGTATTCGTATACGCACAAACAAACGAACAAAATATATTAAACTTCTTGAAGTATGCATACGTATAAAAACTTAAATAATAGGCTCGCTTACGCGTTGAAAAAGTTGGAGCGCGCGTCAAAGAATACCTCGCGTTCGCGCAAAAATGTTCACGGCGAAAGCGAGTATAAGAGAGAGAGAGAGAGAGATGAGAGAAAAAGGAACCATCGAGCAGCAAATCACGTTTTATACACTTATACATTTTTATATGGTTCGAGTTTTTTTTAGTAACCTCGACAAGGAGCATTATTTTTGAACTCGTTAATTCTTATGCCATATCTTCTTCTATATGTTACCGTTTAACTATGTCATCGTTTAACAACCGATATATTTTCTTTCATCTTACAATGCCCTCTAAAAACAAATGTCCTTTTTCCGCTGTATACGCGGTGCAATTTTAATTTTTAATCAAAGATGCGTGGAGTGCTAAATTTTTTGATCGCGTATATAGGTATAGACAATCGGATTGGATGTTTGACAAAAAATCTGTTTATTTCGAGGAATATGGAAGAATAAGGAATCTAAAGGCGAATCGACGACGAGATTTCCATATCGGATGATGCAATTACGTTGAAAAGTCCGAGTGGTTTTACATCTCAATGTTACCCCAATCACTTCGAAGTTAGTGTATCTTTATCTTCTTCTTCTTCTTCTTCTTCTTCTTCTTCTATACTTCTTTCTTTTCTCCTCGCAACCTCGTAAAAAAACGCGTATTTATTTATATACGTTTTTTTGATGGGTCAAATTATAGGTTCTATACCTGTATCTGCAACACCTTTTGTAAACTCGTTCGAAATGAGAAACTCTCTCTTTCTCTCCCTTTAATTTGAACCATATATAATTTGAATGTTTCTATACAACGAATGCTCAAATTATGTTATATATTTATAAATATGTATGTAAATTATTAGCAATTTTTATTAGACGTTTTTACGAGTTGTCATAAATATATATATATATGACAACTCGTAAAAACGTCTAATAAAAATTGTTTTTTCTTCAATTCACTTTTTTTAACGTCCAATTACTTGACGGGGCATTATCCGTTAACGGTTGGTCCAACAACTTCTTCATATAAGTACATATATAAAAAGATGTTGGAGCAATCGTTAACGGATAATGTCTCATCAACAAGCAATTGGACGTTAAAAGAAAAAATGATTTGAAGAAAAACCAAAACCAAAATATGTTGGTGTAATAATAAAATATACTTAAAAACTGTTTAATTTGCTGTTTCCACATCCGTGTATACTATATATGTAAAATCGTATTGTTACGTTTCCAAAACAATATGTCGATACTAATTATAGGTAGTTAAGGGGGTTCCATACTCAATTATTGATGATTAATTAATAAAAAAGTAGAACACTATGTGAAAAAATAAGAGAAGAGCTGCACCTTCGTTTATTGACAATCTAACTGTGTGCTAGATTTTAGATTAAAATATTATTGCGTTTTCGAGAAAAGTCTTACCAACAAATATCAAATATTTTCACCACGTTGAGGTTAGATTTACATTTTTGGTAAGACTTTTCCCAAAACGCAATAATATTTCAATTTCAAATTCAGCAGATAATTAGATTATTGACAAACGAAGGCGCCTCTTCTCTTATTTTTTCACATACTGTTTTATTCGCAAATTTATTACTAATAATCACGTTGCCGATAAGGCAGGGAGGATAAATATTGACTATGGCACCCCGTTAAATATTATTAGTATTCTCATCATTTGAGCCATCACTGCCCAGAAATGAACTTGGTTTACAGTATATTATATAAATATGTTAAAAACAAAGACTGATCTTTTCTATATATACATAGATCCTTTAAAGGTTAACATTGAATACATGTGTATTGTTCAACGTATATTGTCACATTTATATATAAGTAAAATATATATAGCCGACTGCACGATATTACACTTAAAAAAAAGATAAGGCTAATGAAGAATGAATTAACTGTTATTTTCAATTTTTTCAACGAAATAAAGTTGTAATGTTAGTTTAATAAACTATTACCTATGCTGTACAAAAAAAGCGAAACCGTGTGTATAGGCATAATTCATTTTACGCACTGCAATCGCGCTGGAATGGACATAAACTCAAAGGGCTAGGCTTATTAACTAATCCATGTGCTCGATTCACAGCTTTATA
Organism: Theocolax elegans; assembly: GCA_026168455.1. Classification (NCBI taxonomy): domain Eukaryota; kingdom Metazoa; phylum Arthropoda; class Insecta; order Hymenoptera; family Cerocephalidae; genus Theocolax; species Theocolax elegans. Next base: position 73,380,460 of record CM047430.1, on the reverse strand, counting down.
TTATTTCAGACTTACTCTTAATTAATATTTAACCTGTTGTACAATAAAAATTTCTTAATTTGTAGATTCGTACTGCGATCGTCAAGTAATATATTTAAATTATTTAATTATTTTTTGAAGCCTGCTTTTATAAAAACTACAGAAAATTATATTTAAAAATCTATTTGTTGTATACAACGTCAAGTTTGTTTTTATAGTCAATATTTATTTTAATCAATATTTTATTTTTAGTAATTTTATTAGGATAATAATTAAATAATAAGAATAAATATCGACACTTGAAATAACGTCTAAATTAAACATTTGCCCAATAGATTACCGACCGAGAAAAAAAAATAACTATAGTACATAATGATTATTTGTTTTAAATAATATGCAATTCAGTCGCTCACGAACCTTACTAGCGAGTAGACGTGTTGATAAACAGAGCACTAAGATCGCGAGTATTTAAAAGT